>JACDJE010000838.1:8378-98138 GCA_016647715.1 Pavo muticus
AAAAAAAAAAAAAAAGGCTGGCTCTTTTCTATTTTTAAAGCTACAGATCCAGACTCTGGGATTTAGGGAGAAGTCAAGTACTCTATCTATGGAACGGGAGCAGATCTGTAAGTAAAAAAAGATAACTAAATCACATACGAGCAGCCTTTTAAAACAATTATATTTGAAAACAAAGAGAGTGAGCAGGCTCCTTTTTGATCTGCTAATTTCAAAGGACATTTATGCCATGTTCCTTATGAGTTTTTTCAAAACACCAGCAGAATCAATGCGGTGATCATTAAACATCTGCTTTGTTAGCCCATGGAATTTTACCCACAAGGCCCCAGAGGGACAGGCGGAAGCTCAAGTCTGAATACAGAGGATCTATTTGATCTCCATTTGAATAAAACATACATGGAAGAGAAATGAGAGATGTTGGCCTAGTTGTGAAAAGTCCATTCTGGGGGGGGGGAAATTCCTTGCTCTCTAGCTTCCCTTTCCATGTAGCTGTACAAACAGTTGAGTTTCAACTCCTGTCAAAATAAATTGAAGAAGTCAACACTTCCAAAGATATAAACCTGAACTTCGAAGGCCAACAGTACTGAGCGTTCAAAGTATCTTATGTATTTAAACCTTATTCCCCTACATCAGGGAAGAATGGAATTTGATGCTTATTTGATGGTGTAACAATCTCTAGTTCCATCTCCCTGCTTTCGGGAAGTACAGGTTAAGAACATCCCGATACATTGGTTTTGCTTACCCCATTCCCATCCCATCAGTGATTTTCCATCATTTCTAAGCGTGACAAAGTTAATTTGTTGTATTCTTCAAATGCAGAAATATCAAAAAGAGCATTAAGAAGAAGTGGAAAAAGTTGCACGTGCGCATGAGTTCTCGCTATTTAAGTCAGAATTCTCTCTTTATCTTCACACATTTTCTTTGATTAAAATAATGACCTCACGTAATTCCACCGAGGCCCGAGGAGAAAGCACTCGTTGTCGACTAATATTTACAAACAACTCTTCCTTACAGGCAAACTTATAGCGAGTCGCTACTAAATACCCAAGATACCAGAACGATCTGAGTTAGGAATACTAAATGTAAAACTGCAAGCTGGAAATTTTAGCAGTAGGTTATGTGCCATTAATTGACAATGGATCTGTTATTTATCTACTCTTCTAAGTATCAGCACTCACCAGCCTACTCAAAACTTGATCAAATTATTCTGATAGCCTACCACCATTAGCAAAATAAAGAAAAAAAAGATAATAGCTTTCCAGGGTACAACGTTTTTTTGAGAATGGATTTAAAAACACAAGCCAAAAGGTGATGATGAATAAATTGTAACTTTTTTAGTGTAATCACCAATGCATTTAATTTACCTGAGCTACTAAAGAAAAAAAAAATAAATCAATAACCAAAGAGAATAAAAGGGTTCTTGAGCTTTCAAGAGAGATGGAAAAGTTGCATCTTACAGACTCTGAACCCTGTATTTACAGAATAAACAGGGCAGTAGACCGATGTTAAACATTCCCAAGCGGCGGCATTCTTTTTCCATTCCCTTCTATTTGCAGATAAACGTACATCAGTGACTCATAGAGCATCACAAAAGCATTCCGTCCAGAGAGCGTAGCAGGAAAATTGTACCTCAAAAACTAAATGTAGTTTTTCAAAGTTACCTTGTTTAGACCTTACGAGCATAACAAAGAATATCGCTGCTAAAGCTTCAGTCATCATTTCTAGCAAGCACGGCTGCATTTCCCTCAAAGTGGAAAAGCGTAAAAGGCAGAAAAGAAGTCTGTCTAACTTTTTGTCCATTGAGATTATGTCAAAGCAGAACAATTCTTTACGGATGCAGTTTAACACCATATGCGTAATTAGGAAAAGCTATCAGGTTTTGAATTCTTCTGCATAAAAATTGGCTTTGATACGTCAACGTGTGCAGCTAAACTTCTCAAATCCTTCCCACCCTTCAACTTAGCATCAGTTTTCAGAATGTCATGGCTCTGAAATCCTTTGTGAGGTTTTCCTGCAGGGTTTCAATAGGGAATATTAATCCGGCAGCAACAAGAACCCAGGTCTTCCGATCGCGTCACTGCTGAGGTACGAGGCAGCATCGACCAGGGAAACTCCACGGCGGTGGCACATCCTCGTGAAGAACGCCCACTCAAACAAACATTTTGTGACTGGATTGTCAATGCTAGTAAAGTACACTCAGGGTTTATGCATTTTTTTGCTCAATACTGAAATAAAAAATCAATGTTCAAATTCTTATATTAAAACAGGAATATGAGGATGAAAATCCAGGGAGATGGCGGCAAAGCGTTGGAACGAAAAATGAGAAAGAACACCTCAGAATTATACCTTTGGATTTTAGTCTCCCTGGTAAGCTAGTCTATATTGAGAAAGGTGATTAAAGCCCATCTGATGCATGCAGCTATCCCTGCCTATTCTCTTATTCAAAACCCCAGCCCCCCATCCGATAAATGTTCAGCATCAGAACAAACAAAACTATCGAGTTACATCACACAACAGAAGTTCAAGGGGAGACAAAGGGGGAAGATGAGAAGCTCTTTTGTAAACACTATATTTATATTGGGTTCATTTTCGTCTCTGTTTTCCTTCCTAACTGGTCACATAATAAAAGTATTTTCTGGAGCCATCCTTGTCATCTGTTCATCTACACTTTATGTTTTGCGTGCATGTTTTTTTTTTGTTTTACAAACGCCACACTTTCTGAAAGCGTCCAAAACTTTGTTGTACCATCACTTCGTCCCATATTTTGTAGAGCCATCTAATTTAAAGCAACAAATAAGACAACTCTGCTGTGTCCTTTGTCGAAGCTCATCCGTTACTATAGAAACAGCTGCATATCATTTGATGGAATTGCTTGAAAGGACCCATCGGCAGAATAGCAAATGTAAGGATTCACTCACTGAAAGTCATAGATGTGGCTAGAATCAGTATGAGATACAAACGGTTGAATGTTTAAGGACGGTACTAAATAAACAAATCTCAATGGTTTAAACACGCTTCATCTAACGCTGAACTGTATATTTTTTCAAACCGCTCTTGAAGGGAGAACGCTTAAAGGCACGACTCATTCTGTTGCGGAAGTCCGGTTGATTTATCATTCCCGTAATTTGTTTTAAGTTAAAACCACCGGATCAATGGAAACTGAATAAACTGTCTTACATTGTTAAAAAGGATGCATTGGGTCTAAGTTTTCAAAGTTAGGATGTCTGAATTTTCTTTTAGTACTTTATAGAAATTAAAAATAAGACCAGGCTGATATACAGCGATTCATTTTTTCACCAGTTTCTTGGAGAGAAAACACTTGCGATTTATTTTCTTTTAGATCAGTATAGATGTAGGCAAACAAAGCTGACAAACGCACATGCAAACCCCTACGAAGGAATTCCCCTTCACTTATGAATTGCCTTTGTCTTTTGGAATTAGAAAAATTCATCGTTAACTGGCTATAAGATGCTACAGCCGATTCAAAGAGGAATCGCAGTCAGTGACGTTTTAGCTAGTTATACTTTAACAAGGAATTACTGCAGTGATTCGAAACAGAGCGGAGAAAACATCGCTGAGAAGTTCACTCCTAGCACGCTAGTAACCCACCAGTGTAGTTTTCAACTATGTTAACCGGATAGCTTTGGGAGAAAACCGGTAGACAACCGTTTTCACCAGCTGTTCCCTAAACTACATTCGTACGGGAAGATCTTTATCGTCATTCATTCCGGGGCCCCCTGCACAGGAAGGATGCAGAGCTCTTGGAGCGGGTCCAGAGCAGGGCCACTAAGATGATCAGAGGGCTGGAGCACCTCTCCTACAAAGAAAGGAACTGGGGAGGGAACTGGGCTTGTTTAGCTCGGAGAAGAGAAGGCTCCAGGGAGCCCTCATTGTGGCCTTCCAATACTTGAAGGGAGCATATAAACAGGAGGGGGGACGGCTGTTTGCAAGGGTGGGTAGTGATAGGACAAGGGGGAATGGTTTTAAACTGAGACAGGGGAGGTGTAGGTTAGATATTAGGAGGAAGTTTTTCACACAGAGGGTGGTGACGCACCGGAACAGGTCGCCCAAGGAGGTTGTGGATGCCCCATCCCTGAAGGCATTCAAGGCCAGGCTGGACGTGGCTCCGGGCAGCCCAGTCCAGTGGTTGGCGACCCTGCACATAGCAGGGGTGTTGAAACTAGATGATCAGTGAGGTCTTTTTCAACCCAGGCCACTCTATGGTTCTGTGATTCTATGATTCTATTATCATTTTTGTTAATCTTGCCAAGCCTAAAATACTGTGAGAAAGCACTTGTTTTAATTGTTTAGAACAGCGTCCTATAACTGCCAACTAAACATGCTATTTGCAAGGTAGGTAATCCACTGTGAAACCGTCTCATATTTATTATACCAAATTAAAGACCTTTTCATAAGAAAGTTTAGACATATAAGTAGTTTAAAAGTAGGTTTGGATGTCATGAACGTTCCACGCCCACATTTATTCCAAGACCTTCTCATTCCGACTGCAGAGTCAGAGGGACTCTTTTCTATTCGTCCTTTGCAGGCAACTAGATTTGGGGCAGATAGAAAGCGCGCAGCGGGGGCCTCTGAAAAACATTAAGGCCGGGGACGCTCTTTGGAAGGGTGTCGCGTGAGACACAAAGCAATTCGTTTGAATTAGGCACAATTATTTAACTTATTAATGAATCCCTCAAAGAGATGAGAAGGAGAAGCGCATAGCAAAGTTTAATTAATTTAAGTGCGATTTCAGTCCCTAATTCAGATCTAGAGCCCACACGTCAAACCGTCAGGGCCCCGGGTCGGCTGTAACGAGCCCTACCTGCCCTAACAAGGCGACGACTCGCAGGTGCGGCGGGGCCGCAGCGTCCCGGGCACAACTGCGCCTCGTCGGCAGCCCGGGGCGGGGCCACCCCAACGCCTTTTAAGCTCCGCCGGAGGCTGTCAGGAGTCACGAGAGAGCTGTCGGGATTCACCGTGTGCAGGTGTCAGAGCCGGTCGCGTTCGTTTGTCCGGTCCTTGTGCCGCTGGGGTTGAACAGCAGTATGGGGGGCTGCTTTTAACGTGAGATCTTGGTATTCTAATTGCCGTTCTCTGCTGTGTTATTTGTTTCAGGCTGCAGCGGAATCTCTCGCAGTGAGGATCACTCCGAACCGGTGAGCCGTTCCGATTGTAACGGGACCGGGAGGCAGCGGGCAGTCGGGAGCCGTTCCAGGTCATCCACCCGCAGCAGGAGGTCGCCAGGCTCTCGCCGCGCTCTGTTCGGGGTCGGCAGGGGGCTCCCGCCGGGCTCCCCCGGCTTTTAGGAGCCGGCGCGGCGTCGCCGCCGGCGCGTTTTCGGAGGAAGCCGCTGCTCGGTTCCCCGAGTCCTTGTGCAGGCATGGGGTTCTCTTAGCCCCCCCCAGCTTTTTAGCAGGTGCCTCAGTTTTTCCTGTTCTCGGTAGCGGGAGCGAGCGGGATGGGGCCGTATTCCTGTGTCCTCGACGCTGTTGGGAGTAAGAAGCAAAGCTACTGAAAGAAACAAGGCTACTGAAACAGAAGCTTTCTCCTATTGCAGGCTGTGCGGGGGTTGTAGCGGAGACTCTTTTCTGGCCGATCCGGTGAGATGGTGGAAGCAGTAAGCGTTTCAGAGCCACTAGGTGAGATCTCTCTTCATAGGAATCGCGTTGGTCCGCTGCTCGGCCGCCTCCGTTTCTTTGCGATCGGCTTGGTGCTGCCGTTGGGCTCCCACGTGGCTTTTTAAAAGGGCCGGTGCGGGGCTGTCACCGGACTGCCTGAGACTGAGTGTGATCCCGGAGTGGCCGTGGATCCCAGAAAGGTTTTGAGTGCTTTTGTGAGTTATTAGTTATCAGAGAAGTCATATTCTCTGGCTTCGTTGTGGAAATAATTTCTAAGTTAATTGGAAGTGAGTAAGTATTTACAGCTACTGAATGCTTACTGTCGTCTTGATGTATTCCCTTACGCAAATTGATTCTCTCGGCGATGGGAAATAGCAGTTTCTCATTTCCAGGTTGTAATTTTTGTACAATTTCAGTCAAACTCAAAATATTATTTCTAACTAAGTTAGAAGAAGTAAGGGCAACCTATTTAACTGCTCTCTATTTTTCACTCTCACGGAGACAGACGACCAGAAGCGTGGTTCCATTTTGTCTGGAGGTACCTAAAAGTGAACTCGCTTCAATCACGACTAGAGCAAAGCTCAAAGCCATGTTTGATTGCAGTTTGATTCCAGTGAAATGGCTGAGTGTCTGTGAATGGTTTCTGATGCTGCAGTGAGTTGGCCACAGCTAACAGATGCACTCTCACCCGGCCTTTCTGTCTGTGCCCCTCTTCATTGGGAACTGAAGCTGGAAATCTCTGAGCAACACAAGAATGAGGAGATCACTTATCAGCTCTGTAGTGAGGAAAAAATAGACTTGGCTTGGGAAAATTAATTGACTGTCAATTAAAATAAGTAATTACTGATTTGAGTAGTAGGAAATAATAAAAAAATAATATGCTTTGGGAAAACACTTTTCTTCTCCCCCTTTCCCAGGCTTAACTTCTCACTAAGGACCTTGCTATTATTGCTGTGGGTTACACTCAGACCCTTCTGTGACGAAGCAGACAGTGAAGGATTATGTTATGGTTTCTCTCTGCTGTTCCTTCTCTCTCGCTCTTTTCCTCTGCTGGAACAAGGGCCCAATGTAGGCTGCCTTCTCTTTGGGGTGTACCTGCTTCAGCGGCAGCTCATCCATGGGCAGCGGTCCCTTCAGTCAAGTAACTCCTCTTGGGTAAGTTATCCATGCGTGGGTTGCCTTCCGCTGTGGAATGCCTCCTTCTCTGACCTTCACGTTCCCTCTGCTCCTTCCTGCCTGCTTTGTATCCCTGTCCTGTTCTTTCTGTCCTTTCTTAAATTCCTTTTCAACAACAGCTCTGCGAATGATACCGTCTGGGTCCTGGGATACATCCGGCGTGGAGCAGGTTGAAACCAATTGTAATCATTGCAGGTATCTCCTAATATCTCACAGAGATCGCTCCTGCTGCTCCCCTTCCTTCCAAAATCTTGCCACGGAAACCCAGTACAGATACCAATGTCTATTACTAGAAGGGAGGGAAAAAAAAACAAAACATTCCTAGCAGGATTTTCCAAAATATATGTATATAAAATAGCACGACTTTGATGCAGTACTAGAAAGAGGGCAGTTTGATATGAGTTGAGAAAATGGATAACAAGGAAATCGATAGGGGAAAAACAAAGAATTTTCCCAGATGGAGGCCTTCTTGCTCTTTCTTTTTCAGATTTCCAAATCCGTATCCTTCGTACGAAGGAAAGACTGGTGAGTCAGGTGAAATATTCATGTAAGAATTAGTTACTTAGGAAACAGTTGGATTCCACTTAACGACAATGTGATAGGAGGTAATGGTGACGTAGCTGCTATGAATGGTTCTGCTTGATGACTTTAAGGGTGCAAGTAGGTTTTTTTTTTGCGTAGATTCCCAAAATTCTGTGCTCCTTCCTCACTGACTTTGATGTAAGAAGTTTTGACAAACTCTACTGTTCTTGTTACTGCTAACTTCCAATGCTAGCTCATTAAAAACAAAACAACAGAACCAAACTTCATCACAAATCCTACATAAGAATCATAGGAAAACCCGCAACCCAAACCGAAGTTTCCACAGTGGACTTGACTTCACAAAACAGTGAGAAGAGTTTTATTGACGAGAAATGCGTTACTCTTCTGGGACCTGAGATTCCATTTATGTGTACTTACTCCAGTTCGCTCATTTCTTGACAATTAATGTTGATAAGTTTCTATATGAAGCGTTAGCATGATTCCTTTCTCTTTTCTTCATTTTAAAATAGCATTTTTTTACTAACGTACTATGTGAAGCAGGCTTTTGATAGGTACTTGAAAGGCCTCATAGAAGAATTTCATGAAAATTGGGGCTGTCGAGTAGTATTGTCAATCTCTGACTCGTGTCACGTCTCTATAGTTACCCATTCCTTGAAGGGCTCCTTACAGATGCCTGAACATCATCTTAGATTCAGGTTTTGGATTATTCTCACAGAATAATCATACATTCTAACTAAATATTTTTAGTATGGAAAGCTATTCTAAAAATGGAATCTGTGTAAAAAAAAAAAAAAAAAAAAAGCTTCAATATCTTGTATTGTAAACTTTTAAAGAAAATTCTAACAGCAATATTATCTACTTTAGTCTACTATAAATAATTTTTGTAATGATTCTCATCTGCCAATAGAATAAATTTTTTTTCCAGTTAAACCCTTTCATGTGAAGCATATTTATTTCACCAAACATGTGCTGAAACCAGTTGGGGAAAAAACATTGTGCAAACAAATGAAAAAATACCAATAAAGATAAGGCATCTTGGTTGGAAAATGACAGTGTAGATTTTGGCCCTTAAGTAATCAGTCTGAAAATCTCACGGATAAGCATTATTGTAACTTTTGTTTTAAACTAGCTGGAATGGATGTCACATTAAATGGCTGGATTTTTTATTTATTTATTTTGGTCACAGATTATTTTAATTATTTAAAAATATATTCATGATTCTTTATCAAAATATTCAGAATTAAGAATATCTAATTTTACTAAATAAAAATTAATGCTGAAACTAGGGTTTTCCTCTTCTTCAGAGGTTACATAGCACAATGTCTAATAAATCCACCTGGCTGTTTCATATTTAACTATATCTCCATTCTCCATCTTTCAGCATTAAGCTTGAAAGTTAACAGGAATCTCTCTATAAACCTATTTTATGTTGACTTGTGGTTCTGGATACTGTACCCAGCATAAAGCTGTCAACTTCACTTCATGAAGTAGAGAATTGACTTAGAAAAGTTATTTATTCATTAACATTTATTAGTGGTTTTTTGTTGTTGTTTTTTTTTTTTTTGTGGATGATAAAGATCTCAGATGAAGATTGCTGTTTCAGATTGTGTGACATTCGACTGCAAAATCCAGCACGTTCACCCATTGGTTTAAATCAATGTGAAACACATTGACATTTAATAATATAATTCATTATCTCCTCGAGAGCTTCTGCTAGAACCCAAACTCTAAACAAAGCTTTGGGTCCCTTGTATTGCCCTGCCATTGGCCATAATGTCATCTTGTATCATCATAATTTTCAATTACATCATGACTTTTAATAGGGGGAGATGGAAATTCGTATTACCCTTAAAAAATTACTAAAAGACAGTGCCCAGGAAACGTAGAAGCTATCCAAACGCTCTGATGCTGTAGGATATATGTTCCCCATGCAGATCTCCAATGGGAAGTGTATCCAGCTTCCAGGCTTTTTTATTGCAATTGGTACTTAAGTGGCTGCTTAACAGGCAGAAGCCCTAATATTAAGATGAGCGAAAGGGCAGTGGCAGCAGCTGACCTGCCTGGAAACGTGTAAGATGAAAAACTTACATACTTCCTAGGTCTTTACAGCGCCCGTTGTCATCTGATACGCTTTTCAACTTGAGAGAAAGGTTTCTCTGTTGGAAGTACCTTATAGAAGGCTGGCAATACATTACACTTTTATTCCTAAGGAAATGAGAAGGAATAAGGTACCTTTATTTCAAAATTCTGTAAGCAAAAATAAATGAAGAATCAGAATCCCAATTTTAATATGTGCTTACATCACTACATCCAGTCATTTTGTAATAGATACACAGGAAGAAACAAGGAAGCGAGCCTTCAATTTATTAATTATCTGGTATGTGAGTGAATGCCAGCAATTCATCTTACAATTTCACTCAAAACCCAAGGAGACCCTTGGGAATCACCATCAAGCTCTCATTCTTGGCCAATATTGCAGACGCAAAATCAGTTCATACACTGTGTATGAAATGTCTGACTTCCAGTTAGTAAAGCCCTTCTGTTGTATTGTTAGGATACTCAGCTCATTACCCGTAGCACACACAGGGATGCTGGGACAGTTCAGCCTTTGTTATCAGTTTTATTAATATTACTTTTTTTCCCCATAAATACCAAAGCATGCCAGTAATCATTTGTGACCATCTGTGGGGGAAATTAACATTGTAACACATTGAAAACAATATATAAAATGCAGAATATAAATGCAATCATCTCAATGAAAAAAATGCTTCAAGCTGTGCCTTGTGAAGCTGTTATTAATGATGTGTGCCTTTCTGAGCATGCCCAAGGAAGTCTCTTTCCATTATATTAATTTTACATGCTACAGTACAAAGCAAAAAGCAGTCCTTTTGGTGGAACACCTATTGTAACATTTTGAAAGGGCTCTGATGCCTTTTTAGGCCACGGTTTTTGCCAACCATGCAAATTCAGAGCCCATTTTTCAGCTATAGATTGCACATTCAGCATGATGAAAATGACACATGCTGAGTCACCTGAAATAACAGAAAGGAATATCACAGCCAAAAAAATCGAAAGAAATTTTTAAATTCTTGAAAGAATTTAAATTTCATTTAATTCTTGAAGAAATTTTAAATTCACTTGACAAAATAAAATCTTAATACAAGAAAGCAGAAAAGTACAGTAATAGCACCTTTAAACAGTTTAGTACTGATTATTTGATAGTGAGAAAGGAGAAAAATAATGCAATGAAAACATATGAAACTGAGGATTCAGAAGAAGAAAAAAGAGAAAGGGATGTTTCATGTTACACAGAGAACCATTTAGAATTCTGCACGACTCTGCAAAGAATCCCTTATGTTATTTAACTGCTTTTAAGTCAGGTCATTCAATCCCACCTAAGAACACGAGTAAATAACTAGATTTAAGTCACACGTACATCAGCACTCCAAAGCAAACCATCTTTTACTCAGAGCTTTGCATCCAGCAGAGATGCACTAAGACCAGGAAAATCTGACAGAGTTACAATTCAGTTTTAGTCAAGTTATCTTTCAGTTTAAGCTGTACAAATTAAGTTATTTATCCATCAATTGTGACATTAGAAATAATCTAAAACCATTCAAAATGTATGACACTAGGAAACTATACATATTTCTAACTTACACTGTACTGTAGTCTGCTGTGGATTTCATTTGGCAAATTTAATATCAGCCTAGGACTTCTCAGCTTTTCCCGTTTCTCCCTTTATGAGATATTGCATTTGTTTCCTCAGTTCTCTTCTCCATGGCCCATCCACATTTTCCTTTCTTCATTAATTTAATTCCCACCTTCATGAGTGAAGCACGATTATGCTTCTCATTAGGAGGAGTCTGTGTTTTAACTTCACTTTCAGACACAGATTCATGGAATGCCCTCTGTAATTTTTAGAAGAATAAACTCGCTCAAACATAAAAAGCAGAGGGAAAGCAGATCGTTTTCAAAGAAAAGTCATTGGCACACAGACTTTGATTTCTGTCCATAGAAATAATATTAAAAAATGTACTGGGTGCAGTTTATTCTGCTGCCTTCAGGAAACGGCTTCTTGTTGGGGGTGGAGTGGATGAAGAGGATCCTTTTTCATGGCAGATCATCTTATAACCAAAAAAAAAGAAAAAAAAACTAATTCAGAAAATTACGGGAAACAGTTCTACTAATGTTTTAAGCTTTCCTTATTTCTATCCTCTTGTTTTCAGCATCAGTTTAGAAGAGTAATAAGTGGTTTCGTCACCACTTGGGACAACATTGAGATGAAGCAAGCATTTCCACTCGTGGAAAACTCACAATCCCTCAAGAACAGCACTAGCACCTTAATTTAGGTCAGCCATACCCCCAGCACTTAGGTTTCTTACCTGGAATCCAAGTGAAACAGACTCAAGTGCCCATCTGAAGTAGGCTGATTTGGGGTGGCCCTTTTTCTTCATTTAGATGAGAATGCATATATCGGATGAAGGAAAGATTACCAGTGAAAGTCACTTGAAAACACTCGCTTTCACAAGTTGAAAATTAATAAGAGAAAGGAAGTAAATGGTTTTAGTGGAACAGTTTTCAGCAATGGTCCCTTGTGTGGAAGTATTTCCAAACTGTAGCCTAAAGTTTGCTGTCTAAACTTTGTGTTCTAAAACCAAGATTCTGCTGGCTTTTGGTACATCTCTGAAGCCACAGATAACCTACAGTCACAGCATTTTTATGAGAGAGAAAACAGCTGAGCTTCATTTCCTACATTTTTACACCAGTGGAATTCAGGAACAACTCCTTGGCAGAAAATATTACCAGCATATCTTCAAATACACACAATTCATCAAGTTATCACATTACCCCCATATTATAAATAACAATGTGAANAAAAAAAAAAAGATAAGAATTGGAACCTGGAAACAGATTGTTAGCCAAATATCCTCCAACTGTCTGGAAAGTTTATTACTGACTTCAAGGAATCTGAAGTTAAGCTCAGATACAGCAGGAGCTGTGGGAAAGAGTACATAGGATTTCACAGGAGATTATTTGCCAACATACGAGGAAAACAACTTTTTTTCCTGAGTTGTGGCTAGACAACCTAGACAACCATGCAAACGATAGCAAAATTTGTGCATCCCTTTTAAAACAGCTCCTTAAAAATGCTGGAACAATTAAATAACAATAATGATGTCAACAATAATGCTGACAAACTCACACCTCCATCTCATCCACCTGGCGGCATATCTAAAACATGCACTAATTATCATTTGTTTAGTCTATTCTCTTCAGCATCTTAAAACATCATTCTTTTGTTTATCATTTTTTCCTCTTGTTAGCAAAGTTCAGGGTCCAAAGAGGCACTGGAAAGATCAGTTGCCTTGGTTTTATTCCTGGTTACCATTATGTATTTTACTGCTTATTTAGTATTACACTATTTACAAGTACTGTTGAATGAGCACTCTCTCTGGTACATGATAAATTTTGCCATTTTTACTTATCTGAAAACACAGGTCGTGGATGTTTCTGAAAAACAACTTCGTTAGTCCCTACAAGAAAACATTTCACAAAATCCAGTCCTTTGTGAACTTGGTTCTCAGCATTTATCCATACAAGCAAAAATTGAAATAATACATCAAATAAGAAGTTAATGGAAAGGTCACTAAGCTATCAGAAAAAAGGGTGACCTTTGATGCTGGAAATCACTGGAGGTTTCCCCGGTTCTGCAGAGATGTATTATGGAGTTCTTCACTCCAGACATTTTCCTTCTGTGATCTTTATTTATAAAGACAAATTGAGATTTTACTTTAAATAAAAATATCACTGTAAGACTAAGTGGAAGACAGGTGAACTGGACTACATGTCATTTTTCAAAGTTAAGACTTATTACAAAAACAAAGTTTTGTATTTTATGAAGTAGGCTGAATACTGTTCTACCATTTTGTCCGTCACCAGCAGAAAGTTACTTCTTCAGGGAAAACAAAATTTTCAGAGTTTTACTCTAACCACAACAGCTTCAAAATATGAAGGAATACAATTTCATTGTCTGTCATCAAACATATAGACTTCCTTTTGCTTTCCTCATTCTCACTCAGTGTCAAAAGGAACATTTGATGTGAAACAACTTGACATTCATTTCACAAAAAGAAAAAAGTTAAGGACCTAAAATTAAGTACCATCATCTGTTTGTCTGCCGAGGTCGGTATCCTCTTACACATCAATCTCCAGTAAAGTCTCATTGCTTACGCAAGAAACAGAGACAGAATGGATCCTTCTGTTTCCCCGCTCCATATTAAAAAACCAGACACCTATGAAAACCTCCAGCTACATAACAAGGGATATCTAGGATAGTTCTGCACTTTGACCTCAAACCACAGTTTTGCAGAAATCCTTTCTTTTTCTGTGAACAATTCACCAGAATAAATTCTGTTAAAGTTCCTTTTTACATCATTCTCACAACAGAGCTATTTGAAAATCTTTCGAAATACATCTCCAACACCACAGAAACAGATACTGCATGCTAACACACTTCTATTAACAGTGCTATCACAGCTACTTCAACCATCAAAATTCACTCAAAACCAACATCAGTACAGCTTCCTTAAAAATACAGGCGAGTCCTCCAAACTTCTACGTCATCCATTCCAACTCACAAAAAGCAGATTTCAACACTTCAGCCAAGACAAGCAAACTGGAGTTTGTAAACTCTCAGTTCCAGCAAGGACGTCACAACAAACCATGGACAGTAGTATAGGACAGTAGTATAGGACAGTAGTATAGGACTGCTACAGGACAGTAGTATAGGACAGTAGTATAGGACTGCTAAATAGCCTTTGGAAGAAAGAACACCTCAACATATTTGTTTCCTTGGAGATGTTCTGGTGGCTTATTTTTGGGTAATCCAACAAATAAAAACTTGATCAGTTCGGCTATTTAAAAACTGGTCTCTCAATAGTTTTTTCCTCTCCTTTGAAAAACTTGGATGACCTTGCTAAAGCTAAACATGAAAACAGAAATTGGGAATTGAACGGGTGGAATGAAACTACAGCCGGCACATCTTACGGGACCAAGAGCACTGACCTGATCTTTCATCTTTTACACAAAAAAGTCAGACCTTCAGCTTGCTGCCATGAGTAATTGAGTAATTCACACGCTCTCCAGTTCTTTGTATGGAAAGATGGTTTTCTTTAAAGGGGTTACTCCAGTGTGTAAAATTGGTCAATTCAACTACACAGTAATGAAAACTTTTCAAAGCTTCATGAAAAACTTTCTTTAACCATTGTGTTGGGTTAATCTTCCCATGTTAGAACTGCATCAATAAAGATCTCATCTTTGCACACTCCTGACTTGTTTTGCAATTTTAGTTGAAAAGTTCAAGTCAATCAACTAAAGCTGTGACAACGGGAATTACAGCCTCGTGGTATCACAGCAGTGGACTTTAGGCATCTACAGGTGGAGAAACGCTGAAGATTTCACTGTGGATTCAAGATCAACCAAGTGTTTAAATCCCTTTCTCATTTTAAGCTAAGATGACACATCCGTGGGATTCATTTCTTCCATTAATCTCAGTGACATTGAATGACCTAAAGCTTTAATGAGGACAATGGTCTAAGTCAAATGCTGGATGATAATAAATAATAATAATCTTAAAAACATTTCAGTGGGGAAAAGCTACTTATTCTTTTAGAATGCTGCAGCAATTGTGCAGATTGATATGAGGGGAGGATCAGTACAATAGAAAGGTGCTGTAAAGGAAGGGAAAGAGTTTGCTTAACCATATCAGAATATTTCTGGTTCACAGGGGAAAGGTCCAAAAATGAGGGATCTCCAACCAGAGATCCTTCCCCAGTGGCAAGAAGCCATCAAATGGGGTCCAAGAAAGGTTTAGCCAGGCTCCATCCCTTGCTATTCCACAGGTGAATTGCTTTAACCTGTGCTCCCAGGGCTGACCAGTTCCTTTCCCCAGGTGCTCAATCAGTGGTTCAGACTGTGACTGAACAGTTACCGTACAAAGGCAAATATAATTAAAAAACAATCTCTAGCACAGGATCCAAAGAGACCTTCTCCTCACAATTTCACACTACAGTTCTCTCACCAGCTCTGAACTCATCTGCCTAGGTAACTCAGAAATCATTCTTTTCTTTTCCATTAAGTTGAAGGACACATTACCCATTTCCCAGGCAAGTTTAACTTTGGACCTCACTCCTGCATATGCAGATTCTTTTCTATAGAAACGAATATCCCTTCAGCAAGTCAGAGAAAAACCCAAGCCCCTCTTTGGATTCCAAACGCAGAAGCACTGGATTCCGCGATTCTGCTAAGCAGTGTGAAACATCTTATTTCTATTTGTGTTGTGTATCTCCTGCCGGAATTACTCCTCCGAGTTAAGCGTCACCCTGCAATCTTCTGTAGTTTCGGTAGAGGGCAATATAATGAAGCCATCTATAAAAGGCTCTTCAAGGCAATTGCCGTAACTAGATCCTACAGAAACACTGCAGGCTTTATGTTGCTCTGGGCTTGTGTTTTAATGCAAAATGTTTAAAGTTAAATCTTTTGATCCCAGAAAAGCTCATACTACTTTCTGGTGGTTTTTTTTTTTTTTTTTTTTTTCTACACAAATGGTCAATATCCTGGAATTGTATGTAGCTCGTCTATATAAAAGCCCAGTGTGAAATCAATTGAGATGGCATGTGAAATAGAGATTTATCTGGAATAAGGAATGTAATTTTGTACGAACATTTATATTTACACTTCTCTCTACCTTTGAGCAAGGCCATTTGCAGTACAGTGTTACATTTTTTCATAGGGCTGATGTAATGACATGGGAAAAGATATAGGAAACATACAATAAATACTCCTGGTATACATTTTAGATAACTACTGGAAGTCTGCCTTTCTCAGCTGTAGGATGGCTGTCATGTTCAGTGACGTGCCAAACAATGTTCAGGTCAAAATAGCTCAATTCCATGTTTTCTGAGCTTATTCTGAGATACTACTATTGCACATCCTGAGCTGTTGAGAGAAGCCTGTACTCCTGGAGTGAGCAACTCTGTGCTAGAGGGAAACAGCAAGTTCACAAGTTACAGCTGCATCTCTGCGTGTCTGAGTCCTTCTGTATATGCAAATCTATCTTCTGTTAGTCTATCTGCTTTCTCAGCAGTATCTCAGCCAAGTCACTTAGTGAGATCAGAAATCTGTGTAGCTTGAAATCCCCAGCTGGCTAAAGAGTTTAGGATAAGAAATTTAAGTTCTGTAATGTTCCTCCTTAGGCTAACTTACTGGAAGTACACTGGTAGTAGTGAGATGTCTAACACCCCCACACCCTATTATATGCTTGAGGAAGCAGCAAGTGACCACAAATTGAATATTGGCATAGGTAAGTGGAGATGGATCCAAGTTCATGCTGCCTCCATGCTGAGCTGGGAAGATGTTACTTAACTTGGTCTAAAAGTCATATAAGCCTGTCAGCTAATACTGTGCTTAAGCTGATAATTCATGCTGGGAGAATTGATACAGCTATGAGAATTAGTTTCCTTATTTTATGTCAAATGTTTGCCTTAAAAGAAGAAAAAGTTAGTAGCTTATTTCTTTATTATCTTTTATATTTTTTTGTATTCGTGTCTCCAATTGTCCTTCTTGCTGTCTTTGTACAATAGACTCTTTTAAGTTCAAGGTTTTATGGAGCAAAATCTCAGAACTACATGAATTTAGGTGTCAGCTTAACTCTTTCAAACCTGATCACAGAGTCTTTTCATTTTATTGCTTTTCTTCTGGGTATGCTGTATTTCCTAGGACACTAAATAAGTGTTTCAGTAGACATTGTCTAATTATTATGTTATTTGTATGCAGGATTAATTCAGAGGATGAAAGTATTTTCTAATTTGTTTATTTTAGAAAGCAAAAGATAGTTTGTAATATACTGTGGTGGGTATGTCCTCTGGATAAGACATGAGAGCTCATGTATAGTAGAGAAATCCTTTTGCAGGGGCCTTGGCTTAGAGAATGTTCCAGCCACTTGAGTCAGCTACTGCTTTTTTGTGACCCCCCGGACATGGTTCTTGAATAGCTGCTTGGAGAAGCAACATGCCAGTCAACTCCTGCCTTCAGGCAGCATGAGTAGTCCTTGTACACAATACAGGAATGTAAGGGCTGTGTGGTTTGAAGCAATGCTTCCTGCCTCTGTTGCCCATATACAGTGAATGCCCCTTTGCACAGTGCAGTACAGGAGGATCTTAGGTAAGCTTTTGGGAAATGTTCTGTAGGCATGCTGTTCTCTCTTGTCTTTTGGGTATGTAAGAGGAGAAAAATCAGTGCCCATGTGTATTAATGCACGTTATGCTAATAAGAGTTGTGAGATGGACGGGTCTGAAGAGAGTGATCCACTGAGTCACAATACAGATATCTCATAGGTAGAGCTGTACTCATTTTCTTGTCTTTGTTTCAACTGGGATGGAATTGTTTTCTTCAGAGAGTGTGGTATATTGTTCTATTTTGGCTCTAGTAGAAAAACAATGTTGATAACACTGATATTTACAGTTGCTGCAAAGCAGTGTTGTACAGAGCCAAGGCCATTCTCAGCAAAACGCACAAGGAGCTGGCAGGGAACAGAGTTAGGAGAGCTGACTGAAACTGGGCAAAGGGATATTCCATACCATATGACATGTGAAAGAAGTTTTGAAGGGGGGTGGGAGTTGATCTCTCTCTTCTGCTGCTCATGGGCTAGCTGGAGCATTGGTCAGGAGGAGCAATTGCTTGGTGTATCACTTGTTGTATACATTCATTTACATATATAAATTTATGATTGTTATCCTTTTCCTTTTCTCTATCTTAGTAAATAGGTTTATCTCAACCCATGAGTTTTACTTCATTTTATCCTGATTCTCTCCCTCATCCCAGTGGAAGCAGTTTAAACAGCTTCCTACCGTGTGAAACGGTCATTGCTGAGGAGACCAGCTTCAGAGCAGGTAAGACTGCGCTGGGTAAGGGATCTAAAGCGAAAAAGCCGACGAAAAAAGCTCTTTTTAGGGCTGTTTTGAAGGCAGCAAAAGCACTGTGCCGGCGCCGGGGGCTGGCAGCTTGTGGGCGGGCTGCTGAGGCAGCAGGGGCGGAGCTGGCTCTTATCTCTTGCGCCTGACCTTGACTGTTCATTGGGAAACTAAAAGCAGCTCTTGGGAGGGCAGAAGCTAGCTTCTGCTCACATATCACGCCAGGTGAGAACGGGGTGTTACCCTCCTCTGACACCGGGGAGGGAGGTCAGAGTGTGAACACAGCCCACACTGCTCATACATTACCGCAGTAGCAGGTGTGGGAGGTGTGTCTTGTGGCAGGACACGTCAGTGCTTTGTCCTTGTCTTTGTTCAGGAGATCAGCTCTCCTACTGACAGACCTCGAGACCGCAGGTTCAAACATGGTCTCTACCAGGCGGCGGGCTTGCCCCAAGAGGACTGTGGCGACCCAGACAGAGGGCCTGCCAAGAAACGTAGCGGTTCAGGTCTCTGGCTGTAGGGAGTGCCTGAGCCTGCTGCTGCCAGGGGAGAATGGGAAGGATGCCACTTGTGCGAGGTGCGAGCAGGTGGACGAGCTGCTCAGCCTGGTGGTGGAGCTTAGGGAGGAGGTAGAGAGATTAAGAACCATCAGAGAGTGCGAGCGGGAAATTGACTGGTGGTGTGACTCTCTGAGAGAAGGACACAGAGATTGCACCCCCCAAACTGTAGTGGACCCTCTCCCTTGCCGCAGTCAAACTGAGAGAGCTAACTTGAGGGCAGAGGAGGAATGGCAGCAGGTCCCAGCTCGGCGATGCGGGCAACCCCCATCCCGACCTACCTCGGTTCCCCAGCTGCCTCTATGTAATAGGTTTGAAGCCCTGAAACTGGAGGGTGCGGTGGCTGAGGATGAGGTGGGAGAACTACCTCCAAGCGTTCCCAAGGAGAGGCATCCAGCTCCACGCTTAAAGACTGCCTCCTCCAGTAAAGAAAGGAGGGTGATAGTCATAGGAGACTCCCTTCTACGAGGAACTGAAGGCCCAATATGTCGGCCTGCCCCCACCCGTAGGGAGGTGTGCTGCCTCCCTGGGGCCCGGGTCAGGGATATTTCTAGGAAACTTCCTAGTTTGATCCGCTCCTCTGATTATTATCCCTTATTGATAGTTCAGGCTGGCAGTGATGAGGTCACTGACGGAAGCCTGAGGACTATGAAAAATGACTTTAGGAGACTGGGGAGGTTAGTTGAAGGAGCAGGCGTACAGGTAGTATTTGCCTGTATTCCTACAGTGGCAGGGAAGGATGCTGAGACGACCAGAAGAACACACCTTATAAACACGTGGCTGAAAGGCTGGTGCAAAAGCAAGAATTTTGGGTTCTTTGATCATGGGGCGGTCTACTCGGCACCTGGCCTGGGGTCTGCTGATGGGTCTCACCTGTCTCGAAGGGGGAAACGGATCCTTGCCCAGGAGCTGGCAGGACTTGTAGAGAGGGCTTTAAACTAGATATGAAGGGGGTAGGGGATAAAACCAGGCCTGCTAGAGATGAGCCTGGGGGAGCGGCAATGGGATTAGGGATGAGGCGAGGGGCTCGGCTGAAGTGCATCTACACCAATGCACGCAGCATGGGCAACAAACAAGAAGAGTTGGAAGCCATGGTGCGGCAGGCAAGCTATGACCTAGTCGCCATTACGGAAACATGGTGGGACTGCTCCCATGACTGGAGTGCTGCAATGGATGGCTACAAGCTCTTCAGGAAGGATAGGCAAGGAAGAAGGGGTGGCGGTGTGGCTCTGTATGTTAGAGAGTGCTTTGATGCTACTGAGCTTGTGGCTGGGGATGATAAGGTTGAATCCCTATGGGTAAAGATCAGGGGAAGGGCTGACAAGGCAGACATATTGGTGGGCGTCTGCTATAGACCGCCGAACCAGGATGAAGAGACAGATGAGGTGTTCTATGAGCAGCTGGCAGAAGCTGCGAGATCGCCGGCCCTTGTCCTCATGGGGGACTTCAACTTCCCTGACATATGCTGGGAATACAACGCAGCGCAGAAGAAGCAGTCTAGGAGGTTTCTGGAGTGTATGGAGGATAACTTTCTGATGCAGCTGGTGAGAGAGCCTACGAGAGGAGCTGCCCCGCTAGACCTGCTGTTCACAAACAGAGAAGGTCTGGTGGAAGATGTGGAGGTCGGGGGCTGTCTTGGACAGAGTGACCATGAGATGGTAGAGTTCTCGATTCTTGGTGGAGCCAGGAGGAAGAACAGCAAAACTGCTACCTTGGACTTCCGGAGGGCGGACTTTGAATTGTTTAGAAGACTAGTAGGGGGAGTCCCCTGGGATTCAGTCTTAGAGGGTAAAGGGGTCCAAGACAACTGGTTGCTCTTCAAGAAGGTAGTCTTACAGGCGCAGGAGCAGGCTGTCCCCCTGAGCTGCAAAATGAGCCGGCGGGGAAGGAGACCGGCGTGGATGAATAGGGAACTATTCTTGAGGCTCCGGGAGAAAAAGAGAATCTACATCCTGTGGAAGAAGGGACGGGCAACTCAGAAAGAGTACAGAGAAGTTGTTAAGATGTGCAGGGAGAAAATCAGAAAGGCGAAAGCCCAGCTCGAACTCAACCTGGCCGCTGGGATAAAAAGAAACAAGAAACCCTTTTACAAATATATCAACAGTAAGAGGAGGACTAAGGAGAATCTCCATTCTTTACTGGATGAGGCTGGGAATATGACTACTGGGGATAAGGAAAAGGCAGAGGTCCTGAATGCCTTCTTTACGTCTGTCTTTAAAGGTCAGACCAGTTATCCTCAGGGTACTCCACTTTTTGACCTGGTAGTCTCGGCTGGGGAGCAGACTAAACCACCCACGATTCAGGAGGAAACAGTCAGAGACCTGCTACTCCAACTGGACTGTCACAAGTCCATGGGGCCGGATGAGATTCACCCGAGAGTGCTGAGGGAACTGGCGGAGGTGATAGCCGAGCCGCTTTCCATCATCTATCAGCGCTCCTTGTTGACTGGTGAAGTACCGGAAGACTGGAGGCTTGCCAATGTGACTCCCATCTACAAGAAGGGCTGTAAGGAGGACCCGGGGAACTACAGGCCTGTTAGCCTGACCTCGGTGCCAGGGAAGGTTATGGAACAGATTGTCTTGAGGGAGATCACGCGGCAAGTGCGGGACAACCGGGGGATCAGGCCTAGCCAGCATGGGTTCACGAAGGGCAGGTCCTGCTTGACCAACCTGATCTCCTTCTATGATCTAGTGACCCGCCTGGTGGA
Organism: Pavo muticus; assembly: GCA_016647715.1. NCBI lineage: Eukaryota > Metazoa > Chordata > Aves > Galliformes > Phasianidae > Pavo > Pavo muticus. The sequence continues at coordinate 29,950 of JACDJE010000838.1, forward strand.
TGAGGGAAAGGCTGTTGATGTAGTCTACCTAGACTTCAGCAAAGCCTTTGACACTGTCTCCCACACTATTCTCCTGCAGAAGCTGGCAGTCCGTGGCTTGGACAGGTACACTCTTGGCTGGGTAAGGAACTGGCTGGAGGGCCGGGCCCAGAGAGTGGTGGTCAATGGAGCTAAATCCAGCTGGCGACCGGTCACGAGTGGTGTTCCCCAGGGGTCGGTGCTGGGGCCTGTCCTCTTCAATATCTTTATTGATGACCTGGATGAGGGCATTGAGTGCACCCTCAGTAAGTTTGCAGATGACACCAAGTTGGCTGGAAGTGTCGATCTGCCTGGGGGTAGCGAGGCCCTACAGAGGGATCTGGACAGGCTGGATAGCTGGGCTGAAGCCAATGGGATGAGGTTTAATAAGACCAAATGTCGGGTCCTACACTTTGGCCACAGCAACCCCAAGCAACGCTACAGGCTTGGGGCGGAGTGGCTAGAAGACTGTGTAGAGGAAATGGACCTGGGGGTGTTGGTTGACGCTCGGCTGAACATGAGCCAGCAGTGTGCCTGGGTGGCCAAGAAGGCCAATGGCATCCTGGCTTGTATCAGAAGTAGTGTGACCAGCAGGAGCAGGGAAGTAATTGTCCCCCTGTACTCAGCTCTGGTGAGGCCGCACCTTGAGTACTGTGTCCAGTTCTGGGCCCCTCACTGCAAGAAAGACATTGAGGCCCTGGAACGTGTTCAAAGAAGGGCAACAAAGCTGGTGAGGGGTCTGGAGCACAGGCCTTATGAGGAGCGGCTGAGGGAGCTGGGATTGTTCAGTCTGGAGAAGAGGAGGCTCAGGGGAGACCTTATTGCTCTCTATAACTACCTGAAGGGAGGTTGTAGTGAGCTGGGGGTCGGCCTCTTCTCTCGTGTAACTGGTGATAGGACTAGAGGGAATGGTTTCAAGCTGTGCCAGGGAAGATTCAGGCTGGATATTAGGAAATACTACTTCTCTGAAAGAGTGGTCAGGCACTGGAATGGGCTGCCCAGGGAGGTGGTGGAGTCACCGACCCTGGAGGTGTTCAAGGAACATTTGGATGTTGTGTTGAGGGATATGGTTTAGCGAGAACCATTGGTGATAGGTGGATGGTTGGACTGGATGATCTTACAGGTCTTTTCCAACCTTAGTGATTCTGTGAATGTGTGAGTGAGTGATGGGTGGTGCTTAGCCACCTGCCAGTTTAAACCACAACACTTGTCCAGCAATATTCTTCAAACTAAAGTCACTAATTTTGTGTAAACAGGTAGCTCTGATTTTTAACTATTCGAGTTGTGATTTCTCTTGCCACTAAAGAGTCTGCTTGCAGGTATGGCTAGCAGGGAGGCGCAGCACCTACCTGCGCAAACATCACAGGTTTGACTAACCATCTATTACATGACCACCACTTCATGTCATTTCCAGCCATGCACTTATTCAGCTGCTGACTTAAAAGGCGAGCCCTTCTCAGCCTACACAGCCCCAGTACCAGGGCCCTCATCTTTCCATCTCCCAGATAGGATCTGATAGATCTGCATGCCCTGCCATGGTTGTGGATAGGTTTTTCTCCTCTGAGCTGAGAGCGAAGCTGTTTAGACAGCAATTTGCCTTTTCTGTTTTTGCTCCACTGCACACTATGCCTCACTGACTCGTACAGCTCCTTTCAGGCACTTCCTCAAGTTTTAATGTGGCACCATTTCATAATGTGTAATGAGCAACTCTGAGGCTGATAGTTCTGTTTTGAACAGAGTAGATGTAGTGAGACCCCTGTTGCTGGAAGAATAGACTGAAAGATACTCTGCACTTCAATATGCAGTGTTGATTGCTGCATTGTGCCATAACATCAGCTGAATGCCTTCCTCCCTCCTCGCTTCCCACATTGTAACACTTTCTCCAAGGGGAAAACCAACTGTCCGTAGCTTCCACAGAAACAACTCCCAGTTGAGACAGGTGCCTCCAGGGGAAGTGTAGGGAATAGATATGAGAGAGAGGCGTGCACAGATGTCATACAACCTCTGCAGCATCCTTTCACTGTTGCAAATTCAGCCGTATGTTTCTGGGTTTACGTTTAGTTTGTAGATTTGGACTGCATGACTGGCACCTTCTCTTGACACATCAACTCTGCCTACCCCTCCCTTCCATGGAACTGGCTGTGGAGATGGAGGTACAGAAGTGCTCCGCATTGGCAGTGAAGTGACCACATCTGATAAGGAAGTCCTGAGCTCTAGGAACTGCTGTGCATGGGAGGATTTAAATGGTGAGAATTTTCACCTTTTAACTCCGCTGTTCTGAAAGAAATCAGCAAAGACAGGTATGGAAATAATTCCTTCTGGAGAGGAGTATTCTCGACTAATTGGTCAGTTAATGATTGTACTCCAGTGTTTTTGGAGTACAATCACATGTTGCTTAGCAAAAAATGTGTAACTAGTGATCAGGATGTTTTGAAAAGAAATTAACTCAAGTCCTAGGATTTGTTAGCTGGTGAAAAAGGGAGCTATTTCTTTAATGTACTTTAATGTCACTGAAGGCAAGTATGGATTCACATTTCTGAAATCCTTATCCACCTTTTTTTGCTAATGGTGTTGATTGGTTTTATTTTTCTTCAAGATCAATAAAATGATGACATCCATTCAAGGCTTAATGTGGCCATAGCTACAGATTAACATGCTGGCTACTTCATCTTCATCCTGTCATCTCTCTGCTGCTCTATGGGTGAAACAGGCTGACAAGGTTATTAAATCTGACAGCTGTGTTGTGTGTACATGGGAAGCAAGTAGAGCACAGCATATAGAAAATGAGTAGTTCTCAGATAGCTGCCTTTCTTTCACTGCTGCAAGTCTTAAGGGCAGATTAAAAACTTTCTCTTTTTTGTAATTACCAGTTGCTGGAACAGCGCGCAAATATTTGGCACCGTATTTGTAATGTATGTACTCTTTGCCTGTGTGGTGCTTTCAGATTTCTGATTAAGATTTCTACCTTGGTGTTCCACTTGGAAATGCAGAGGGATGAAAGCTGAAGCCATCCTGAGTGATGCTTCTATACAGTACTGCTTTGGCTTTCAGTGGAGGAGTTGCTGAGGGAAAGGAATGAATGAAAGCTTTCTGGAACAAATAGTTTGTGGTTGTTTGTTCATTTTTGGGGGCGTCTGCTTGCTGCTTTGGGAGGGGAAAAGCCAAGCAAATGCAGGAGGTTCTTCTAGATGGATGGTTTTCTGCTTATGTTAAATGATACTAGATAGGCAGTGAGAAAGAAACTTCAGCATTAACAAGCTGCTTGTGAACATGCAGGAGAGAACTGTCATTGTGTTTTTTCACCTTGAACCTTTAAGAATTCATAAAGCTCAACTGGATTTCTTATGAAGAATCTCAGCAGTACCTTATTATCGCAAGTGCAAACAAATCATCATCATGAGGGGCAGGAGTAAGTCTGCATCTGACCTGCTAAGAACAAGGAGCATAGCATGGTGAGCAATGTGTATTTTTAACCCATTTTACTCTGCTTGTACATGAAGAGAATATTTATCTGACGTGTGGCAGTGAGGCAGGATAGTAAGATGGTTGGGAAGTAATGGAGTCACAGGTTTCTCGGTGTTGCGGTGATACCATAGAGAAGAGAATCGATATTTGTTAGTGGGGTTTTTTGATCTCATGCTAAGGAAGAAACAGCATGTTTCCTAGCCTCCTTTCTGATTCAAAGCTTCTGTAGTGCTGTTGTTCTATGGAGTCTATGGGTAGTGAATTCTTATGCTGTGAATTAAACCTGCATATTGAAAGCAAGTATGCAACTGTCTGATATGTATGAGAAATACAGGTTTGTTTGAGTTGCCATGTCGTGTTTCTTGCTTGATTTACATGATTTGTTGGGGTCCTGTAGGCTTTTTGTGAGTGAAAAAGTCAAAACAGTTAACAGGTGACTGCCATTAAGTGACTAGAGAGAATGCTTGCTGAAAGGAAAGGATTAAACATATTTGTAGCACTACTACTGCATCTTTAATGCTGTTGTTACATAGGTTACGTGTTCAGTCCATCTGTTGCTTTGAAGCTACTTTTCAGTACTTCAGCTTCATTTTGCATATACATATGTAGAAATGCCTGTCTTCATTGTTGCAACTAAAAAGATATTTTGGAACTTGTCTTCCTCTTGTTGCCCGTTTTCCTCATGCACTGTCAGAAATTCATAGTTTCCTTTAAACATAGCTGTGAAAATGGTCCTTTCAGATGACGGCTGTGGAGCTAATCTTCCAGCCCACTGCTGAGGCAAGTAGTGAGCTATCAGGACAGTCTCTCTCACAAAAATGTTAAAATGTTTAAACGGCAGACATGAAATGCTGTGTGCATAGGAAAAGGGCTATCGGCTGGCAGGCTTCAGCTGAAGGCAGCTAATCTACTTCTTGCCTGGATTAAACATTGGCAGCTGCTGCCTAAATCTGTAAAATAGAAAGAAATAATGCATGTGTGTCCTGAATTCTTTCCAGAGTTCTGGGAAGATCTGGGGTATGGATGAAAGTTCAGAGCTGTTTTATTGATATCTGCTCTGGAATGTCCAGACAGATGTCCAGAAAAGCATCCTTTTTAATTTTTGTTTTCACTTTGCATCACATACCAGTTTTCCTCCCAAAGCTCTCATCCACAATGTAAACTTATTTTGATCAAAATTTATCAGTGCACATGGATGTGCAGAAGGCTCTGGGGGGACCTTATAGCGGCCTTCCATTACCTGCAGGGGGCCTACAGGAAAGCTGGGGAGAAACTTTCTATAAGAGCATGCAGTGACAGGATGAGAGGAAATAGCTTTAAACTGGAAGAGGGCAGATTTAGACTAGAAATTGGAAAGAAATTATTTACTGTGAGGGTGGTGAGACGCTGGAACAGGTTGCTCAGTGAGGCTGTGAATGCCCCCTCCCTGGAAGCATTCAAAGCCAGGCTGGATGAGGTGTTGAGCAACATGATCTAGAGGGAGGTGTCCCTGCCTATGGTAGGGGGGTTGCAACTAGATGATCTTAAAAAGGTCCCTTCCAACCCAAATGATTCTGTGATTCCATGAATATTCTTAACCTTCACCCACACCTGTGAAAGTTTTTAATTGCACTTTTTTCAAGTCTATTTTCTTAGGCATTAGATCCATTTCTAGGTAAGGAATGTTGTTGTCCCTGAAGTGCAATGTGTTACTCGGTTATATAAAATGAAAACTATGGCAGGCAATGCAGCCAATCTTATTTTAAATACAAAAAACAGAACAATTATTGTAGTCAAATCTCCCTTGAACATCAGAAGCAATAACCCCATGCAGTGCTACAGGCTTGGGGATGAGTGGTTGGATGACTGTGAAGAGGAAAGGGACCTGGGGGTGTTGGTTGATGCTCGGCTGAACATGAGCTGACAGTGTGCCCAGGTGGCCAGGAGGGCCAATGGCATCCTGTCCTGCATTAGAAATAGTGTGGCCAGCAGGAGCAGGGAGGTAATCGTCCCCCTGTACTCAGCACTAGTGAGGCCGCACCTCAAGTACTGTGTTCAGGTTTGGGCCCCTCACTACAAGAAAGACATTGAGGCCCTGGAACGTGTCCAGAGAAGGGCAACAAAACTAGTAAGGGGTCTGGAGCACAAGCCTTATGAGGAGCAGCTGAGGGAGCTGGGACTGTTTAGTCTGGAGAAGAGGAGGCTCAGGGGAGACCTCATTGCACTTTACAACTTCCTGAAGGGAGGTTGTGATGAAAAAGGGTCTGGCGTCTTCTCCCAGGCAAATAATAGGACCCGAGGAAATGGCCAGAAGTTGTACCAAAGGAGGTTTAGGTTGGACATTAGGAGAAACTTTTTCTCTCAGAAGGTGGTCAGGCACTGGAATGGCCTGCCCAGGGAAGTGGTGGAGTCGCCATCCCTGGCAGTGTTCAAGAGGCGCCTGGATGAGGAGCTACGAGATATGGTTTAGTAGCTTGTGGTACTAATAGGAATGGGAAGGTGGTTGGACTAAATGATCTTGCAGGTCGTTTCCAACCTTGTGATTCTGTGACTTGGAATTTTGGGGCAGGCTGTTTACAGGGTGGTGTTATTTTGTTAATGACTCACTGCCCTGATTCATGCTTTAAAGAAAGCTGCTTCATTGAGAGAGTCTCACTGTTTAAAAGTGTGAGAATTACTATCTTCCCAGTAGAAAAGCTTGCAAAAGTCCTCTGGTGAAACTAAAGACTAAATAAAACTTGATCTTTTCAAGTTAAAGAGCACAAAAACAGTATTTTTGTATTTCAAGTAATGCAAGACTACTTTATCTGACACAGACAAGAGTGAAGTTGTTTCCCCAGTTCTTTTTCTTACAAAAACAATGCACTTTAGTACTGACCTTGAGCTATCAAAAAGCTGTGTATGCGCTCTGAAGCCTCTGGCACTTGAATTTAGTCAGGGCAGTAGATCTTTAAGTAGTTGAAAATTTAGGAACTTCAAGTCACCAGCTTTCTCTGGGTGCTTTTAGAGATTTTGTTTGTGATATCTTTGATTAAAATGCTCATTGTTGCAATCAATGATCAGGATCACCTCAGATGCTTTCCTTCAGGCAGCTCTCCACTAATTCTGAGATTTACAAATCAAAGAAACCTGCAGCATATTTACTTCCCACCTTTTATTTATTTATCTGTCTTTTTATTTATTTTCAATATCCTTGCTGTAAAGGCTGTTCATGCTGGGAAGGAAGCTGCAGGCTCACTTCGTTTCTCTGGGGAGGGGACTGCTGCCCAGCACCTCCCTGGACTGCCGGGGGGCAAGTTAGCCAGCCAAGCCCAGTCACACACATGCAGAAGAGCAGACAGGCGAGGAGCTGGCTGTTCATTTTCAAAGCCTTTGTACCTCAGGTTACTTGTAAGGCTGGTGCCTGGGGAGTTTGGCTAAAACCAGGCTGTGTCCATTCCCTGCTTTGCTTGTAGTTTGCAGTTTATGAAAACCAGATGGATGACTCCACACTCTGTGAGTTGGTGTGGGGATGGGAGCTTCTGACGTAAGAGCAGCTTTTACAGAAAACACTGAGGTAAGAAAATTCGTACTCAAGCTAGGTTGCTTCTTCCCTCCCCCCATTTTGTCTGTTTTTACTGCATCGTTGGTACGCGTCCAAGGAGAGTCACCGTATCACTTGGAAATAAGAGGGGATAAACATTTTACTGTTGGATTTCTTCAGGCTGAGTGACTTCAGAGTAAATGAACAGAGAGAGAATTCAAGAGAGATTTCTTGAGGTGTACTTTTTTGACTGTCCTTTCTGCAGCAGTCTTTTCACAGTGTTTCTCTAAACAAGGTAATTTACCCTTTCACACTTGTCTCTAGCTGTCCCTGTGCTTTTTGTGCTCTTGAGTGCTTTGGGAGAGTAGGGGTTGAGTCCTTTCCAGGAGTAGTGAGCGCTTTGTCTTCATGTCTCTTCCTGCACCCGGGGTAGTAATGGTGGAGGCTGAGTGCCTTGACATCACCTTTCCTTGGCAGCCGTGCTAGCGCAGCTTTGGGTGGCTGTCAGAATCTTTAAACCTTTTCAGAGCATGTGCAGAAATTCGTTTGTGAAGAACAAGCTATTACCTGATGCTTAGCTCCCCTACTAAGAGCAAAAAAATATTACATGCTAAGTAATATACAAAGAATAAGGCAATAATCACCCTGGAGTCAAATGTTCATCAGGCTAAAGCAATTACATAAATGTCCATTTGTATATGTGTAACAAAACTGTGGTGAAAGCACGATGTCCAGGTATTCATTAAGTAAGGACGTGGTATGAGAGAAGGTGCCTCCTGTTCCAGCCTCAGACTGTTTGTCTTTGAGGGCGACGGATTTGTTACCTGGCTAACAGTTCTGTGACCAACTACTGTGATATAATCATCAAAAGCTCTTTCCTTAAAATTCCACGCCTCTGCTCATGCAAGAATTGAACAAGAATTGACCAGCAATGCTAACAAGAGCTTCTGGATAACGTATATGTTTAATGCTTTTAACGTGTTAGGTGAGTGGTGTTGGGTCTCAGCTGTTCATCTTCTTTGTTGAAGTTATTTTCTAATAGGAGTTCAGTAGAATCTTGGTTTTGAGGCAGGGGATGAGATGAGCGATGTCTGTGTCCTGACAGCACACATGAACGCTGTCTGAATTCTGCTACGTCCAGCAGTGTGCAGTGTTTGGGAAGTTAGGTCTTACCTGGACAAAGATGGCAATGAAGCTGGGGGGTTTCCCAAATTCATGATTGTATTTTTTCTCTGGCAATCCCAGTCTGAAGGTCAGGTTGTTTCCTGGAAAATCCCAGATAATTGGCGCTTGAATCCGTCTCAAAAACATGTTGGGCCTGTCTTTGCCTGATAACAGAATTTCATTAATTCATAACAAAACTAGGATTTGGACAGCTTGAATTAACACAGTGATCCTCTGATTCCTTTGAGGGAAATCATAGAATTAAGTGAACTGAAAAGATCTGGGTGTTCTAATTCAGAGAACGAGGCGTTGTATGTTACTATAGAAAAGCTAAAATTGAATCTTCTGCATAAAATATTGAGTATGCAGTTTTAGAGAAATGTAATACTGTGTCTAGACACATCAATTTATACAAAAAACAAAGGCACAATGTATGGTATACTGGGAGAAATCTTTGAGCCAAACGTGACAAAATACGATTTGATCAGTTGGCAAGTGTATTGTCTCATCAAAATTAGATGTGCCGAGGATACGAGTATAGCTGGTTTGAAATGCTTGTTTATATGTAGCAGCAAACACATCTTTACTCCAAATAATAAATTCCGGTTCATAAGGAGTAATCCTTAATACAATTGTGCTGTAGAAAAGAAGAATTCTTCAAATTTAATTATATTTTAAGGATAGTGCAGTGTTCTGTATTATAAAAATCCACAAATTCTGAATCTACAAATGTTTCTTGGCTTTTTTTTTTCTTCCCCTTTGCCCTAAAACCCTAAAATCTTCCTCCTGGACATCTACCTACCCATAATTTGCAGGATAACATATATGAACTCGCTTTTTTAGTCGGGTTTCAGGGACCATGTTGAAGAAGTTCTGTGACTGTTAGAATAGAATGCACAATCACTGATGATACATTTGGCTGATACCTACAACCAAAGCTAGATATGCTATTTCCAGAGTCTGTAGGTTGTGGTGTAAGGGGAGGAAAAAAAAAAAGCAACTGACCACATATCATGAACAAAGCAAAACAAAAGACTCCAAATCAAAATAAGTAAATAGTAATGGTTTGGAGGTTATTAAAGTATCTAAATACTGGCAGGAGAAGAACAGGGCCTATCATTCATGTAAATACGTTTCCATCTCTTTGCGCTTCCATTTTTGATAGCTTCTTTTTTTAAGATGTGCTGCTTCAGTTTGGGCCTGCTCTTGTGTTTAGATGAGATGACTGGGTTGGGGTGGTCCCTTGGTGTGCTGTAAGGTGACTTGTGCCTGCAGTAGCAGGAGCTGCTTGGCTGCAAATGTTGATCAAATGCAAATCGGAAGGACTTCTGTTTTGTGAGAAATGGAGTCCCTTATTTTTGGGTCAACTCGAATGAAGCCCACCTCGCACCGAACAAAATTCACGCTGATATTTGGAGAGATGTAAATGGCATTTATCAACCTTTCTGAGCCATTTTATTTCTATGAAGACCAGGTTTCATTTATGTGATTTAAATTACTAAATATTTATAGTATAAATTGCAATATTAAAGTCAGTTGTTTACTATTTTATATTGTATTTTCAAATATTTTCTCCATCTCTGGGGTTTTTCAAGAAAAGGGTAGGTGACACACTGAGTGACATGGGTTAGTGAGCATGGGTTGATGGTTGTACTAGATGATCCTAGTGGTTTCTTCCAACCCTGATGATTCTGTGATGCTATGAGAAACTTTGTGAACCTTTTCTGTCGCAGAATCTTTAGACGTACCCTGGCATTGCATGTCATTCCTCTTAATAATTGGGGTGTTCTGCTATATCTGGATTAAATATTGCTTATTTTTAAAAGGCGAAAGTAGAAATTAATTTGTAACTGGAATAATATGAAGTGAGATAAACTATGTAGCATGCCATTCTAATGGGGAGAGCAGGGGACTGAGTCAGCCGAGAAGCCTGCTGGCCACCAGGCAGCCTTCCTGCTTGCCAATTGGGCTTCAGGGCACAAACTCAAAAGTGAATCACGTCGAGAAGGAACAACTGAAATATCAACTGGAATGTACTTCTAGAGGCTGCGAACAGCTAGTGTAGCAGGTAGATGTTGGCTGACTCGATTCACCTCGCTAGTAGTTAGCTACAGTAAGGTTAAAAAAGGCGCAGCTAAATTAGGAAGGTTGCTAATCACAGATACATGCAAAATGTTAACAGCATGTATTCTGGCACCTGTTACTTTAGATGGAGATCCAGTTGACGCAAGCATCAAAATATATCCTGTATAGCCAGACTGCTACAGTAGTTTGTGAACAAACTGCTGCAGAAATGGTTCGGCACTTTACTGTTAGATATTAAATTCAGTCTATAGTAACTTAAAGAATATGCCTTGTACCCTGGAGAAGACAAGGGTGTGGCATAATCATCTACAGCCTGAAAGGTCCACTGGAAGTACTGGACAACTCAGCTTTTTCTGGACAGCACTTTTGCTCAGGTGTAAAAGTATTATTTATTTCCTCTCACTTTATTACTGCTGAATGTTTTCAGTCTTGGATGCACGGTGGTAGCAATTAATTAGAATCCTTAGGCCTCAAGTCAGCATGGATGCTTTCTGCAAGAGGGACGTAAAGATTGGAATAGACGTAATTCCATTTTTAAAACGTTCTATATGTTTTAAATGCATGAGATGAATGTTCAGCAAGCTGCCTGATCCTAATCCAGTATGAATTTATTTTAGTGCTATTAGTCTGCCTAAACATGTGTATGATCAGTTTATTTCTGGATGACTTTCTGTTTTCTGTCATGTAAAGCTACTCTGACTGGGTTTTTTCCTTCCATTCTGAAAATGTAGGCTGATGATCCTTTCTCCCTCTCTCTATTTTTATTTTAATGAGTGTTGAATGCTAGCTGTCCCTTCATTGAACTCCTTTGGAGAACTGTCATGTGGAGTGATGGCTTGAAGGAAAAGTGTCGATTTCAGTCTCTGCAAAGGTTTATACTTCACCTGCCTCCTCCAGTGTCAAAGTTTAGTTGATCTGGGTAATTTTGAGCTTGAAGGTATGTGCTATCTACCAGTATGTTTTGTGAAGTGCTTAGGAGTTTATTTAGTGAGGAAAGAGCTATGGTTGGATTATTCTGAGCTGCTTAACTCTGACTAATATGAAGATGTTCCTGCCACTTCCACAGAAGAATAAAACTGCAAAAAAAAAGTGATGGAAGGTTAAAGAAAAAATACACTTGACATAGTTACTTACAGACCTCTTCCAGGGGAAAAGGAAAAAAGAAGAAAAAAAGATTGCATTCAAAAATGGAAATACTTGGAAAATACTCTTGCTAAGATTCCAACAGTTACGTCTTTGTGTGCCTTAAGTTCTACAGTAGTCCTTGGAGAAGCTTAATATGTGTACCACGTTTGACTCTGGTCTGTATTATTAGAGAATCTGCCTGCTCTCTAAGAAGCACAGCTTCCAAAAGAGTAGATGCCTTTTTTTCCTCCAGTTCTTCTGAGAACAGTTTTGTTGTATTTACTGTAATAAGATGCTTAGAAGCATGTCCAGGAACTAGAGCAACTGCTAGGGATGAGAACTCAGGAATGATGAATGAGCCTTTGCAGCACACATAAGCTGGAGGAAAAGGAAAAAAAGAGGAAAAGCAAACAGTTTGTGTGCATTTACACAGTGATTTTTTTTTCTCCTCTTGCAATGGGGAAACAGTATTCACGAAATACGGTGTTACGACTTTCCCTCCTATAATACCCCTGTTGGTAGAAGTGATAGTGTAAACATTCAGGGATTAACTCTCACAAGATAAGCCTCTGTAGGTGTTTCTTGTTATATTTAGAGCTTAAGTAATTGCACTCTGTCAGAGCTGAAAAACCTCAGACCCAAGAAATCAGGTAGAGCCACAACCTACTTTTGTGCTATCTGAGGGTTTTTTTTGTCCTGAATATTACTGAGACAAGACTATGTGATATAGGTTAGTGTGTGGTCTTCCCGATGTACTTGGAGGGGGGGAAAAAGTTAATGTTTTCACAAATAATTTCCTGTGTTTGTTTCATCAGAAGATGCATGTTGTACAGCCTTGACTCCTGGCAAGAATAGCAGGAAGGCTTCTTCCCATATCGAGCTTCCAGGATGCATATCTAAGCTGTGGAATGGTTGCCTTCACCCTGTGAGCAACCGTCATTGTTTTAAGCCAGCTTACTTGCAGTGTACTTGCAGAAGGCATGCTCTGAGTTGTGTAACTTCTGGATGGGCTTCTGTTGGGGAAGGTGGATAGGGCAGCAATAAAGGCCTAGTTTCCTCAAGCTCTATTGCGCTGTATTTAGAATAATACAGAGTACTTCTGCTGAAAAGCCCAACAAATGTCGGTCTTAAGGAAATACCACTCAAGGTTTTTTTTCTTAAGGATGAACTGTGTTTGAAAAGGAAGGAGGAGGCAAGGAGAAATGCTGGGCTAGTACTCATTTACTATGGAAATGTTCTGTCTTTGGGGTGATGACCAGTCAGTCAGTCTCTATCGTTGTGTGTTTTGTTCATATGACTTAAATTGCTAAAGGCGCACTGTGGCCCTCAGTGATATTCTCCATACAGCAGTAGTGTATTAAGGCAGTGGCTACTATGGCAGCTTCCGTGATGCCTATACTGAGTATTTGGAAGCTGTGACTGGATCAAGTCAGAAGTAAATCTATCTCAGCCTTGTGATCTATGAAACATACTGCCCCAGGATGATACAGCTTTTAATATATTACACTCATTCTAGGAAAGATTGACAAATTCATGAAGGATAAACTGATAAAAGATTTTTAACTATAGAGGAACCACCTTTACCAGAAGCAGAGCTGGAAGGAAGCACAGATCACTGAAGATGAAAGAGCACTCTGGGGAGTACCATTATTTGTCTGATCTATTGTTATGCTCTTCTGCAGGCGTCTACCATCAGCCACCATTCAAATTACAAGGCTTTCAGTTGTCTTGGAGGAGAAGTACATAAATGGGGAGAAGATGACAAGCCATCATTAGGAATGTGAGTTGTTTCTTCCTTCAGTGGGCCTTAAGGACAGAAAAAGCCTAATAAGATCGCTCCTCCGTTCAATGCTTGCTTCATTTTTTCCTGAGCACTATGCAGTTGGTGCATGCTTTTTCATACGAACTTACTTTAACTGATGAAGGGCAACCAGATTTTGTGTAATTCATAATTTAGTAGTTACAACTACTGATTGGACCGTAGGCCTCTGTACGTGCCCATCATAGAATTAATGGAAGAAAAATACTGGTGCATTTTCTGGTTATTCGCTGATATTTTCTGGTAGACATGATGTTGGTTTGGTGGTGATTTCTTAATATATTGCTATATTGTTTTACAGAACTGTACTTCAAAGGAGCTATGATCTACAAATAACGTTTCTTCAAAGAAGAGCTTGTTGTTTTCTTTGTACTTTGGAATCTGGGTTCATGTTACAGTAACTTTCACCATATTCTTTAAAAAAAACAATTTCCTTTACTCTTCCTAAAGTCTCACACTTTGAACTGTCCCCAGCTGCAAATTGAAGCCCAGCGAAGTCTTAATTGCCTGGTGTGCAACCTGAGAGACATTTAAAGAGGAAATTAGAAACTCTAATTATTTGCTAACTTTCCTCCGTTTATGTTACATTTGCAAATTGATCTTCCCATACCTTTAATTTTCTTTAATTTTAGCTTTTTCTTATTAGTTGTGTTGAATTGCTGTCTAGCTGCATCAGTATATAGTAAAGTTTTCTTAAATGAGCATGAATCAGTTCGTTTTGCCTGATGTTTAAGCTGCAATCAGAATTCTCAGATTCTTACATGTTATTCTAGAAAACGATTACAAAAATATGAAATAAATTTGTCCAAATATTATTATAACACGAGGGAACATTCTTATTCCTTAGATTACAGACTGAAGGTAATGGATTTTTACCTCCAAACTCTGTTTGTCTTGTCATCCTTTCAGTTCTGGTTTATAATTAATGTTAGTGTTATTACCTCAGCTTACGACACACTGTGCAGTGTTGACTGAAGACAGATTTGAGTGCTGATGTACAGTGAAGTCATAATTTTAATTAAGCATTGCAGTGATGTTTCCCATATATATGGAATATGTTTTAACTTTTCATATCTTGTAGGTGTGGATGTCTTTCCACCTCTGTGGAATGCTCGAAATGCTGAAATCAAGTACTACAAGTATGTAAGGTTAATATGTAAGAGTACAAGATTGTCTATATGAAGTTCCAAAGTTCAGCCACCCCAGTATCCTATGTCTAACAGCAGCCTACAGCAAATGCTTAGGAAACATTGAACAAGACAAACTTGCAGTGTACATTTCACGAGGTATCCTTCTATCCTTCAGAAAGCTGCAGTTCAGCGCCTGGCTCAACCACAGGGAGCTCCCTGTGTTTAGCAGCCTTTGTATATGTAGTAATTTTTTTTCAACATCTGTAAATTTCACTGAACACAAAATCCTGTGGCAAACTAATTGCAAATTGTTTCAAGATATGAAGATGTCTCTTTAAGTTCACTTTGAATTTTCTATCTAATGTCTTTATGTGACATAGCTTAGTTCTTTCATAGAAAAAAAGTATAAATTAATCCCTTGTTTATGTAACAACCAGAATTAGTCATCCTCACGGTAGAACAGTCAAGAGAAAATGAAACTTGCTCATTGAGTGTTGCTTGTTTATTGGATAAGAATGTGATATAGGGGATTAAGATACCTGGGACTTAGTCCTGCTTTTGGGAGGTGTTTCTGGTTCTTGGTAACATTTTCAAACAAAGCGGATATTTTTATTGTGGTGGCCTTGTTCAGAGAGAAAAATTCAGTGAAAAAGTATTTAAATATGAGCTTGATCTGAGAAACCTAAATCAGTATTCTAATTATGTTCTAATAAATAATAAAATTCAGATTAAGCAGTAGTATATGATTTTCATATATTGAAGCTAGCAACAACACGTTAAGTCCTACCTTAAATCTGAATTTCTTTGATTTTTACTATGTGGTTTATAAATGTTTTGCTTTATTCTTCAGTTCTTGGAATCTCCAGTATTACTTGCACATAAATGTTGGTGGGATTTTTTTTTTCTAATCAGAAATGTGTTTCAATACTTTCTGAATAGTTCAGTAGTGGAGGATAAAGCATTATTAAGGAAAATGTCCATACGTCTTTGGACATTTTGAAGTATTGAGAGTTCTGAAGTGTTGCCAGTTGTCTGCTCTGGAACCAATAGTAACGTATCTGCCTAGAGGTACTCAGTTTAACTGCAGTGCTAAGCTGCTGTAAGCATCAAGCTGCTGCTGCTGTATAGACACTGTTATGTGGATGTCTGCATGGCTCTGTGTATGGAATACATATGCCCTAATTATCCCTTTGTCATATACATATAAAGACACTGTATAGAAAATGAGTGACTGTTGTGTGTTCTCAGATTTCTTTCTTTATTTTTCTGATAATTTTGTGGGTTTTTTCTGCATGCAGAAGAACAGCTATGAAATTCACTCTTTAAGGTATATAAGATAGATGAAATATCTGTAAAAGGCTAGGATAGGACTTGAAATTCTGGATTCCTCCTATGAGATTTCTGAAAGCACAGTAAGTGAATTGATTACTTGTTCTTAACAAATAAAATCTTTCTTGTTCATAGATACTTAGATATCATCAATTTGCAGATTTCTTTCAAATTTTTTCAGTTGCAAGATTACATTCCTGCTAATCTACATGTGAACCATGAAAACAGGAGGGCTGCCCCAAAAGTATTGGCGAGGTAATGGTTGTTTTAGTGAGGACCTCACATGGATCGACGGCAATGAGGGATTCTGGCAGAGAGGTAAAGAGAACCAACCCCCAAAGCCACGGCTTTACCCACTTGATCAGCGCATCAGCCCGAGACCCCCCTCTGATCAGGTAGGAGCCGTGCTTGTGCTGCCGTGGGTGCTGACACTGTGTGGGCAGAGCCGGGAGTGACGGCAGCCAACCCCCTGCCTGTATAAAAGCAGCTCCCCTTAGGGAGTGCCGTGACACAGGAGCATCACGAACAGGGTGTGCTTGTCAGAAGGACGTGCTTAGCAGTTAGCACAGGCAGTTCTCACGGGGCAGGGAGGATCCTCTCCTCTCTTCTCCTATTCTCTCTCCCCTCTTCCCTCCTTTGAGAATTCTAGGGTGCTGCTGCCTCTTATTATAATTACCATGGTGGGCACTCATCAACACAGCTGGGCCAAGGCAGCAACACAGACCGAGGGGACGCAGCCTCTCTGGGCTCATGCGGGCACCCAGGTGGACATCCCGAGGGGTGATGTGGCACAGTCCAGACTGTTGACTGTGGGGAGTTCTCTAATTTGGAGTTGCCCCTGGGTCCTGTGGGAGGAGAGGGCTATCGTGGGTGTAGGTGTGCCCATGTGTGCTGAGGGAGCTGGCAGAGGTGATTGCTGAACTGCTCTTTAAGAGGTCTTAGAGAACAGGAGAGGTGCATGAAGACTGGAGATAGCCAGTGTCGCTCTTCAGAAAGGGCAAGAAGAAGGATCTGGGAAACTACAAGCCAGTCAGTCTCACCTCTGTCCCTGGAAAGGTGATGGGACAGCTTGTTCTAGATGCCATCTCTAAGCAACTGGAAGAGAAGAAGGTTATCAGGAATAGTTAGCATGGATTCACCAAGGGGAAATAGTGCTCAACCAACCTTGTAGCCTTTTACAATGGCATCATCAGCTGGGTATATGGGGGAAGAGCAGTGGATGTTGTCTACCTTGTCTTCACCATGGCTGTTGATACTGTCTCCCACAGCATCCTGATAATGAAGCTGAGAACATGTGGGATAGATGAGTGGACAGTGAGGTGGGCTGAGAACTGGCTGAGCTCAGAGGGTGGTGATCAGCGGCAGAGTCCGGTTGGAGACCTGTGACTAGCAGTGTTCCCCAGGGGTTGGTGCTGGATCTGGTCTTGTTCAATATCTTAATCAATGACCTTGGGGGTAGTGTCCATCCTCAGTAAGTACGCCAATGATACAAAGCTGGGAGGAGTGATGATGTACCTCATGGCAGTGCTGCTGTTCAGCAAGACTTGGACAGGCTGGAGAGCTGGGCAGTAAGAAACCAGATGAGGTTTAACAAAAGCAAGTGTTTGTTGCACCTGGGAAGGAATAACCGCAAGTAACAGTACAGGTTGCGGCATGACCTGCTGGAGAGGAGCTCTGTGGGGAAGGACCTGCGGGTCCTGGTGGATGACAGGTTGGCCATGAGCCAGCAGCATACCCTGGTTGCCCAAGAAAGCCAATGGTATCCTGGGGTGCATTAAAAGGAGTGTGGCTAGCAGGTCAAGGGAGGTCATCCTCCTCCTCTACTCTGCCCTGGTGAGGCCTCACCTGGAGTACTGCATCTAGTTCTGGGCTTTCCAGTACAAAAAAGACAGGGATCATTCTGAAAGAGTCCAGCGGAGGGCCACGAAGATGATAAAAGGGCCTGAAACACCTCCCCTATGAGGAAAGGCTCAGTGCCTGGGTCTGTTCAGCCTTGAAAAAGGAAGACTGAGAGGGGATCTTGTTAATGTTTATAAATATCTTAAGTGTGGGAGACAAAGGGAAATGGCCAACCTCTTTTCAGAGGTCTGTGGGAACAGGACAAGGGGAAATGGCCATAAACTGGAGCATAGAAAGTTCCTCGCCAATATGCAAAAGAACTTCATCACCCTCACTGTGAAGGAGCACTGGAATGGGCTAACCAGAGAGGTTGTTGAGTCTCCTCTGGAGGTGTACCTGTGCAGCCTGCTGTGGGGAGTCTGCTTTGGCAGGGGGAGTTGGACTCGATCTCTAGAGATCCTTTCCAGCCCCTACCATTCTGTGATTGTAGGCATCATGTGAGGCAGTGATGTGTGAATTGCATAAGGTGTAAGGCTTCTTCCCAGGGTACTTTTAAAGTTTCTGAGACCAAATTGAGATCATTTTGGATTTTGCAATAGAATCTATGTCTCCAGTATTTTGCATAGTATTTCTGTACGTCTCTGTTAATAAAGTCTTCATGAGTTTGAATAATCTTCAGCAGACTCCTATACTTGCAATCAATCAGTATCAGTATCAGCTTGAAGAAAATCATTCTATACTAATTCTGATATGGGGCTGATTAACAATATCTGCTTACTGTTGTTGAAGTATTATTGCTGAAGCTTAAAAGATTTCTTTGCATTGCAGTCCTTATCAACCAATTTGCGTAATTATGAATCAGTAAATTGGTTGAGAACTGGTATGTCATGGATACCCATCAGTGGCACGCACCACCACTTGCCAAGGTAGTTCAGACATTGCCACTACTCAAATGTATAAGATTGAGACCAGCTGGACCCTGTACCATTTGTCTTTACAAATGTGATTCTGAATGCTAAGCAGAGGACCACGTGGTAATACAAACAATCTCTATACAGTGATAGTCTTCTTCTCTTTCTGTGTTTTGATAGGACTATATGCTGACTGAGACCTGCTGGACCTTTTGGTGTTTCCTCTATATTGCCTTCACACATGCAGTGGTAGTTGTGGGCCTACTACATTGTCAAACGAGCGGGATTTTTATTTGAAAACTTGGTGGACCTAATTTTCATTATAGATGTATTGTGCAGCTCTTTTTTTTTTTTTCAAAGTAGTCTTGAAATAGAAGTAATTTATCTCAATATGCTCTCAGGTCAACACACAAGTGACATTAAAGGCACGACATCTGTATTTTGAATACATGTATTATGCTGAATGTATCCTTACAGCACCTTTTATCCTAAGAATCATTTGGATCTTCTTAGAGAGGAAGGTCCTTAAAGCAATAATGTTAAGAGAGTATATTGATTTTGTACAGCTTGTTTACAATTCGGTGGTCTGCCAAAGAATTCTCAGAAAGTTTTAATTTTGAAATGTAGGGATTTTGATCTGTGTGCCCTGCTATGCTCTTGAAATGCAACTGATGATTTACGGCTGTGGTGACGCATATAGGTACTTTATTCAGCCGCTATGTGGCCGAAGCTAAATTACTTTATAAATTCCTTTAGACTTATCTGGTTAATAATAAAAATCAATGAGATTTTTATTATGTTGTGTTTGCAGATGCTGATAACTGTATTATAAGTGGCATGAATGTTAACAGTTATATGCGACAGAATTAACATCTTTAGAAACGGCTTAAAGTTTCCTTGTATAGTTAAATCTTAAAATAGTTTTCTTGCTGGAGAGAAAAGAGCAGGCAGAATACTAGAAGGTTAAGATGATTTTTATAGTATTTATTAGGTGTAATAAGCTGTCATTTTATTCCACATTTCTGCATTTACAGAACAATGTCACCCAAGAAAATAGACGCATTAGAGGGTAAGTGTTCTATATGCAAAATTGTTATATAATTTCATACCGTTATAAATTTACCATCTATTCAAAACTGGATAGAAGTTGCTTGAGCCACACTTAAAAGGATTTCCCATTTGAGGTAGCGAATTTGGCCGTAGAGAATTTTCATTCATCAGCTTCCAATTCAAGTTCTACACAGGACAACCTGCAAGAAGTTGCAAAATACATAATTTTGTGCAACAGACCTATTTCTACAAGCTGGTAGGACTGGCTGAATTAGGGCCTGCCACAAGCGCAGAGCTCCCTCAAGAAGTGGCATCTCAGATGTTACTAGAGTGAGAGGTTTCAGTTACGTTTTAAGAGAAAAGTGCTTGAAGAACAGTTTATCACCAAATTGGGAGTTGGTTTGCTGGTATTACTGCACCCATATTAGTATTTCCCTGTAGAATTGGTACAGTGGAACATGATGGCAAAAGACTTTACAAAAACCCAGGACATATAGTAACTTTGAAAAAGTTATGACCTGTGATACTGGGCAGATATACCTAAATTGATAACATGGACTGTAGAGCAAATGAAGGCAATGATAGAGCCTTTATTTGAGAGATAGGTGTTATAGGAAAAGACACGAAAGAGGAACCAACTCACCCTTCCCAGCAACAGTCCGGAGAAAAGGACGAGCTGAGGAATGCGACCCTCCCCTGTTCCTACTGTCGCTCTGCAGGAGAGAAGGGCGGGGGGAAAAGGGGGACTCGCGCAGACTCACATTGCACGGGAAGTATTGCAGAGACAGAAGGGGGGCTCTAACCCCCCCCTGCCCACTCCAGGCACTCACATACTCATGTAGCTCACCCATTGGTTCAGGCTGTGACCTTGGAATTCCACTACATGGACCTACAGCTTTTTGACAAAAATGTGAACTTCGACCTGCTATCTACAGAATACTAGACAATAGCCATGTGCAACACCTTGGCGCCCAAGGAAAGTCATGACATGCACTTCACAAAGAATGTCTCTGTGCTAAGGAGGCAATGGATACTGTTACAATATGTCCAAGCAGACCTTTAAGAGCTAGGTTACAGCTTAAGAAGGCAGCGTATTCTAAAAGTTTCATGGGCAGAAGTTAAGCTTACCAACGTGACAGCCCAAGATTTGATCAGTTTTGAGTACTGTATATTCATAAAGAGAGGAAATGGACTTTGTTGGATAACCTGCTGGTGCCAACAAGATCCATTTTAAGAACAGAATAATCTTTCTTCTAAATGTAAAGAACAATACTAAAAATGTAGTAGAATATTAAAACAAACTTTTAATGTATGCTATATTTGAATACATTTTTCTGTATATGCACTTTGGAGTGCTTGCCCCAAATAAGCAATGGTAGTTACGCATACAACTGTTTACTGATCCTGGTAAGTATGCCTGGAAGTATTCTGTCTGAAAGTTTAGGCAATACCCAAAGTTACTGGATGATTCAGCAGCTGAAATAGAAATGCTGTTCAGCTCCCTAGCTGTCTTCTCTGGACCATGCAGTTAGGTGAGCATTTTCAACCATGATGTGTAAATAAGTTATAAAAGAGAAGCAGCTCTATAAAACAAGAACATCCTCAGTTGACAAATAATTTATATCCTCCATACATCAGGTATGAGCTTTTTTCACCCTTTCCCCCCTAGTAACGATATTTCTGAGCTCAGAAGGGATTTTTGCTGTAGGGGCAGAGATGGGAAGGGTTACTGTGAAGAATTCCTATATATGTTTTAATTAAGTTTGTGGGCACCTACTACTCAGGAAGGAACACCTAATACATATATTACTGTTAAAAGAAACACTGAAATTGAAGGAAGGAGTTCCCTACAGCCAGCTCTGCAGGTGCTCTGTTTGTGAGGTGAGACCACCTGTGGGGTGGCTCTGCCCTGAGGGAACGGGGCCGCCGTCCTCAGCTAGAAAGGGTGGGAATGCTGGGGGGGGANAGCGGCGGGAAGAAAAGCGGCGGGAAGCGGCAGCGGCGTTCTGGGCTCCTATTGGCTGGCGGACGGCAGGGACGGCTTATATAAGGTGCGCGCGCGGGCAGGTGAGCAAGGCGTTCTCTTCAACGTGTATGAAGAAACGGAGTACTGCTAAGGAAAATGACAGTGGCGGCAACGACGACGGCAAGCGGTCTCCAGAGCCGAGGTGCGGCGGGGCAGGGCCGAGGCATAGCGGGGCCGGCGCAGGGGCGCGGCGAGGCTGGGGCCGGGCTGAGGTGTATCGAAGTAGGAGCCGGGGCCGCGGCTGGGCGGGCTCCGACGGGGGTGGACGGTGCCGGGGCTGCCGAGTGGGCTCCATTGGGGGGCGGATGGAGTCGGAGCCGGGGCTGGCTCGCGGGTTCCGACGGGGGCGGACGGAACCAGAGCCGCCAGGCGGGCTCCGAGAGGAAGGGACCTCTGAGCGCGCTCCAAGCATCGCAAGTTGCCACGTGGAAGACTCCACGAGGCAACAGGTAGCAGCAATAATAAAGCAATACTATCTGCTACTGGAGTGTTGATCCATACGTTTTTTTTTCCTACTCATGAACAGGGAGGTGGCAATAAGGCGAGGACATGAGAAATGCACTGAGGATGAAAAGGGTGAAGCACAAAAGTAGTGTTCTGACTTTCAAGAATGTAAATGTGTTAAAGAAGCGCTATAGGAGGAAAAGCGTGGATGCTCAGAGAAAAAGGTTAGGCTTGAACGTCAAATTTTGTATTCCATTTTAAGATAATCCACAGCAGTAGGTGTTACAAGTTTGAAATCTACGTAAGCCAAACATATGCAGGTATGTTGCCATGGACAGGTGAATTAGAAATAAGATAAATTTAAGGAAGCCTGGATCTCAAATCAACAAGAGGAGAGCACAGGGCAAAAGAACGTCCCTGTCAAAAGGGCCACAGTCACAATTCAGAAGAGCCAAGATGGCACTGTAGTTGACTTTGTACAGAACAATTACTGTAATGAGGGCTAATGTCCTTGCAATGGAGGCAGTGGCTGGAGGTCCCCTATAAGCAGGGAAGCTGACTCTTTGGCTGCTGCTTTTTGTGTGCCCAGATAAATTCACCCAATCTGCCCACCTCTGTGATCGCCTGCAGCACTGGCTGGAAGTCTGCCGTGCATCAGTGAGGCGAGAAAAGCTGCTCGAAGTAGTTTCTGCTGGGATGAATTGGGGAAGGGGGGATGCAAGGCCTGCCTTGGCTGGGTGGTTGTGTGACGAGTTGCTTTGCAATGCTGGGTTTCCCTTTTCCTTCAGGTGGGGGGCTTGCCGCTCCGCAGGTCTAATGGTGTCCCTGCTGATGTTTCAGGAGCTGCTGCAGAAGAGAGAAGAAGAAGTGGTGTGGGGACCTGGGGGGCAGGAGCGAGCAAGAAGATGCTGTTGACTGTCAATCTCATTCAATTAACTTTGTCTTTTGGAGCCACAGTTCAAACATGTGTATTGCTCTTGTTAGCTTGCTATTGCCACCACATACCTCTGAGAATAAAATTTGTTTTCATGTTTTTTTCCCAGTGACATCTGCTTTTAATCTCTGGCGTACTTTGAATTTTGGTTTTAAATTAAGTCTCTGTTAACATGAAACAACTGCTTTCTTACGTGTTGAATTGCCAGCCTCCCATTAGTTTCTTTTCTCCACCAATAAGGAAAATCCTTTTATCTGAGCTGAGGATTTTGGTGGCCTTTTTGGGGGGCGTAGTGGTGACTGATATGGCACAGCTCTTCTCTTAATCTCGCCCATGTCCTCTGTCAAGCAGGCTGATGGTTTTCAGCCAAGTAAGATGCCTCACTTCCAGGAACACTTGTTCTGAGCTCTTCTTTCACTGCAGTTTTTCAGTGGTGTCTGCCAAATGCTAGACATTTGTTTGGATTTATGGGATGAATGGGATGTGCTCGGGGTGGTTACATGTGCCTGGTTCCCCACCAACTGTTAGTGTGGTTCTCTCTGCTGGTGTTTTATCCCTCCTCTTTATTTGAATGTGATCTTATTGCGCATTCTGTGGTAGTGTGACCCTGACCAATGTGGCTGGTGCTTTTGCTTCTCTATAGTGTTGTGGTTTAATTTGGCAAGCAGTTTAACCCTATGCAGTTTTTGGCTCCTTCCCCTGCTTCCCAGGGGGAAGGAGGTGAGACTGGGGTGGGGGGGGAGCAAGTAAAACTAGTGGATTGAAGTTAAAAAGAATTTACTAATGTAGAGAAAAGAAAGGGGAAAAGAGGACAATGGCTATGATACATACACTTGTATATTTATGTATAACAACTGATGTGTAAGCAATTGCTCAGCCCTCACTGACTGGTGCCCAGCCAGTCCCCAGGCATCAGTTGCCTTCCTTTTGAACTTCCTCCTGTTATTCAAACTTCCCTTATGTATCATGGCATAGGGTATGGAATATTGCTTTGGCCAGGTTTAGGTCAGCTATCCTGACTCTGTTCCCTTCCAGCTCCCTGTGCTGCTCCCAGCCCTCTTCCTGGACAGTAGGAGAAGCTGAGAAAACTAAAACATCCTTGGCTCTGTTCATAACTACTCCTTAACAGCTGAAAACAGTGGCGTGTTATCAATGTTGTACTTCTCCAAAATACAGCATCATACCAGCCACTTAGAAGAAGTACTCTGTCCCTGTTGAAACTAAGGCAATATCCACCCCTTGTCCTATCCCATTTATGTTATGCTGAGGTCCCGTAATAATCTTATACGTCCTAACTAATTACCATCTCCTGTCTTACTTTTTGATGTATACACATATCTAATTCCCATAGCCTATGGTCCATCTGTGTAAACTGTCTGTCCGTGAAGTTCATTTAGTTCATGACTTTGGGTTCAATCTGTTGTAGCAGTCCTTCAGTACAAGGGAGAGGATCCACTGTTGGATTACTGCATGCTGAAGCTCGTTCTGACTTCATCAGAATTTGTTCTTCTTTAGTTGGGGTGATTCTTACTGTAATAGTGTTATCGAGGCGTATAACAACCATAGTGATGATGGCATGCAGTATTGTGTAGCAACTGACATCATACAGTACGTATTTTTGTTTGTTTGTTGTTCAATGTAAAGGCATTAAATCCCTTTGAGGTACACAACAGACACCCCCCATCCTTCTGCTTTACCCACCACATGCCCCCAGGTCCTTTAGCAAAAGTAATCCCACAAATAGGCTTGCCTTTGCCTGAGGCAGGAATGACCCAGACTGGCTTGCTCAGCATGTTCTTTACCTGCGCCCCTGGGACTTTATCCCCCCTCTATGGTATGCAGAAGGTTTCATTGGACAGGACCAGCCCCACTGACAAGATGGCTTTTGCTAAATGTGTGTTCCAGTGTTTGAATGGAATGCACCCATGGCTCTCAAGGTAGTCTTTAATAGGCCAATGTATCATTTGATTTTTCCAGATGCTGTGTATGATAGGGGATGTGGTATACCCACTCAATGCCTTGTTCTTTGGCCCAGGTGGTTATGAGATTGTTTCAGAAATGAGTTCTGTTGTCTGACTTAGTTTTTCCTGGGGTGCTGTGTCACCAGAAGGCTTGCTGTTCAGGGCCCAGGATAGTACTTTGGGCAGTAGCACGGTGCACAGGATCTGTTTTCAGCCATCCAGTGGTTGCTTCCACCACTGTAAGTATGTGGTGCTTGGCTGGCCAACAGCTGTAATCTTTTCACATATTTCATAGCTCCTTCAGTGTTAGGAGTTGGACAGTTTCTTTCTCTTTCTTCTTCTCCTATTTTAGTAATGGCCTTGCTCCACCATCATCTTATCTTAACTTATAAGCTTCTCTCCTTGTTAAACATTCAGGCTTTTGTGGACATTTTTTCTTCTTGCTTAGAGGGGACAACAGTTACAGGCGCTGTTTGGTTCTTTGGTTGAACTGTGGGACTTACTACAGTGATTGGAGTGACCACAAGGCTAGTTGTGAGGGTCATGGCAACAGCAGGGCCCTTTAGAAGGGTTACAGTACCCACAGGTCCATCACAAGGTTTGAAGCAACTGCAGGGCCTGTTGCAGGGATTGGAGCAGCTGCGGGATCTGTTGCAAGGGTTGGAGCAGCAGCAGAGCCCATCACAGGAGCTGGAGCGACCGCAGGACTGCAGAGGCTGCAACCTGGCTGTTCTTCATCATTGGGTCATCCTGCTTTGTTTTCAATTTTTGGAACTGTGATTAAATTCACTTGCAGCCATTATTAGATAATAAAATGAACTAGAAGCTGCAGAATTCTAGATATCAGTAATAAGCGCTTGTGTCTGTTGCCTAATGCACACCGTATTTTTAAAAAGAAGGAAAAAAAAAAAAAAGGTTTGTTACCTTGCCAAATACATAAAAAAGAAATCAAGCTCCAAACTAGGTCCCTTCTGAGAATATCGACTCATACTGTCTAAAAGTTCTCATTTATCTCATGTATTTATGGAACAGACATGTTTTCTATATTAAGCTTATTAGGCGGTCTTTCAATGTTGTTGTACTTGGCACATATCCTCTCAAACATTTCATAGTAAGTGCTTGTCAAAAGTCAGAAAGAACTTTCTCTTACATCCTTCTGCCCGTACATACAATAAGAGATGAGGGAAGGGGGAAAAAATCTTCAGTTCCCTGTGTGTCTGTAGTACGATGCACTGGGAGTTGGGAAGGCAAAATCCTTGCTGTTGTCCTTCTGTATATGTTTACGAAGCCATAATGGATCATTAAATTAGAGCTACTGATAGGTTTGTAATTCCAGATGGGGATCATTTCAATCTGATTTATCTGATTTAACCTGATGTCATGCATATCAAAGATCAGGGGTCTTGTCCAGGGATCTGTGCACTGGGATTTTTTGGGAAATCTTGCTAATTGCCTCGGCATTGAGGCTTTTCTTTTATTTCAGCACATAGCAATGTGGGTTTTCTTTTTGTTTTTTGTTAGATTTTAAATACTGGATTTACTATTTCTTCAGCACATAAACAAGAGAAATGTTGCTGTTTTTCTGTTTATGTGGAAATTATTACCAGGAAGTGACCAACACCATATGCTTGTAAAAGATGAAAAATTCCTTGCAGTTATGAAATAACCACATATGAATTCATTTGCTGTTGTGATTCTGGATTCATTCATTATCTATCTCCATTTGCTTTAGTATTTTTAATCCTTCTGAGTCTTGGCCTTGGTTATACCGTGTGAAAAAGATTTCCAAAAGCTAATTAGGTTCATGCTGATAACCACTTTGTTTTACTATTATTCTCAGTTAGTTTCATTGGAGGTACCCTTCTGGAGTTCTGAAGTTTTGAACTGAAATGCTAAAACTACACAAAATGTTTAGAGCAGTTTACAAATTTGTGAACTTTATCATCTTCTGTAAGACCACTTAGATCCCATCTCTTAAAATGCAGTTATTCTGCCTGATTATTCTTACTGTTCCTTATCATTTAGGAATATTTTCTACTTTTGCTATGACCAAATCTGGTTATCTTATCCATCCTATGTGTTTTTAGCAGAAAAATCCATGACAGTTCTTGAAATAGTGCCTTTTGAAAAGTTTTCCCTGCTCCATTCAGTTTTGAAATACGGTTTTCTCTTCTGAGTAGTAAAATCACCCTTCATTCCTCTGTAGTGATTACTGAATCTCAGTCCTGAGGTATTCAAATGAAGTAAAAAAAAAAAAAAGAAAAAAAAAGTTGAAATCATTCACTTCAGCACATAAGTCAGTTTTTATTAACGTGGGATCTTAAATGGGATTTTAGTCTGCTAAGGAACTGTCGTTATATTCTAGTATGTAAAGTGCTCTGCTTTTCATTCCTTTCCAGTTTTCTTTCCTCTTGTGCATTTTCTACTTTTATTAGCAAGGTACTATTTTTCTGAAGACGTTTACAATGGACATTATTCAGTGCACATGGCAAACCTTCAATTAACAGGCTTTAGCAGGGGGGCTGGAGCAAGGTTGGATCCTTGAGGTCTCTTCCAACCCAAGCCATTCTATGATTCTATGATTCTATGATCTCATTATCAGGTCACGCTTTTCATCACTGGCTTTTCAAGTTATTTGTTTACATGCCAAGTGATCTCTCAGAGATGGAAAATCACAGCAAAATGACTCGGTGCTGATTGTGTGGTAGAGCTGTATTATAAGAAGAAAATAGATTTGTTTTCCTTTTAAAGTACTAAGTTCTTGAATTTAGTAATAAAATAATTTTATTTAAACATGATGCAGCAGACGATTCCATCGCCTGATTTGCCATCTCTTCCAAGAAAAAAAGCACATACTGTGAAGTGAGGGTTATGAAGTTAGCTTGTTTCAGATTAATCTGTTTTCAGCAATGCTAATTAGCAATTCATGATGTTTACCACTCATCAGAAATCAGTTCAATACGATGTTATTTCTGGCTCCTCAATGTCCTTCTGTTTCTCTACTTTTTTTTCAGCTCTCTTATCTTGATGTGATGGAAGTGTTTGCTAGTTCAGCTGTCTCGAGCACACTTACCCTTTCTTTTCCCCCCAGGTAAAACTCAGGATGTCACTCAAATGTCCAAATAATCCATTATAGAAAATGATTTTCAAGGAGGAAGACACTTGGCAAAGATTGCAGAAGTATTCATCCCTGTGCTTTAGTGCTTTAATAGCGTGTTTCTATTTAATCTTAATTTGATCAGTCAATATCTCTTCTCAACATGTCGTTAGTTTTTTTCTTCTCTGTTTTTCCTATAGGATATATTCTTTTCCACTTGGTGAGTTGATGCCAGTGGAAACACTGCTGGAGTTCAAAGGGGAGGAAGTGTTTGGGAAAAATCCACCAGTACATTGAAAGTAATCCTGCATTACAAATACATTTGATTAAGGTTAAGAGATATAGCAGTGAAGTAGTTGAGTTTTATTAGTGGTTAAAAATGTGTACATTTGTCTATTCTCAGTGCTATTTCAAGGAAAATCTTTCTTTAATGTCAGTTTATTTTTATATCCTTTCACCCATAAGCCAGTTCCTCTGATATTTGAGATGTGACCATGCATGATTGTGTGATGGACGTAAAAACACGGCATGGTTGATGTTGGAAGACACCTCTAGAGGACACTTGCTCAAGCAGGGCCACCTATCTCAAGCTGCCCAGGGTCACGACCAGGTTGCTTTTGAAGATCTCCTTGGAAGGATACTCCACGGCCTGTGACA
The DNA here is from genome assembly GCA_016647715.1 of Pavo muticus. Classification (NCBI taxonomy): domain Eukaryota; kingdom Metazoa; phylum Chordata; class Aves; order Galliformes; family Phasianidae; genus Pavo; species Pavo muticus. The sequence continues at coordinate 58,506 of JACDJE010000838.1, forward strand.
GTGTTCCCACACCCATACAGTAAAGAAGGGTTTCCTGATGTTCAGAGGAAACCACCTGTGACACAGCTCGTGCCTATTGCCTCTTTTCCTGTCATTGGACACCATTGGAAAGAGCCTAACTCCATCGTCTTTATTCCCACCCTTCCAGTATTTGAGCACACTAATAAGTTGTGCATTTGGTGACATATGTGCTATTAGTGCTACTTATACGTATGACTAGTAAGAAGGACTTGCTTAGGAGAATGCCTAATTTTACTCTCGATTCCTTTTTTCTTTTTTTCTTTGACTGAATTGGAATATAAAAGTAATCTTTTGAAAGCAGAGCTGCAATGCAACCACATTGATAAATTTCCTTGATTTTGCTTTCTGAGGTTGTTTTCATATACTGAAATTTAAGAGCTCTGAAGAGGTAAAAGTGCTTAATTTTGGGGGCTGCTTTATGCTTGCTAGGGTTTACATGACTGATACCCAGTGCTGGCAGACGAGCAGGGTGGGACTAGGAATCTGAAAAAGAGGAGAAGCTGATGGTTTGCATCCTTCTAAGGACAGGATGAGGTAGTGGGTTTGCTAATTGAGGAAAAATCAGCCTACAGATGAGGAACAATGTGAAGGTGATGACAGGCTTGCTGGGTTAGATTTCTCTCAGGGCTATACACCTACCTGGGCTCCTTCCCTCTTCTCAGCTGGACAGGAAGAGAAAACAAGATGGAAAAGCTGGTGGGAGATGGCCTACCAGCTGCTGTCAAAGAAAGAAGAGTTTGGACTTTGGGAAAATTAATTTCATTTATTGTGAGTACCCCAGAACTCTGTTATGCTTTTCTCCGATTTTGAATTAATAGGAAATGGATATATGCTCTTACTGGTTTGCTGAAAGTTACATACAATCACATGGTGAGAAGAGACAGCGATCTTTCTATGGTTACACAAGGATTTATCTCAATCATGTTTATTTACAGCGACAGATTCCGCAGTGCCTTACTCAAATTACAGAGAGGGTGATGTCACACATCTTTGCTCTCTCATCTGAAATGAAGTAATTCTCACCATAAAAACATTTCATGAGCTTTTTTTTTTTTTTGAAATATATTGTTCGTTTGTGATGTCGTGTTTATTATATAATCAGTACTAGCTTCTGCAAATATATCTGTCACACCGTCCTGCTCGTGACTGAGGCCTCTCTATGTAAGTCACCCTTCGGTGCATTACTTTTCTGTTTCTCTCAGTGTTTAACTTCTGTGCGCATTAACACTTGAGAGAAAGCTAGTATAATGCAATCTAATCATTATTTTCCATGTTGGCACCACAAAAAGAAAGGAAAACAGGGCTGCTCTAGGAAAGTCTTGCAGCTTTAACTTTTCCATGAAATGCTGAGTGTTTCTCTGTGACAAGAGGAGGCCCAAACCCAGATGTAAGATCTACCCCTGTGTAATTTCCTTGTTTGCATTTTCAGTCTGGTTCTAAAGCAGAACAAACCCCATTGCCTGCTGGATATGCCTACTGAGCACGTGAGAAAAAGATCCTATCCTCCGTGTTAAAGTTTTTTGCGCCAAATAAGTGACATCCACACCTAAACTCCGAGACCTTTCCTGATATTAGAAGGCTTCTTCTATTAGCAAATGCAGTCATAACCTAATCTAGTGACTGGCAGCCGACATTACATTTGCGTCGGTTGCTCTGAAAGTAATGCCTCATATTTATTTCCATGGAAAATACAACAGATAAAACCAGCACAATGACACTATTGAAAATTCTCAGCTACAAAATACTGATTTTCAACAGTCACCAGCAGTATCCATGCATTTTCGCCAGTGATGAACAAGAGCCTGCATGCTGCACTCATATCTATCTGCACAAGCGGAGATGGCTCTCAGTTGCCATTGCTGAAACGCACCCCCAACCTCCTCACTGTGCTCAAATCCCATGTTTGGTCTCCATCAATTCAGCAAGTGTCGAAGAATGTCAACGAGTGCCAGTTTGTCCACATCGAGGAGTTCAGTGACACATGTTTGCTTCATACGCACTTCCATGTCAGATACCATTCTGTCAGACTGCCCGTCTGCTGCCATCTGTCACACAGCAACAGAACATAATGGGATATTGGTGGGAAGGTTCAAATTCTACTACCACACCACCAACATTCGCATCTGATGTTGTGGGCCAGCATAATAAAACAGGAAGCATTACTTTCGGAACAGCCCTCCTATAATGTATATAGAGTAATATATGCAAAATAGAAAATGTTTTGATAATAGATTTGCTCTTTTAGTATCCTATTATTTATTTATTTTATCTACAATTACAATAACTTTATCTTAAGAGTTTCTCATTTATTGACATGCATATTTTAACAACATGTTTGAGTACTCTCTCATTTCTCCTTTACCGCTGCAGCTGAAGAGGGAAGAAAAAGTGTTCTTTGTTGTTTAAATGCATTAGTGTAAAAGAGAGAAATTTAAAAGCTGTCTCACTGGATAAAAGAAATTTTAGACTGTATAGAAGTAGCAGCAATAAATTTAAAAATTATAAAGGAAGATGCCTTGGTATTTGATGAAAATGTGAAATGTGGCAGACTATGAATGATGTTTATATGTTTTTCTCACCTTGAAACTAATGGGAGTTATGTAACTGACCGCCTTGCAAAATCTGATCCAAACATTTTATCAAAATCTCAGGGAACTGTTCTTGTTTTTCCCCTTTTTCCCACATGACTTAGTCAAGAGTTGAGATGTTTGAAGTTGTAAACGGAGGAGGGAATTTGTCTTGAAAAATGATATTTGCAACTTAAAGGCAATATTATTATATTTGTTTTCATAGTTCCCATCATCAGCATAACTGTCTCACAAACTATTAGATTATTGCTCAGACTTGTCTCTGTTATGGACAGAAATAATTGGATTTCAAAATCATAAGAAGTAAGTATGTAGGAGGTATGTTCGCATGTATTCACCTCTTTAGTTCTTATGGTTCATGCCAAGTCCTTGGTACTGACTGCGATTTGACAAGTTATTCCTTTTTGCTATCGAACACAATAAATCATAATAAGAAGAAACATCTGTAAAATTAATTAAACAATGTATTTGGGGAAAGAATATACTATATTACATTGCCATGTTACATTTGAAAGTCTTTTTGTGTGTGGTTTTTTTTTGTTTGATTCTATACGGTAGTAGTACATAAGGTAGCATTTGTCTGTAAGAGCGCCCTTTCTCTGGTGTATCTGTGGTGATATCTGCTGTGGAATAAGAACATAAATGAGATTTTCCCAACCAGTAAAAATAATACCCCAACACTTCTTTATACATCTTTTTCCATTTTTCCTCTAAGATATTTGTATGTATAATAGGAAATCTTTGGAATTTAGAATTCAGAAACTGAATTGAGTAAAGAAGCAATTCCATAAAGAAGCAATTCAGTTGAGTACTGCATCTAGCACTCACCTCCTCTGTACTTTCCTTACACACAGTAGTGTGAATAATGGTATTTTCTACTGGGCTACTGCACAGCACATTTTTTTTTTTTAATTTTTAGATCATCACCTTCAGTAATTGTGTTTCATGTGCCCCAGACGACATAGATGGTCTGAGCTTTATGTCACTGTACTCTGCCTTTAAAATAATAATTTCCTTCTTGTTCTACAAGGTTTAAAACACTGTTAGACAGCAAGGCTAACTGGGCTATTCTGTTTTTTGACTAGTAACCTTATTTTTATAAAGCCTTTATTCTAACCTTTTCATGAATTGTCTTGTCCGGGTGGCCACTTATTGCCACTAATCTTAGTTGGATAACATTTGAATTGGTATATTTGCATCACTTCACTTTGTCTGCGAAATTTAAATTTCTGATGCTTTTACCTTCTGTCCTTTTGCCTTCAATCACACCAAAATTTCCACTAAAATCACTGCATTTGAGATGTTCAGTGACGATTGGCAGATTTTATGTTCAGAAAGAAAACCTGAGATGCCAAGTGACTCTTCTACAAGCATCACGTGTCGATTTTATGTTGCCTTTTGTGCAGCAGCAGCAGTTCAAAGTGATGTCTCAAATTGCCCTCATCCATACGAACCGCTGATTCTTCAGTCCTCATCCAGTGAGGAGAGTTGTCTTCTCACAAAGAAAAGCTGATTCACAAACAGACTGGCTAAGCTGTTGAGATAAGGAGTTTAAGAAATTGGGAGGAAAAAAAATTCCCAGCTCACCTTCACCTCTCATATTATAGATGTTACTTAGTAAAATCTTACACAGTGCATTTCTATCTTTAGTTGATTGTTAGACTAGTGCATCTGTCGGCTTCCTGAGACCGCAACTCGGAATTTGGGCATAACAGATGCAAAATGGGGAGCTTTAGCCTCACTAAATCTTTTTTATTTTTTGGTGTTGTTTTCAATCAGTTAGGCTTTCTATGAATTATCTTTTTCCATTCCTGTTGTTTGCATACGCTTGCTTCTGCTCTGTTGGCTTTTTTTTTTACTGAGGCGGTCAGTGATTTATTTTCTGCGTTACTTGTTTTAGTTGTATGACTGTCTGCATCACATGTTCCTATGAAGGAGAGGCCAGTAAATCAAAGAGACTTGTTTGTGGCTGATGGTACTGGAGAGTTGTAAAAATGTACAAGTATTGATTGTCTTTGGTTGCTGTAGAGTTTGATATTGAGACTTTATGTGTGCGTATACATACACACAAGGGCTGTTCTGGAATGTGATGGTGCAGATTTTGACTAGTGTGGCATGCAGGCTCTTGCTCATTGCTGGTGGAAAATGCAAAGGTAAAGGTGGTAACTATGTTAAAAAATAGTGTTTTGTAGCTGAAAACGTGCTCTATCAAATAGTGTTATTGTGTTCTTTGTATACACTGTAGTTCCCATGGCAATAAATAGTAAGCATGACTTTCAGAGCAACCAATGTATATTTGATATATTTTATATATATATATATATATATATATATATATATATGTTGCCTGCCAACATCATCATATATATATATATGTGTGTACATAGATTCTTCAAGATTCCACTAGTGTTTCAGTTCTGGAAGTCAGCATGTTCAAGTCATGCACATTGTACTACTTACTGTATGAAATAATTTAGTTGTAATGGAAATGCAAGTCATGGCTTGAACCAGTGACTGAGCACCTGTTGGGAAGGCAGGGCCAACCCAGGGGAGCTCAGGTGGTAAGCAGTTTCTCTTTTCTTTGTTTCTGTATCTGTGGTGGTTTCTGCATTTAGGCTTGTCCTCATTTGCTGCAGCCTAGGACTTTGCCACCCTGCCGTTATTGCTGTACTTAACATAATGTTGTAGCTTTACACAGACCACATAAGAAGTCGGTGCTCCTCCTATTCATAAGCTTGCTTCAAGCGCTAGAAGGCTGCTATGAGGCCTTTGGTTCTCTGAGATAAACAAATCCAATTCCCTCAACTTTTCTTGATAGCAGAGTTGCTGCAGCCCTTTGCTCGCTTTTGTGGCCTTCCTCTGGGCACACTCTAGCAGCTCTGCATTATTTCTCATGCTGACAGGCCCAGGCATAGGACTCCAGATGGTGCCTGTCAGGGCAGAGCTGAGGGGGACCATCACCTCCCTCTTCCTGTTGGCTGTTTCTCTTTTGATGCAGCCCAGGATACCAGTGGCCTTCTGGGCTTTAAGTAAGTGCATGCTGCTGGCTCACATTCAGCTTTAATCCACCAGAACCCTCATATCCTTCTCCATGGGGCTGACCTCAGTGAGTTCTTCTCCTGGTCTGTACTCATATCTAGGAAGGCCCTGACTTAAGCGCAATGCTTGGCGGTGTTGAACCTCACAAGGTTCACATGGGCTCGCTTTTCAGGTTTGTCTAGATCCCTTTGGATGGCATCCCTCCCTTCTGTTGTATCAACACTGCCCCTGAGTTTGGTGTCATCAGAGAATATGTAGAGGGTACACTCAATCCCGTTATTTGTGTCATAGGATATGATGTTGAAGAGCACTGGTCCATAGACTGGCCCCTGGGGGACACCATTCATCGCTGGCCCCTGTGGGGTAAAAGAAACTTAAGACTTTTCTGAGCAGAGAACGTACTGCAGTGTTAATGATTTGGGGTGCAAAAAAAGGGTGTTTTCCTAGTTATTTTTTAGAAAAATAAGTGAAATACTTGGAGTATTACTATTGCAGACTTACTTACATCTGGAAGTCAGATGGGTTGGAAACCAGTTAGTTCCTGAGGATACAGCAATTCAGGTTCTTCTAAGAAGTAGAAAATTGCCCTGTCAGGGAACGGAGCAAATTCTTCCTGCGGCTTTTGTAAGAGAGAGCTCAGATTTGACCGCCTTTCTCAGCATAAATAATTGAGAAGAGGGTTCAGTGAGTCAGACAATGACTTTAGGCATGTGCTTTACTGTTTGATCATCTTACTTGATCAGACTACCATTAAAAACAGAACAATAAAAATGCCTGTCAGTCCGACTGTCTCCACAGCCATCTTTCCTGGCAGTACTGACCAGTGAGCTCAGTTTTCATCCTCGGAATTCATTGGACCTGTTCTCATGCGCTTTCGCTGGGCTCATGAAGTTTGCGGGATGTCTTTTCTCGGGAAAGGCTTTGAGAAGGATAAATGATTCCACTTCACTCTGCAAAGCGGTACTGTAAGACTTCTCCAAGGCCAGCATGTCTAGGTAGCCTAAATAGCTTATACTGTAAGCAGTAAGATTTGCCAGAATGTAAGGGATCTGCTGAGTCAGGGCCTGAATCACTGATCAAGCACCTGGAAGAGACCAGGTGAGCCTCAGGAGCACAGGCAGAGGTGATTCACCTGATCAATGGGAAGGGGTGGAGCCAGGCCTGGCTCCACTCCTCTTATAGGCCTTACTTAAGGGGTGAGTACCACTGAGGAAGGATCTCTTGACAGAGATCCCTCATCTGTGGAATTTTTCTGAGCCTGAATTTTTGGAGATGGGTGAGCATTCTTACTTTTGTAACATCATCTATCTCATGGCGCTGGTCCCAGTGCTGTTACAAAGATGATATCTGAAGCCTTTCTCTTTAATCCTTTGTCTTCCTACTTCTACCACTGGATTTTGATGTGTCAAGTACTTAAGTATCTACAAACTGCTGAGAATGGTTATATTGGGTAAAGAAGTTTAAAAGACCTCCTACTGTCCTTGTAGGGTTTATTTTTATTTCATTTCAAATGAGAAAAAAATCCCCTTAGTTTGACATCCATTGCGTAGGTTTGGAGGCAGGGATTTATCTTCTCAGTTCGACAAGTCGAGTTCATGTGGGAGGGAGATTGCTACAAACAGCATTACCCCTTGTGAGCATAGAAACTGGAGAAGGTGAGAGCACCTGTGTGGCGTGACAAGGGATCTGTGCTCAGTATAAACAACTTAAGAACAAAGGTCAGATTTTTGAAACCACTTGTGGTCAAATGCCATTCATTGTCACCAAGCCCATGTGGATTAAGGATTAGGGCTTTTATTTCTGATTTATCATAAAAATTAGAAAAAAAATAAATCCTTTTTTCTCTTCACTGATGGAGGAATACGTTCATATGGCCTGGGTCTTTGGTTAAGGAGAGGGTAAGGAGAGTTTTTACTTCTTCTAAGGAAAGACATTATAAAGACTGGTATGTATGTTGGAAGCTCTTTTCTGAACATGCATGCCCAGGAAATATGTTACGAATCAAGGGCAGGGGTTTTTTTGGCAGTTTTAGTCTTTATAGCTGCAAACAGTACTTCTTGCACAGCCATTCTGGGTATTAACAGTAGAATACACACTAATAATGTCACTGTGCAGACAATGTGAATAGTCAAATGAGTTGGATTGTAGCAGTTAAAAATATTCAGTGCTGGGTGGGAGAAAATCTTTACTTGAATCAGTAATAAATTTATAGCTAACAAGACCAATTTTTTTATGTTCCTCTATTAAGGGGATGCTTCCATTAACTCTAATACATTCTGATTCAGTAATTGCTGTATGTTCTGTTTTCTAAATGTTTCTCCTAGTTCATTGCTGCCTACAAACATCTGGCTGCTTGAGAGAGCACCTGCATTCCAAAAGTGAGGTGTCTTTGTGGTCTATTTCCAAGTGTGTACTACCTGTTTGAGTATGTAAGGAAGACACTTGTCAGGCAAGGGCATGCAGAAACTCAATCCCATGTCAGAAAACAAGCCTTTCTCCTTCTACCTCTTAAACAAAATGCCAAGCAATGACTCAGGCCTATACAAAAGAGGCTCCAAGCGTCTGTTAGAATAAATGAGTTGGCATGAGGCTGGCAGATAGGCACTAGTCAGCTTCCACAGGGCTTCACTTCAGTTTCCTTTAGTATTGCTGTGAATGATCAGGACATGGAATTCGCATGAGTATTAAAGTATGCTTGCTGATGACACTAAACTAGGAAGAGCTGTGGATGCCTCAGTGGTAGGAAGGCTTTGCAGATTGATCTTGACAAAGTAGCAGGCCATACAATTGCCAAGCATGTCAAGTTTGACAAGAGCAAGGCCAACCCTGGTTACATGTACAGACTGGGAGATGAGAGGGCAGAGTACTGCCCTGCAGAAAGCAATCCAGGGGCCACAGTTGATGGCAATTTGAACTTGAATCAGCAGTGTACCCAGCACTACCAGCTGCAAGTGAGGAAAGGGACTGTCGCATTCTACAGAGGTACAGCCTCACTGTTGTTTTAGGCACCACAGTGTAAAAAACAAAGCTCTCAGAAAGCATCCAAGGGAGGGCTCAAACTCCTCTACACCTACCACAAAGAGGGCTGTAGTAAGGTGAGGGTCTGCTGCTTTTCTCAGGTAGCTAGCAATGGGATGAGAGGGAATAGCCTGAAGTTAAGGCAGAGGAGGTTCAGGTTGGAGATGAGGAAAAAATTTTTCTCAGAAAGAGGAGAGGGGTGAGCTATTGGAACAGTTTTCCCCAGGAGTCACAACCAGTATCCCAGAGGAGTTTAAGAAAAGGGTAGGCATTGTGCAGTTTAATGATTCATTGGTGTGGTGGTGACAGGTTGACAGCTGGTCTAGATACAAAGATGGTGAGGGCACTAGAGGGTAAGATTTATGAGAAGCCACTGAAGTCCCACAGTTTGTCAAGCCCAGAGCTGAGGAGGCTAAAGGGAGCCTTCAGGGTGGCCTACAGCTCCTTATGAAGGGGCAGTGCTGAGCTCCACACTCCAGCAGCAGGAACAGAACACAAGGGAATAGCACAGAGCTGCATCAGGGAACAGTCACACTGGAGATAAATTGGAGATATGACAGGTTTTTTCATCAGAGGGCAGTCAGACATCAGAACAGGCTCCCCAAGGCAGCAGTCACAGCCTCTGGCTGACAGAGTTCAAGAAGCACTGGGAACGTGTTCTCAGAGAGAGCCTTTGAAGTCTGGTGCAGAGCTAGGAATCACAGGTCCCTTCCAATCCAGGATGCTTTCCGTTTCTAAAAAGAAAAAGGAGACATTTAAGTTGGTATATTTGTTTCTCCATAAGCTTTTCCTCTCATTTCAAAAATGTGTTTTAGACACTCCTCAGGAAAACAAGCCTTCATTGTGTTTATCATGAAAAATGACACATCTTCAACTAGTGAGTAAAATAACCTAATAACTCATTGAAATGCTGTTTAAGTCATTAGGAAAGAAGCATCATTTAAGCCAATAATCTCCATTTTCTATCCTGAATTATCTAGCTGCTGCACTTTAATGATCTGATTCTGCTACCATTAAAAGAGAAGCCCATTCATAACTGCAGACTACTACATAAAGATAAAACATACTACACCCAAACATGTAACACAAAGGCAGAACCCAATGTGGTTCCATTTCTTTCCTTAAAAAGAACAGTACAGAGCACAACATACTGTTGTGTTAAGAGTTTAGTCTCAGTCTGGGACAAAGGTTCACAGGAACTAACTCACTGAGATTTGAGGCAAAGGGTTTCAATGAGAAGCACTAGCTAGAGTTATCTAGGGAGAAGCCAGAGAAAATTCTCAAACTCATAAAAGGAAAGCAGAAGGTTTTTTGTAAGACAGTCAGCACTGCTCCGCTCTCAGGACAGCACACCCACCTTCAAGCTCAGGAAGCTCTCCTGAATTGAAGAAATACTTCTATGCAGAAATTCAGCTACAATGATACAAACACTGGCAATGTACTCAGTGATTTCATTTAGTGAGTACAGCAAGTCTGACATGTTGACTGTTGCAGTAGACAACTTGAAAAAGATGTTATTGATGTAAGCCTCACTTTTTACAGAATGTGAGATAAATGATCCCTTGTGTAATTGGCTATGTATCTCAGAGAATGCAAAAGGGGAGAAAAATAACCTAACATCAGCAGCAAGGGAATAAGGCTCAAGTACAGAAATAGCCAGCACATCTTTTTTTGCAGTAAGCAAGGATTTACTTTTTTTTTTGTTTGTTTGTTTGTTTCTGTCAGAGACAAACAGGCATCCACTTCACCACAAAAAACTTCAGCTAGCTAAGCCTAGCTGTTCCATTTCAAGGCAGATCCTCTTAGGCATCTCAGTCAGTGCTCACACCTGCAGTAGCAACAGCTTTTTGGTAAGACTGTTTCAAGCAGGTAATTCTTCAAAACAGACATATTGTCACCTGCTTCTCACCCCACAGAAGCAAACTTACCAATACTCTGCAGGCATACACTGAAATGAGAAGATCAGAGTTATACCTAGATATTCTCCTCTATAGTTTTGCTACAGCAATACAATCAAGTGAAAGATGTCTCTCAAAAAGGGAGTCCTAGTTTTTCTGGTTTTTAATTTTAGAAATTTTTAACTTAAGTTGCCTGCTCACAGTTTCAATTCAGCACATTTTTGGGGAGGCATGCTCTTAAATACTTGCATGATTAAGGTTTTACTCAGAGTTTATTTTTATATAAATAAGTGTAGAAAATTCACATGTTTCAATCCTTCTTACTGCTTTGCATCTTCCATGCAAGATCCTGAACTTGGCTGTCTTGCAGCTGCCGTGCTCCAGGCCTCCCCTGGTCTTCCCATCCCCCAGTTGGCCCTTCCTCAATAGGGAGGACAAGCTCCGGCAGCATGCTTCTTCTCACTGGCTTCTCCATCACCTGCATCTGAAACTTCCATCTTCAATACATCCCAGGAACCTCCTGCACTGAGAATGTGCTGCTTTCCTAGCAACTAGCAGAGCAGTTCAAGTCTACTGTGAGTACTCACGCCCACAGCTGTAAGGTTAATTTAAGCTGTGTGCAGAAGGTCTCATCAACTTCATCATCCTGGCCTGCCACCCACACTCCCAGTGATGTTACCTACATTTATTGCCTCTTAAGCCTCGCACAGCAGCGCTCTCCTAGTTCTTCATTTGTCCCTAGACAGAGCTCAGTATGTTCCAGCTATCTCATAGGAAGAGCAACTCCACCACCTTGCCACTGTCTTCACTAAAGAAAAAAACCAAAAACATAAGCCATTCACAACAGCATTCCAGTTGTGCAAGCTGTCCCACCGTGCCTCCACTACGAGAATGAGATGATGCTCCTGTAGTTACACATAAAGAGCGGGGGGAGGGAATCCACGGTCCCGTCTCGCTCGCTCTCTGCGCTGGAAGCGGGAGGGGCCGAAGCACAGGCAACACTCTTCTGGGGGGCCGGGGGCCAACCCAGGGTCGTGCTCGGTCTCAGGCGGTTCGGTGCCGATCCGAAAGAAACAGAGGCGGCCGAGCGGCGCTCCTACAACAGCCTCAAGAAGAAAGATCTCACCTAGCGACTCCCAAACACTCGCCGCTTCCACCATCTCACCGGTTCGTCCTGACGAGCTGCTGCAGCCCTCGCTTAGCCTACAATAGGAGAAAACGTTTGTTTCAGTAGCCCTTGACGTTGCTTCTTACTCCCAGCAGCATCGAGGCTGAGGGAATACGGCCCCATCCCGCTCGCTCCCACGGATGAGAGCAGGAAAAACTAAAGCACTCTCTAAAGAGCCCTGGAGGGGCCGAGAACACCTCAGGGCTGCGCTAGGACTCGGGGAACAGAGCGACAGCCGGGTGGCGACGCTGTGCCGGCTCTGAGAAGCCGGGAGAGCCGGGCGGGGGCACCGCGCCGGACACGAACGCAGAGCGGTGAGAGTCCGGCGACCTCCTGCCGCAGGCGGACGGCCCCGAGCGGCTCCCGAGCGCTCGCCACCTCCGCGGTCCCGTTCCTACCGGAACGGCCCACCGGTTTGGGCTGATTCTTACTGTGAGAGATCTCGCTGCAACCTGAAACAAAACAAAACAACAGAGAACATCACATAGAATCCCAAGGTCTCACTTTAAAAGCAGCCCCTTGTACCGCTTTCCAGCCCTAGAGAAGCAAGAACGGGACGAAGGAACGGAGACCGACTCTACTCCTAGACACAACGAACCTCGACAGCTCCTGACTCTCGACGGCCTCCGGCGGAGCTTAAGAGGCATTGGGGCGGCCCCGCCCCGGGCTGCCGACGAGACGCAGCTGTGCCCGGGCGGCCGCGGCCCCGCGGGATTCGTTGGCTCGTTAGCGCGGGCGGGGCTCGTTACGGCCGGCCCAGGTCTCTCACGGTTTGACGTGGGGGCTCTTGATCTGAATGAGGGACTGAAATTGCATTTCAATAAAGTCTCTTATGCGCTTCCCCTTCTCACCTCTTTTGAGGGATTCATTAATAAAAGTTAAACAAACAATTGTGCATAATTCAAACGGATCACTTTGCATCTGTTGCAACACCCTTCCAAAGAACATCCCTAGCCTTAACCGTTTCCAAGGGCCCCTGCTGCGCGCTATCTCTGCCCTGCTTTCCCTTGGCCCTCATCCAAAAAAAAAGAAAACAAACAAACAAAAGTTTGTTAAACATGTAAAAACTTTGTACCTGACTGAGAAAATGTAACTGAAGGTGGCAGTGGAAATATGGGAGCAGAGATGTGACAAATGCCCGAAGGGTTAATGATGCGTGTTGGAAAATGGCCGACCGGTGAAATTTGTAGCGGTGCTTTACAGACAGTTCTGTACGGTGTTGCTCGGGATTACGTTCACGTGTCACATAAATGGGTAGGAACGCTTTCGGAGAGATTTCAGTAACCTGTAGTTAAGGACACGGGTACTCTGTAGAGACTTCAGTGATGAAATTCACTTTACGTAGCAGTTTTGTTCATAATTTAAAATCCTGAATGTTGGACTACATTCATTTTTATTTCTTATGAATGTAGAACTGTGAATGTTTTTATTGCATGCTGTTACCGATATATTCTCACAGCCATCGGCAGCATCAGACAGAAAAAGAGGGGAGATAGATAGATAGAAACGCACGGAGGCGAGAGATCCTGCGTTGTGACGTTCTCCAGGAGAAGAAGCGGTTCGGTGACAGCTCGCCTCATGGCTGAGCAAAATCCTTACATTTACTTGAACGTTGTAAGGGAATCGTTCCGGGAGACAAAGAGCGTCGTAGCGCACAGCTTACAAATATTGGCTGTGAAAGGACTTTTTATATTTCTTTGGGCAAGCGCTTCGCCGGACTCTCAGAAAATGCGCCTCCCGTCGTTTGTCTAATTGTCTGATGGGAAGAAGATAGGAGGAACTGAACTTTGAGTTCATGAAAAGGTCTGTAATTCGGTATAACAAATATGAGATGGTTTCGCAGTGGATTACCTAAATTGCAAATAGTAAGTTTTGTTGGCGATTATAAGCTGCTGTTCTAAACAATTAAAACAAGTGCTTTCTCACGACGTTTCTGGCTTGGCAAGATTAAGAAAAATGATGATAAAGATCTTCCCGTATGAACATAGTTTTGGGGATGGCGGGTGAAAACGTTTGCCTACCAGTTTTCTAGCAAAGCTACCCAGTTAACATAGTTGTGAACTACACCAATTGGTTACTAGCGCATACAACTCCTTGGCTTGTAAGTGAATAATTTACACACACGCAATTCAATCAGATGATATACAGCTGTTTGTATACTAATGGATGCACTTCAATGAAGGATATAGCAGAGTAGTTTTATTTATTTCTTCAAATTAAATGGCTCTACAAAATATGGGATCATGTGATGCCATTTTAGCCAATTTCCAAAAGCAAGTTGATTGTAAAAAACAACAATGCACACACACATGAAACATAAAGCATAGATGAATAGATTACAAGAATGGTTCCAGAAAATACTTCTATTATGTGAAACTCTGACCAGTTCGGAGGGAAAATAGAGACAAAAATGAACCCAATATAAATATGGTGTTTAGAATAGAGCTTCTAGACTCCCCCCTTCATCTCCCCTTGAAATTCGGTGCGTGATGCAACTCGATAGTTTTGTTTGTTTCTATGGGGAACGTTTAACGGATGGGGGCTGGAGTTTTGAATAAGAGAATAGGCAGGGATAGGTGCACGTATCAGATGGGCTTTAATCACCTTTCTCAATATAGACTAGCTTACCAGGGAGACTTAAATCTAAAGGAATAATTCTGAGGCGTTCTTTCTCATTTTTCATTCCGACGCTTTGCCGCTGTCTCCCTGGATTTTCATCATCATACTCTTATTTTAAGAATTTGAACATTTATTTTTTATTTCAGTATTGAACCAAAAAAAATGCATAAACCCCGAGTGTACTTTACTAACAATCTGGTCACAAAATGTTTGAGTGGGCGTTCTTCACGAAGACGTGCCGCCGCCGTGGAGTTTCCCCGGTCGATGCTGCCTCGTACCTCGGCAGTCACGCAATTGGAAGACCTGGGTTCTTGTTGCTGCCGGATTAATATTCCCTATCAAAACCCCGCAGGAAAACCTCACAAAGGATTTCAGAGCTGTGACATTCTGAAAACTGACGGTAGGTTGAAGGATGGGAAGGATTTGAGAAGTTTAGCTGCACGTGTTGATGTATCAAAGCCAATTTCTATGCAAAAGAATTTAAAACCCACTAACTTTTCCTAATTATGGATATGGTGTTAAACTGTATCTGTAAAGAACTGTTCTGCCTCAACATAATCTCAATGGGCAAAAAGTTAGATGGCCTTCTTTTCTGCCCTTTGTTCTTTTCCGCTTTGAGGGAAATGTGGCTGTGCTTGCTAGAAACAATGAGTGAAGTTTTAGTAGCTATATTCTTTGTTCTGCTCATAAGGTCTAGACAGAAAACTACATTTAAAACTACATTTAGTTTTTGAGGTAGATTCTTTTTTGCTCTCTCAGCAAAATGCTTTTGTGACACTCTGAGTCACTGATGTACGTTTATCAGGAAATAGAAGGGAATGGAAAAAGACAAGGAATGCTACTGCTCAGGAACATTTAACACCAGTTCACCGACTAGGATCAGTTTTACATTTACTCCATAAATACATGGTCCAGAATCCATAAAATACAACTTATCTGTCTCTCTCGGAAGCTCAAGAATCCTTTTATTCTCTTTGGTTGCGTGCTCTCAGAGCCTTCTGCATTACCAAGCTAGCCCGATCGTATCAAGCAAGTCCAACACAGAAAGATTACCACAGTGCAGACATCATTTCTCATGCTTGTCTTTATGAGATGGTGTTTCTTTAGTACAAATACGCTCTATGTCACAAAGAGATTGTTGGAAGTCCAGCCTTTCAAATGCTTCATCAAATTTGTCTTTTGACTTTTTTTCTTAGTCGCTCAGGTGAGTGAGATGCATTGGCAATTCAACTGAAGAAGTTACCATTTATTCTTCACTAACTTCTAGCATATGTTTTTAAATCCATCCTCAAAAATACGTTATACCCTGGAGAGCTATTATCTGTTTTCTTCAATATTTCACTAACAGTGGTAGGCACTTGATAACAATTTCATCAAGTTCTGAGTAGCCAAGTGAGTGGTAATATTTTGAAATGTAGAAAAATAGCAGACCCATTGTCCATTAATAGCACACAAGCTACTATTTTAATTTTGAGCTTGCAGCTTTATATCCAGTACATTCAAAACAGCTATATGATTTTACAGTACCACCCAGCACATTTACAGAATACAGAATGAATGTCTGTTTATACTGCAGGCTTCCGAGGCGGTTGTCCGGTAGCGTGGATGCTTGCATTATGCTGAAATCCTGTAGGTTGAGATGAGTTTGACTCAACTTCACAGACAGATTAAAACCTTCCATTCTGAATAAATAATTGATTAGTTACCCAATTTTATGCTTTTCTTTGCATTCAAGGTTTGCTTTTAGTTGACTCTGGCATTAAACTTGGGAAATCTCAATCTGCTATCCCTTGTGTGAGAGTTTCCATACACAAGATCAGGAACAAGGAAGTTATTTCCCCAAGTTTCGAGAACACGAACCTTGGAAAACATGCCTTGAAGTTCCCTTTTTCTTTTAAACTCAATCTGCTAGTGAAATTTAATAGGTTATTAAAACTGAACTAATTGAAAGTGTAATATAAAACTACTATGTGCGTAAGTAGTAAAGCAATTGTTTTCTCTGCTGAGATTATGCAAAGTAGCAAAGTATCCAGCATTTCATAAGATGGATTTGACTAGCATGCTCAGCAGGATGCTAACATTAGTTTTCTCAAGATCTCTATCCTTTTGCTGCTTTTACATTACGCTTAGGTTACCACATCCATTGGCATTCTCGCCAATATTTTAGTAACTGAGTTATTGTTACAGATCAGTGCTGCATGCTAATATGCCACAAGCAGCAAGCCACTTCAATGTTTTCCACAGTTTCCTTAATCACAGTGACAGCACCGTAAAACATCCAGTACAGTGTTACTCATTTGGCAGTACCGGATATACAAGAAACAAATCCGTTGCTTGTAAAGATAATCAAGTTACAAACAAGTATTTTTTGATGGATTTGAGGATTAGGTTTAGAAAAACAGGCTAATGAGGGCCTGCGCTCTAAGTACTGCTAAGGAAGCATTATTTCACTTCTGTCAGATAGGTTGCATCAGCATAGTTCCGTTACATATGTGTAGAAGCAATACTAGCAATGTCCTAGAGGAGATTTTACTTAGTTTTCAAAGTATTACAAACAATTCACTATAATTACTAATTTAATGTTTAATACATGATAACTTCAAAGGAATTGCTTCAAAAGAATGTACAGGTAAAACAACACAAGTTGTTTTTGATAATATCAGGCAAACTACAAACACCTTTCCAACTACTCCACCCCTCTTCCTGAGGAAAGAATTACAGTCCCAACTATGATAAAACATTTTGAAAACTAGAAACACTTCCTACCTCCAGCTCCTCAGTATTCCTAGGGGCTGATTCCTTTGCTATCCTTATCAAAATGCTCTCCTTGGGCTCTTTTTAACTCTGTCACACATATTGTATAACCCATTTCCCAGGCATTAGCAGCTGCCAGCAGTTTTCCCTGCAGGGTTTTCCAATAGGTCTCCCATGAAACTGACTTCCAGGAGCTGGCCTACTCACTCAGAGCCTTCAGACTGCTTAGGATGTCCCAGTAGTTCTGAATTATGTGATTTCACTGGCCTTAGGGGAACCATATCATAAAAGGAATAGTATAATTAGCATGTAATATAATCATAGTATATATTGTATATAACATCATTATAGCATGTACTATTTCCATGGGCAGTTTGTTCTACAGAACCATTCAAGTAACACAGTGTTCTCAAGCATTATGTTAATAATACAAACATAAAATGAAAAACATGTATACTACCAAGAGAAGAGAAACAGAGCAAAGCAAAACACAGCACTTCCAGTTTCGCAAAACAAACAGAAAACCCCCAATGTAAAGAGATTTGGCAATTCCCAGAAACGTAATCCATCCAAAACTAGAAACAACAAAAAAAATCGTGGTTTCAAAGAAACAAAAGCATTACAGTAAAGGAGACTTGGATTATAGGGTGCATCACTTGTGTCCAGCTGCTTTTCAAGCATGCAGTTGGTATTTGAAGTTCTCAACTGAAGCAAGAGAGGCCTGTAGCAAACAAAGAGCTTAAGCACTGGTGCTCTTCAACAATGGCACTGAACTTGAAACTTGGACTCAAATCTTAGAAGTGTTTCTCAATCCCAGGGTATCTTGAAGTGCTGAAAAAGGCAGGCAAAGAACGAGCTGCAGGCACTGGCAGACAAACACAGATAAGACTAACAATACAGCAAGATAAGAATCATTTCTACAGTTAATACCCTCATTGACTAAGCCCAGAAAAGATGTACAATAGGGTTGCTTGACACATTTCTAACAGATTAACTGTAAATGATGTTCTCAAATAACAAAAGAAAGATATATCATAAATTAAACTGATTATCATAGCTAACCTTATCGAACCCACGCATGTCTGTATAAAAATAAAACAGCTTGCCTAGTCTGCCAGGAATGATTTATCAGAACTTGAAGTGCCGCTACCTGGAGGAGGGCCACAATGATGCTCAGAGAGCTGAAGTATCTGTCCCATGAAGAAAGGTTGAAGGAGCTGGGCTCGTGCAGCTTGGAAAAAGAGAAGGTTCAAGGAAGATCTCATTGCAGCCTTCCACTTCTTGAAGGGAGCTTAAAAAATGGGAAGGGGACAGATTTTTACCCCTCACACAGGCATATGGGGGCAGAACAAGGGGAAATGGCTGTAAATCAAAAAAGGTGATGTTTAGGTTAGATACTAGGAGGAAATCCTTTACTCAAGGGGTGTTGGTGAAGTACTGCAAGAGGTTGCCCAGAGAAGCCGCAGATGCCCAGCCCTGGACACATTCAAGGCAAAACATGGCAAAGCACTTAAAAAAAAAAAAAAAAAATCAGTGCTGTATTGTTTTCACAGGTGAAACGGTCATGTTTTGAACATTTACTTAAAGTCCTAGCAGACCTACACATAATTTTAAAAAATAAGGTGCTGCCAACCCCAGGGGGTGTTAACCTTTCCAAAGAGATGAAATTCCCACATCTTAGATTCGGTTTGTCACAGGATGTAACTGGCACAGGGCCAAACATCACACACTTAAAGTATTTATCAGACAGGTATATTTCGTTTAAGAAACAGTAATAGCTCAGAAACACTCACATTGCTGAAGTGTTTAAATCTATTTCAGAGTAAAATGGATTTGTGGATAGAGTAGCCAGCATGACGTATCCTACTTATCACACAGCTCAGTATTTTAACAAATTGATATCCTACACAGTGTAGCCTGTGTGACAATTTATCAGATTCCTGATAGGAATTTTCTATATAGGCATGTATAGGTACACTGAGAAGGATCATGTTTAATCTTCTCTTTTAGATTAATGATTAAGTGCTGAAATAAAACTCTCGCAGAGCGGTTTGTTTTATCTTTCCCTCATCTTTGCACATCAACAAAACAGACAGAGGAAGTTCAGGAAAGACAAGCAAGAACTGACTTCACAGTGTAAAATGAGGCCTGTTTAAACAAAAACAGAACGGAAGACAGCTACAGACCAGCAAACCACCTCAACTAACATTGGTACTCACCCCTGCTGAGCCCTAGAAGAAGGAGATTATGAACTCCGCATTCCACGAACCCATATGAAAGCCATTTTCTGAAGCTGCTAATACTTCACTTCGTATTGCAGGGACTTATTCTGAGTTATTCAGAGAACTTTATCTATTCCCCTTAATACTTATCATCCAATAGTTGCATCTGAAGTCAAATACGAAGCAGTCAGAAGTGTGAATGAAGTGAAGCCTCTGAATAATTTGATTTCTCTCTTACTTACAGAACATCAGAAAAAAACCTTTAAAGGGGTTTTTTGTTTGTTTGTTTTTGCTTTTGACTAAAATTTCAAAAGCAGATTTTACCTAGATGGCTTTTTGGGCTGCGAGGGCACAGTGCTGGCTCAAGTCCAGCTTCCCAACCACCAGTACCCCAAAGTCCTTTTGGGCAGGGCTGTGCTCAATCCTTCCATCCCCCAGTTGTATCGATAGTGGGAACTGCTGAACCTGCAGGACCCATGTGCAGGATCCTGCAATTGGATTTGTTGAGGTCTCTTTGGATTGCATCCTGTCCCTTAAATGTGTTGACCACATAGGACAGCATGGTACCCTCAGCAAGATTGCAGATGACATGCTTGATCCCACTGTTGACGTTGTTGAAGATGACATTAAAGAGGATTGGTTCCAGTACTGACAGTTGAGGGACACCACTCGTCACTGATCTGCTTCCAGACATTGACTCATTTTCCTCAGTCCAGCCATCAAATCCCTATCTTTGCAATTTGGAGAGAAGGACGTTGTGGGGGACCATGTTAAAAGCCTTACCAAAATCCAGATAGTTGACATCAGCGGCTCTTCCCTGGTCCATCTATGCCATCATAGAAAGAAGGGCCAGTGGGTTATTCAGACAGAATCTGCCCTTGGCGAATCCACTCTAGCTGTCTCATATCACTTCCCTCACTTCCATGTGCTGTAGCATAGATTCCAGGAGGATCTGTTCCACAATCCCCTCCAGCACAGAGGTGAGGCTGACAGGTCCCTGAAATTAACATCACAAGTTTGTCAGGACCTATTGAAGCAATATGAGGCTTGATCAGCAAAGGAAGCAACGGTGCTGAGAGATCAGCAGTTTCTGCATTCTAGAAATAGCAAAGTACTGAAGGAAGTTAGCATTCTTGCAGGTCTTTCAAAAGATGCAAAAGCTTAAACAAATATCTGATAGAAGAAATTAAAAAGTCAGTATTTGCATATCTTAACCATACTGTGGCATCAAAGATCGTGACATTTGCTTAAAACAAGATGTGTCACATAGAATGTAGGACTGTACATAAACAGTAAAGAGAACATCAGCTTAGCATTAAAAAAAAATGGTGGTATAGTTCCAATTGGTAGTAACTTCCAGCTGCTTTGAATACATGGTTACACAGCAGTGCTCCATGCTTGCAGGAACACTGCTAAAAGCAATGGCTCCAACTGAATTTTAGAGACACTTCAGAGATTTCCTCAGAAAGAGACATGGCGTGAGCTTGAAAAGGCCATCCCATTTTGAGCACTGAAAAAAGCACTTTGTACAACAAGGCAGAAGATTCACCAGCAATTCAACACAGTCAAGGACTAAAGTAAAGAATATATTTCAAGCTGGATGCCAAAAAAAAAGCCAACAAAAATAAATTAAAAAAAAATCACCACAAACCCACTACCAGAAGATGCCTTTAAATAGCTAGTTAAAAACTCAAAGTCCTTATTCTTTCATCCTCCTCTCCCCCATTTCTAACACATTACTCCAAAGTTAAACACATGAAGGGTGATACAGCTGCATATTGTCACAAGTTGTGTGTGACATGAAAGCCTTTTAGGATATTTTTCCTCACCCAAAGTTATCTGTTTCTCTAAACCTTAGCAAAGTTATATTCTGATTTTCTCTCAGAGGAATATATGACTTCAGACTCAGAAATTACTTTATTACACAAATACAGTGTCCTCCTTCCTCTAGACATTAAACTTTCTTTGCACCAAGTACAGGACAACAGTCAAGTTTAATGTTTCCAACACAAAGTTGAATGGATTATTATATTAAAAACACCAGCAACTCCAGATGTCATTTTCCTTCCTTTCTTCCCTGGAATGGGAGGTTGGAGGAGCATTTGTTTTTCCATTAAAATGAGAACATAAAACTATTTGTCTCTCAGCTTCTGGTAGTTTAGAGCTGCCAGAAATCAGATAGTACAGTCTTCCAACACTGCTTTACTGGAACCAGAAGGTTCATTATTTTCTTACCATTTTGAACTTTTTTATCTTCGTTTGAGTACATTTAACCACAACATAAGTTAGGTCAGCTTGTTTCCATTGAAAAGCCACTTAGTCTGAGCTCAGAGAGGAAGAATTCTGGAAGAATCTAGAAGTCCAGAGAGTAATTTTGCCCCTCTTGTAGTACAGACAGCTAGTCGTGCAAAAGAAGCACGCGTGGATCATTAACACAGTTTCTCAGAGAAACCGCATGTTTCTACAGACTTGTTTGTGCACAATAAGCCTTCAGCAAGACTTCACAAACAAGAATTAAGATTCACAGAGGAATGAAGTGAGCAAAATTGTACTGTCTTTGCTCTGTTGATTAAAATTCCTGTACTACAAGTACGTACCTTTTCATGTACAAAGATATTTTAACAGAAGATTCTCAACTGACCTTAATCTCCTCTAACCTCTGCACCATCACATGAAGAAGAGTTCAGGAAAATTTAGTAGACAATAGAAGAAGGTTTTGTTACTTACGGAGATTAACTTCTGTAAGTGCACACCATGCCCTCTACACAAACAATAAGAATTATTCTCAAGGCAGGGTGTGTAAAAGAACAATTACATATAGGTACTCAAATTATGTCTATTATTAATTTCAGTCAGCAGCACAAATAAGACAGCTCCTATTTTCAAAAAGGCCACAGGACAAAACAGTGGGATATTCAGAAAAGCACGTGCAGAAAGAAGCCCGTACGTTTGCTTTTTAAGTCCTAAGTAGCAAGGCTGTTAAAATACTTAGTCTGTAGAAGAGAGGAAGGATGGCAGCCTTCTGACAGCAGTTTCTGCTGTAAAATGTCCAGGTAATCTCTCTTTATTGCAGGCAGCGTTTCAAGATCTATTTTGCAGCCTGTTTTTGTTAGGGAGGGAAAAAACATACATTTAAAGGCATTACAGAGAGGCAGACAACATCCTCAGGTGCTTCTGTACTACACACAGTAGTTCAGTCAAAATTTTTTCCTCTTATAGCAGACTAAATAAATACACAAATTTATCTGAATAGGCAGAGATTCAAGCTCTGACTCCGAGAATCAGAAACAAACTTTTACTTAATAGGAAAACAGACTCTTGGAGTGCTTACTGGCTTAGTTTCTCTGTAAAGGATGTTGGTTTTAACAAAGCATTTACCCATATGGTATTTTTAATGAGTTACTCACAAATTTTTGTGTGACAGAAGTTTAATACAAAAGCAATTTGTCTCGGTAATTCACATCAGTTTAATACAGACTGAAGTTAAACACAGTTCAGTATTTATTCGGACTTTATGTCACCTTTCACCTAGAAATAAAGTGGGCTAAACTTACCTAAATCTCAACTTCACTTAAAATCTGCATGAAAACTTGTAACACAATAGAAAGCACAGCAATAACAACAGAGCAGCAAAGTCCTAGAGTGCAACAAACAAGAACTGCTCAAACACAACAGCTACAAACACAGAAACAAAAATAAACACCTTACCTTCAGAAAACCACAGGTATGCAGGAATCACCAACAAGACACCCTCACCTCCACTGCCAACCCTTAGGTGAGGTCTGGGAAGGGGTGGATCCTGGCTCCAGCCCTTCCGGTCACTCAGCTGCGTTGCGTGCCCCTGAGCTTCCCTGGGTTGGCCCTGCCTTCCCACCAGGTGCTCAATCACGGCTTAAGGCCATGACTTAGCATTTCTGCTACGCTATTTAATTCCTGTTTTAAACAAAATTATGGCATAAGAAACATTTAATGCTTGACTTCCTGTTGCATCCAGCTTAACCCTCCTTAAAATGTAAGTCTTTATGTCTTTAATCCACAGTATTGCAAGTGGAAAATAAGTGCAGTTTTAGTAGCCGGGATGCATACCTGAAATTATTTTTATTTATTGTTTTTTCTAATAACATAACCTTGCAATACTGTGTTTGCACTCATATGGGTTTTGTATGCTTCTCCTCCGCTTTGTTGATGTGTTTAATCAATCTCAGTAAATGTCTTAACACTTCTTATCCTCTTCCTACCATAAACATTATAGAACTCAAAGCTGGTAGTTCAGCTTATAACTCCCTACAGCCCAGTTATCTGAAATAAAACTTACCTGAAGATGGAGTAAAAGATTTTCCTCCATAGTTCTTGCAATACAATCCTTGTGCTTAATATGTTGATTCTTTGCATTTGTAGTTGGTTTTCTAAAGTGTATGTTTTGTTTCTGCCCATGCCCACAGTCTAGAGCAACATCACTACATGTTATGTAACTTTAATGGCCAGATTTATTCCCTGCATACATTAGGTTTTGCAACATATATATGACAACTGAAGTACATTGAATGATGTAGGCAGGACTGATGAAGCAATTGGAATTAAAGCGCACACTGCATCTCTAATTCAACTATATCAAACTTTATTTTGTACTGGAAAACATACAGGGCTACGCGTACTCTTTAGAAATCTTTATGTCAGTAAGTTTTAGGAAGGGCAAGGCAGCTGTGATTGGTTATGAAATCTGTCAGTTTTAATGTTCTGAAGTTCTCCAGGAGACTGACACTATCTTCTCAACAGAAAAGCTGCCAGAATTCCAGTGGATTTGTGTTAGGATGACAGCGTATGAAAGACAAGGACAATTACTCTTGCTCATTTTCAACCTTTCCTATGTATTAGTGTCATTTCAGAAGAACCCTCCGAATTCATACTATTGAAGTAGGAGAAAGATGCTGAATGAGAAAGTTGAGTTAAAAAGTGAGCAACATTCCTGTTACTGAAAAGAAGTGAAAAATTCCTCAGAAAAATCATAATCGCTTTTTAAGTACTATCTCTGTCAACTCAAACCACCCCTGGTATAGGCTGCATTACAACATTAAGAATTGCCCTTTGGATCCACTCATTTCTCAGCTTGTCTCAGCATCTGAGTGGCCACCTCCGAGCAATTAAATGCAACAGCCACATGAATTATGCTGCAAATGATGGGGAAAGAAAAAAGAAAAAAAGAAAGGTTGGAAATCCGAGTCTGAATTTCCAATACTCCCGATGCCCTCCACAACATTCATTTATGCAAATAAATAGTACACAAGCAGTAAGCAGCATTAACAGGAACTCATCCTTCCGCTTTTATTCGTGTAAAAGCCTGTTCCTTTACTTCAACTGTATGCTGGTATTTGTTTTTCTCACCACAACCCAGTATTCAAAACCGCACAATAAAGTGCCCATTTCCTTCAAAACCAAGCTAGTGGGATAGTAAAACCACTTTGTTTTGGTTACTTTTCCACTGAAAATGACAAAACAAGTTAAAGGTCTTAAATATTATGCACTTAACAGCAGAGACACTGTAGTTCAGCTAGGATCTGATAGCTGCAGAGATCTTCACGAAGCAGAAGAATAAATTATTTGCCTCACGTCACATCCAAACAGCTAACCCTCTATGGAAGCATCCCTGACCTGAGGCATCACCACTGATGGTGTTCCTTCCAGCAGCCAAAAACTCTGTCATCAGCTTCTCAGACTGGTCGTTTTTTAGCTCTGTGATTAACTGGATGATAGATACAGTTTAAATTAACGCAGACAGGTTTTATGTGTAAAGAACCAAAGCAATTAAGAAAAGCTATTTTTGAAGTTTTACCACGTTTTTAGTGTGTTGGTTAGAAATTGCTTGCTGAATGCAAGGTGTTTTCAGAAATGTGTGCATTTAATAATTAAATAACCATGCCAACTCACAGGACAAAAAAAAAAAAAAAAAAAAAAANACTTGATTTCTGTATTTTTAGTGTACAATTTTGTGTATTCTCTGCCATCATAAGTGTGATTGTTTCCTTTCAGCCAGTAACAACAGCATTTACTCTTTGCTGCTCATGTTAGATTTTCTTCCTTTATGGTTTACTGTAATTTCCAAACCTGAAACAAAGAGAAACCTCTCCCGGCTCTTAGAAGCAGAGGGCTGGCTTAGGGAATTAGAGACATCAGAAAGAAAGCAGCCTTCAGATTAACCTTTTCTCTGACTTTCATGCTTGGACAGCACAAACACAGCAGCCAAACCTGTGAGAGGTAAGCTGCTTCCTCCAAGTCTTGTCTGAGAAACGAGTCCCACAGCTCCCTGCAAAATAATTGGTCTAATCAGGTGGTAGGAAGGAGCTTCTTTAAATTCTTCAGAAATTAAGACGTGTCATCCACTTAACATCTTAGCATCTGTTACTGCCTCTTGCACATTTCTCCACTGCATCAGCCTGAAGGACACTTTCCTGGACCTTTCAGAGAAAAACAAACTAAAATCCTTGAAACAAAAGAAATTGTCCCTTTCTCCAGTGGGATGAAGCATGTAAGGCATTTCGTCCCCTCCTTATTTCTCAGTTTGGTGCACGTTTGCCTGGGTGAGTACAATGATCGCTTTAAATAAGAATATAGGAGGGTACAGCATAACCTTAAATCCTGTGGCAATCCTTACTGATGTGGTAATGTTGTCCTGAAATATTCTCCATGCCAACCGCTGACCCCTGTGCAATTGTTCCCCTCTGTGCTTACATAGATTTGTTTCAGATGGGCTGTTTTGAGGCTAAAAGGCATCAGTAGGCACACCACTAACCTTTTCTTTGTTTTTTGTTTTCTTAAACTCTGCTGTTGTCTGGCAGGAAGTAAGTAACAATTTAATTCTGGCTAATTGCTCGTGTAGTAGGCATAACGTTAAGGCGGAATGTGTTCAGAGCTCTGGGAGAGGTGCTGAGGCACCGGGAGCGCTTCAGACCCGTGTGGGCATTGCCAGGAGGGTTAATGTTTGCAATGATGATGCCCAGAGCTGTTTGAGACTTCTTAGAGAGATCCTGCTGCTTGGTTTGGTTCCCTCGATGTTTTTTTTACATGCTCTTCTTCTCTGTTGGCTGCTGTGTGAACGCACAGTAGCACGTAGAAGCGATTGTATTGAAAGTGCCCGTGCAGATAGAACCCCGAAAGTGCACTGCAGCAGTGGGTACGTTGTGCCCTCTTAGTATTCCCCACAGAGCTGTTGTTTACTGAGAGTCGGGTAATAGCTAGGTAACCACCACCGATGACGTGTTTTTCTTTGGCTTCTGTTTCAATTGCAGTTCAGGCAAATTATGCCCCCTATTTCTTCGATAACGGAGCCAGGAGCACAAATAGGAAAATGGCACTTCTCAGCCTTTCCGAGAACACACCTGTTGGTCAGTATTCAAACATGTATGGTTGAAGTATGGAGCTGAAGCCAGTTGCTCTTTTGATTGGCAGCATGCATTTTGTCATAGGTGGTGTTAAACATTGTGGGTTTTCTTCTCAAGCTTTTGATTTACAGCGGCACATTTGAATTGCAGCTGTAATTTAAAGCATGACCTTTTGCTCCCCTTTCCTCGGTCAGTGGATCTGTTCACAGCATCAGAGCACAGACCTTTGGGATCTTCCTATCAGTGCTGTAAGTGTTTATGAGAAGAGAGTGCAAAATTATCGCTGATAACTTGGTCAGCCCTGATAAGAGCAAGCTGTACATTGCAAAGTGAGAGGCGTGGTTTTCTGTGAAGAGTTACCACGTTCCTCATGTACAGCACAAATGGTAGAACACGTTTCTGCTTAGAGTGAGAATTGATTGGTAACAACAGCTGTTTCTTTTTAAACAAGTTCGGTTTTGTTTTACTGAAAATTCTGATACATTCTTCGACTCTGAACATTTCGTGGGTGGGTTTATACATTTCTTTTTTGAACTGTAATTGCATTTAAAAAAAATTGAACAGAACAAATGGATGATTAATAATCAGCATTTCCCATGGAAAAAGGATAACTTCCTATCATCTAAAAAATGTTACATATAATAAATCACGGTGATGAAGACCTCCAGGCGTAGCACGGAGGTTTTCTTTAGGCTTTGCTCATTTGTCATGTAAAGAAAAACACTCAGCTATTGCCAATGGAGTACCAAAGCACCCATTTACTATTGCCTTGTGTACAGAGGAGGGAGACGGCTGCATCCAACCCCTTCCCTGGCAGGTCTTAGCCAGTGGTGGAGACAGGGCTGAGGGCAGGCTGAGGGCACAGGCTTCCTAACCATGGCCAGACACTCAGTGCCTGGGTCTTGCTCAAAAATCTCAGTTTCTGGCCCAGAGATCTAAATGCCAGCCAAGATCCATATTGGGCGTGTTCAAGGTGAGGAGATGGCTGGGAGGCAGCGACTTCTGCTCTTGTTCTTCAACCAGAGAAGCGGAGGGGGAGAAAGCAGCACAGAGCATAGAACTGACGCACCCAGCGGATGAACAGGCAGCGAGCTTGCTTATGATGCAGCAGGGCTTTGCTGTAAGCTCAGCCAGGCTTAGGTGGAAGCCTCAGCTGAGGGCCAAAAACAGTGTAGCAGCACATGCAGACCAAGAAGCAGAGATTTGTGTTGTGCCTTTGCCCAGATTTGCCTGGAAACCACACTCAGCCTCAGCAATCGGAACAACTCATCTGGTCACTGGAGCAAGGCTGGCCAGTGGGATTGCTTCCCTACTCATGTAGATAGCACCTGTAATGTGAGGTGCTTACTGGAACAAACTGAGACCCAACCCAGTCCATGTGGGTGATGACTGCCTGCCCTCACTGCACTGCAGGTAGTGCAGCTCCCTGCTTGCTACTGGGCTCTGTCCCTGCCATGCTGCTGGCCTGCAGGCCTTTACAGAGCATTCGCTGCTCACTGCTGGGCCTTCAGCCACCTGCACGGGGATGGGAAGCTGAGGGTGGCATGGTCAGTGGTGTTCCCTCTTGCAGGGCTGCAGTTTGTCCCAGTGGCAGCGCTCCCTGTAGCAGCGATGCCCCAGCGCTGGGACCTGGTGCATTTGTCTGGAGCTGCAGGCAGGCAAAGGAGAGTGTGCATGCCCAGACAGCTGTATGGCCGTGAGGGGTCAGGGACTGTGTCAGCTGCCCCATCTGCAGTGCTGCTGTTGCTCATGACTGCTGGCTTTGGCCAGAATGCGTCTACATTGGCTGGTCTGTACTTGCTGTTTGCTTTATAAATGTGTTTTAAAAGTCAAGAGAGAAGCAACTCCCAGCACTGCACAGAGTGGGAGGGCCATAGCCAGGCGGCAGCTCAGTGAGAGGATCTCACACTGTAGGGGAACCTGTTACTGTGGAAGAAAGAGGATTCTGGTTTCCTGTGTCCATGTGCAGTTCTGAGCATCCATGCTCCCACAGTCGTCTTTCAGTTTTGAGCAGCGTGATCAGTGACAAAACAGGGGCACTGAAGCTTGTGTATGGCTGATTCTGGGCGGCTTCACTCAGGCTTAGTGCTGCAGAAATGCAGGGGCAGGTTGGCGTTACGTCTTCTCTGCGCTCACATAAAAATGGGAGGTCAGGGAGGATGCTTTATTTGGCTGTGCCTCAGCTGCAGCTGGTGTCTGATGGGATCAACATCACAAGCAGCAGCTTTGATAAACCTCCAGAAATGCTTTGGCTCTGCTGAGGTTACGAGCTGTGTGTTAGTTCCAATCCCCAGCACATGCAGGTTAGAGACGTGTAGCATTTCAGAGCACTGAAAGGAGGTGATGGTTTATCCGTGGTGCTGTAGGAAGAAGTGCTGTAGCTGCAAGAACACGCCAAGTTCAAGAAAAGCACTTTATCATGCTTGTGTAATCTTTTACCTGGCTTTCTTTTCCCTTGTGGTATTTTGTCTGCTCATAGGTAGTTTTGGATCGTCAGTTATATACCTTACTATGTAAGTTTACCATAAAGAAAGCAATTGCTATTTGTATGTGACAGTTTGGAATTGCCTGCGTATCTCCAGATTCCTTTTAGAGCTGCAGATCATAAGACTCCTTGTTGTCAGAGGGGCCAGAGCAGCAGTCCCTTCCAGTGGCAGATATAAGAACCATGTGAAAAGTAATGAGCTAAAGTGGCAGCTGCAGTTTGAGCAGTCACACAGTGGGGCAGGTAGGGATGTTTGGTGCTGAGCTCTTGGCAAAGAGTTGCATGTGTACATACAAGATGCATGTGACCCTAATCAAGGTCTTACAGTGTGTGTGAGATGCTATTTCAGGTTGTTTGCTTCATCTTGCCCCATTAATCCTGTAAGCCCTCGTAGCGGAATGCTGAGAAGAGATGCAAAACAAGGGATCAAAGCACCCTCAAAAGGGCTCACTTCTGAAAGTCCAGGCATCCTCAGTGCTTTGGAGATTTCTGCATGCCTCTCATGCTTGCTTTTCTTCTTTCTTTTTTTCCCCATGCCCCCACATATGTTCTCCCTCCCACTGAAAGCAGCTTGCAGTAGCACTTCTTTGCACTTGCAGCTCCAGCTCCCCACTGCCTGCCTCTGGCTGGCCGACTGCTTCAGATCTCTCCATCCTTCAAGTTCCCCCCGTGGCTCCTGCAGCTCCTTAGCTGTTTTCTGGCATGGCCACCTCCCATCTCATGTCAGCCAGGGTGCAGGTGGGAAGCAGCAGCAGCAGTAGTGGTTGATGAAGAGCAGGTTTGGGGTCGTGGTTTATGGTCCAGGAGCTTGCAGTCCATAGCCACCTGCAGGCTTGGTGTTGATTGCTCATTGCCTTTCCTGGTGAGGCAGGTAGAGAGCAGGTGAATAACCCCAGGTAATGTGGTCTGTCCATGCATGTCCCTCTCAGTTTGTGTTTTGTACCTCTGTAACCTGGGTATCTCAGATAAGGCTCCACAATCACAGCAGGCTGCTATGAGGTGAAAGAAAACTACAGAAATGTGTTTTATGTATCAGGCTCAGTTATTGATAGTCGTGGAGTGCTTGCAGTTATTCGGATGAAGATATTAATGCACAGTAGAATGACAGACATCCAAGCTTAAAAATGATACCAATAAACACTCACCATCTTTTGAAAGTGTGGGCGTTATAACTCCCCCAGAAATTATCACTTCTGATAAACAAAGTCAGTTTACTGTTAAAACTGGCACTTTCTTCTCAGATGTGTAAAAATAGAAATGACAATCTTTCTTTCCCCAGCAAGTGGAGGAAATATATTGATGAGCTTAGAGAATTTATTCATTGGTATGTGCACAAGTGGATGTGCTAAGTGGAGAGTTTAATGAGAGGGAAGTAATGATGGGAGCTAAGCAGGAAGGAAGACTTTTGCTTCTAACTCTGAAAGAAAAGAAGTCTACAAACATCCCTGTGTCTCCAGAGCCTGGGCCTTGTCCAGTGGGAGTGCTGCCTTCAGCCCGGTCTGGTTTCTGTGAGGGCCTTTCGGTGCTGCCAGGATTGTCTCCCTGTCCTACAGCAGCATCGCTTCAGACTCACCTGGGTTGATAGTCAGGAATTTGTTATCCATGTAGATGCTGTGGTGCAAACGGTACAGCTGCACAGGAAAGGCCTCTAACTGAGGGAAAACGGCACTGGTGAATTCAGTTTAACCATCATGGTAAAAGCTGACAGTTGGAACCACTGAACGGCCTACGTGCCTGTACTTCGCAGTAGTTTTGATTCACAGAAGCTTTGCGTCCTGCAGGATGGCTAAGTCCCTAGGAAGCAGGCTAGTGAAATATTCACTGCTGACATAACCACAGGGAAGTGCTCAGTGGCCACTTTTTCAGGTGCCCATGTGTATACTCTGAATGGAACCGATCCGGAAGGAGATCCCGTGACGTACGGCCTGACCTACGAGGCTGGATCCAGGCGCTACTTTTCTGTTGATGGAAACCTTGGAAACGTGACGCTGATCGAGGAACTTGACAGAGAGGTAGTGTGCAGTGAGATGCCCTCGCTCCGCTTCCGTGGAATTTCCTTGACTTTCAGTTGATGGATGTCTTTGAGGGACAATGCCAACTTGTTTGTACCTGAGACGTGTAATTTGTAATTCTGAGAAGCTATAATTCACCCATCGGGTTGTTTTCCAGTTGACTTGAACCACTGACACTACCATCAAATTTTTTGGCAGCTATGGGCTTTTTTTTCAGCTTTTGCCAGAAGAGTTTATTTTTCATTCCTATCTGTCCCCATGTGCACGCTATCAAGAACAGTCCTTTAATCCTCAGACACAAGAGAATTTCTTTGGAATTCTCCTGTCATAGAGGGAAGTAGAAATTTACATAAGCAGTGTCTGAGGACACTTTTCTGGATATGTCATGCTCCTTTAGCCCTTAACCACGTGGCTTAAAGATGTTCCCAGCAATGGTGGACTAAAGGCAACTTTATTCTGGGAGTACAGACATCACCCATCATGTAGTCCATGCAGTGAAGACAACACAATACTTAGTAAACCTTTCAACATACTGTACACTAACACAGAGTAACTTTGAACTAATAATGTTGTTCTAGGAAGCATTTCTTCACAAAGATGACTGATGTTTCACTAGCACTTCATAATGCAGTACGAATTCCCAGAGCAGCCATCTCCTGACCGTATCTCCAGAAAGCCCGTGGAGCACTTCAGCTGAAGGCTCTGAGGGGTGTCCTTAGCCTCCACTGTGGTGGTTTTGTCGTATCAGTTGTTGTTTTCACGTACCTGCTGAGATGTGTTTAAGTCTGCAGTTCCTTCTCCAGTAAGAACAAAACCACCTAACAAATGTATGTTACTGTTTCACAGAAAGAAGATGAGATTGAAGTTATTGTCAGTATTTCAGACGGCCTGAGTACAGTAAGTATTTAATTCTACTCTAACTTGTCAAACTGCTCACCCTGCAGTTGTACCTCCTTTCATTAAATTACCTTTCAGGGACTATCTCATTTTATCAGAAAACATTATCTCATTAGAGCCTTACCTCCTGATTCAAGAGCCACCAGACTGCCAGTAACTCAGGTCTCATTCCAGCTCTATGAGGATAATTACAGCGTCATGTGAGCTGAAAGCTTGACTTAGTAGGCTACCGAGTAACAGCAGCTTCCTATGAAGTTTCACTGTCAGCTCAGTGGAACTCATAACTAAGAAAGAGCTGAAGATTTTTTTGGCGAGAAGCGTAACAGGACTGGAACCAGAGTTAGACATGCAAAAGCTGACTGGCCCTCTACTCCCACAGTGTTTCTCTAGTGTGACATTAAGAAGATTTGCTGGGGCCAAGATGGTTTTCTTGTCTGCTGCTGAACACAGCTTTGATCACATCTAGTCATTAAGGGCTTATATGAGGCACGAGCAGCCAGTCCTAGTTCTACAGATTTGCTTGGCATTTTCAGTTTACAGATAGACGTTCTCGTGGTCAGGATATTAGGCTGCCAGTAAGAGGACCTGGGCTTCGTCCCTAGAGGTGCCACAAAAATGAGACCATCAAACTACCCCCAAAACCAGATAACTCTAGAGCTCTTCCTCATCTCAAACAAATGAAGTGAGATCATTCTATGTTTGGTGTGCACCTCCGTCCTACCGACACAGCGGCTCTCACCATTTCTGTAAATAGCTATTAATGGGATTGCATCCACGTGCCCACTTTGCAGAAATCTGGGAAGCTCTGTTTATCAAATATATTTTTGTTCCATATTTTTTAAAAAGGTAGATTGTTCAGGGTAGATTGTTAAATATTAAAAGCATGTATTCATACATCCAAATTCTGCGTGCAGTTGACCAAGCAAGGTGATATCAAATGAGATATTAATTAATGCTCTTGACTGTCAGGTACCAACTTTTACACAGTCTTTTATGTATTCCCATAAAATGTATCATGGTAGCTTGAATGCCATAAAGAAGAAAAATGACTTTTGAAAATTAGCCCCAATCTATAACCTATGAAGTGCTCTAAGACTCCTTTTTTAGTTTAGAGATACCTGGGTGTTCTCCACACAGCTTGCTCTCCTGGTTTTTGTGATTTTCTGGTTTTGTTTTTTTTTTCTTTTATATGCTCAGTTTTGTTAGTGCCGAGACATTGTATTACAATACATCTTTTCATTACCTTTGGCTGCACGTTGGTAGGCAAATGAATGGGTTCACGTTGTAAATCAGCTGGAGTCATAACGTGTTCTTCACATTTTACTCCAGGTTTCAGAGAAAGTCAGGATCCTTGTAACAGATGCTAATGATGAGAGCCCGGAGTTCATCAATACACCTTACATAGTCCAAGTCCCAGAGGTAGGTGAAGTTTCTTTGCATACTATATTTCAGTAGAATGTAAAGAGGAGCGGATGTGTTTTCAGTAAGGTAACAAGATATGTAGGACTAACTCACATTCTTTTGTTATGGAGTTTGGCCAAAGTCAGTATGGACTTAAGGCACGCTATTTAGTGGGTAAGTTCCACAATGTGATTTTAGAATTGGTTGCAGTGGAAATAGGGCACACACTACTTCAGCAGATTTCCTGTCCTGTTTATTCCAGAAAGCTTTACTTCCTTGTTCTGCTCCAGTTTCCTCCATTTTTAATCTCTTCTCTGTTTGGTTCCCTCATTCATTTATATTCTTTCTACCAGCACTTACTTTCTCTGCCTCCTTGCATGCTCAATTTTCACTTTTTGTAGTTCTGCTGGTTTGCCACTTCTGTCTGACCTAGTACCTCTTTCTGGTCCCAGAACTCTCCCTCTGGCAGCAGCATCTTTAAGATCGAGGCAGTGGACAGAGACACTGGTTCTGGAGGAAGTATCACCTACTTCTTGCAGGTAAAGCATTTTCTGTACCTTCAAGACTCATCTCTCATTTAAGATTCAGAGGATTGAGCTGCTACTAGTGTCTGTAGGGCCAATTCTGTAGCACACACAAGAGAACAAGCTTTGGCAAATGGATATTGTCTGCTGGTGAGCAACCAAGGGCAGCCCAGCAGGCAGGGGTTGGAGCTGGGGTTGCCATGTCATTCTTGCATGTCACAGCATATCTCCTGTTGGCCCCTTCCTTGGGCTGACAGGAGAGCAAGTCTAACTTGTAACCCTGTGCGCATGTGCGCATCAAAAGCATGATGTAGCTTTCTTCAGAAGGGAAAGCGCGTGGAAACCCTGCCTGTACTTGGATGCGGCAGGCTGGTGCAAAATTGAAACCTGTATTGCAGTATAGAGTACTACGTCTTCTTTCTGACAAAGCCAGTGCCCACTTGCAACCAGCCTTCCAGGTGTTGCCCACTGGGGAAGAACAGAGAGGGTTTTATATTTAAAGCTGGACAGACATTTGCATGTCAAAAGGAAAACTTTTTACGCGATGCCCTTCAAATTCTTTCTTTCTGTAAGCATTTTCCTCCAGATGAGCTGTAGTTTCCCTTATTCAAAAGCAGTGGAATAAAAATAACCTAACCAATTTGTTGCAATATGTACCTTAGATACAGTATGGAGACAAGTTGGAATATATTTACATAGCATTAAGGGTAATCTGGTTAAGAGCTCAGGCATACTGAGAAAGAACACCTTGTTGAAATTTAGTTTTGATTTCACCAATTATGAGCCAATTAAAATGCAGTATGTGCAGGATTCAGTTTTGCACAGGGCTTTTTCCGGTAAGCCAATAGACTCTGAAGCTAGGAACAGCTATTTCAAGCTTCTAGGACTAGCTAATATATTTGTGTAACAAAAAGATTACTAAATAAGTTTATTTATTGAAAAAATGCTGCCGCATCCTTTGGCACAGTTCTTAAGTTGCTCAGAAAGAACACTCTCGGAAAGTCTGGCGTGGGCAGGTGGTGACGCCCACGAAAAGGACAAAGATTGTGTGACAGTGACCACAGTGTACAGAAACCCAAAGTTGTGTGTTTATGGACTCTCTCCATAAGGGGAGGAAGACATTTTTAGGCTCTTTTGAAAATCAGATGACTTTTAGGTGTCTATTCACTATGAAAAAGATTTTCAAAAACCACAATGAAGCTAACTGATTTATTCTGAATCATGAAAGGCTCATGGCTGGTTCATGAAATGTTCATAAACACACAGAGGTGAAATTCATCAGAAACATTATTCACCCAAACCGTATCATTATTCTAGTCTTTTCCCTTAGCAGATGAAATAAAAGATTAATCCCTGCAGCAATCTTATTTCCATACCTGTAATCTTCTGCTGTTTCTCCTTCCCTTTTCCTCTAGAACATCCATGCAAATAAGTTTACAATAAACCGTCACAGCGGCGTCCTGCGCATCAAATCAGGGGTCACCCTGGACTACGAGAAGTCAAGAACTCATTTTGTTGTCGTGGTAGCCAAGGTACAAAGCTTTCTGTTGAAACTGGAGGAGGTGAAGGATTGCATTTGAGTAGGGCAGCTTAGGTCAAATAGAAGTGTGACT
Source organism: Pavo muticus (assembly GCA_016647715.1). NCBI lineage: Eukaryota > Metazoa > Chordata > Aves > Galliformes > Phasianidae > Pavo > Pavo muticus. Next base: position 94,141 of record JACDJE010000838.1, read on the forward strand.
TAAAGGGTTGTTGAAATAAGACGCGTAACATTGAGACAGCAGTCAGTCCCTCTGCCACGTCTGAAGGAATGGAGGGTACCACGGAGAGGTGAGGAGGAAAGCTGGCCAGCACCTGCTGCTGAGCAACATCTGGAGGTGGCCAGGGGTGGATTCCCCACACCGAGCTCAGTCTGGAGTGCCAGGGCAGCGAGCTCCTCTGCAGAAAGTGAACCATAGGCTTCGAGAGTCACTCAGAAGCAAGCCTTGGTGTACGCAGCCCCAGCTTTGGGATGCATCAGTCCCTCTGGACTCCCTCGTGCTGCCCAGCAAGCAGCCCTGTCACAACAGGGGCAAAGCTCTGGAAGAGTCTGTGGATGTTTCTTTTTTTCATGTCTCCGCTGCATTGTGGCAGGATCTCACACAAATCCCACAAATGCTGCTGCAAATCCTTTCTCACCGCTGTCGCTCTCAGCAGCGTGGTGCCTGTGGCATGGCTGAAAATTCATAACAGGCATTAAAAATTCACAGATTCCAAAGTAAAGTCTCCCAGGATCCTGCGGAGAGCTGTCAGACAGGCGGCTGCTTGGGTGGAAGGAGAATAATTTGGCTGCTACTTACAGCAACTTTGAGTTTCTTGTTTTGTGAAAAATGTATGGACCGTGTTATTTATTTATTTAGCCAGGATTTATTTGAGGATTAATAACAAAATTTGGCTTAAATGCTGCCTTTGGGCAGTAAGGAGCAAATCTCTTCCAAAAGATGGAACTTCAAGAACAGACACAGCAGATACGCAGAACAATTCACACCAGCATAGCCACTGGCCTCCGGCTGGTGCTCTGAGACTGAGGGTGTTAAAAGCTTCTGAAACTGTGAGGTGTTTCTCCAGTTGGCATTGCTGTACTACCAGCACAGCGCCGACTGTGGTAAGGTCCCCAGAGACTGTTCATATGCTGTGGTTATCGAACAGCTCCTGGGTTTGTGCTTCACCATGTTCTCCCTTATGCCACGTAAGATCCCCTGGGAGACTTTGGTCACACTCACCTGTTTCATTTTCCCCTGAAAATGCACTACTTTGCTAATGCAAAGACTGTTGTTTTGGTTTCACGGCATGGTGTTATGGTGTGCTAACTTTTTGCATCTGTTTCTAGCTTTCTCCTATTCCAAAAAACAAAAAGAACCAACAATAAGAAAAAAAAACAACCCTTGAATTCTCCGTTCTCTGTGTTGTTGATAAGCAATAATGCATGACTGCGTATATTAGCACAAGTAGTTTAATAGAAGAAATTGCTTCTGAGACTTCACGAGGTGTCTGCCCAATCAGACAGGAAATGGAACAGATGGAAAAGAGAAGGGAATGCGGCAGTAGAGATGAGTGTGCGTTGAGAGAAAGAAAAGATTCCTGGAAGCGTGTTTGTGAAGGCTGATGTGGTGCATACAATGCCGTAAATGGATTTGCCTGCATACTTCAGCAGAGGGATCTCACAGTGACTTCTCTTCTAGGATGGCGGTGGGAAGCTGAGGGGAGACAACAAAGTGTTCTCAGCCACAACAACTGTTACTGTCAACGTGGAGGATGTTCAGGACACTCCTCCCATGTTCATTGGGACTCCCTACTATGGATATGTCTATGAGGATACACTTGCAGTAAGTGCTGGTTTTGGCCTGTAGGAGTGCAGTCTTTCATGTCTCAGCCAAGGTAAACACGTGCTCTGGGCTGCTGTGCTATCCTCTTGACGTCGTCCGGGCCGAGGCGATCCTGACATCTGCGCAGGGCAGGGTACTTTCTGCTCAGCTAGGCAGGAGGAACAGCCCAGGAAATCCTCCCACGCCTAAATGCACCAGAATAGGAAGCAAGCAGGGGCATACTGTGGAGAACCACATATGAGTTCTCCTAAAAGTGTGTTTGTTGGCATGCCTACTGTTGCAGATACGCCTCCCTATGTATCACGGACAATCTAAGGAGTACAGTGATCTCCTGGCTATGCTGTCATCTCAGAAACTCCTACTGTCAGATTTGCTCAAAAGAGAGCGTAGAGTTTAGCCAGTTGGTGTATTGTATCTATTATGGTGCTTCCAGCCATACAGCGGACTTGATGCTGACAATGCTTCTAGCCATGTATCATTCCTGAAGCTGCCAACTAATCAGTTTTCTCTATATCTAAGCAGCAGCACAATACTGAATATGGGTCAACTTTCACCCAGATACGTATGTTCTAAATAAAATTTTCTTCATACATAGGATAAGAAATGGTATCTACTTATGAAACTACCCAACCTTAGACTATTGCCAGTGTGTTAGCACCCCGTTCTTCTCCTGAATCAGGAAAGTTCACGTCTTTACTTTCTGTCCAAAAATGCAAGGTAAATGTGTGACAGTATGCAGCAGCTCAGTTCATAGGCTGTTGTTTCAGCAGGGCAGAGTAATGCTTGCACGTTTTGCAGATGTTCAGAATGTATGGTACATTGACTTATTCTCTGTAGTTACACAAATCTTGAAATAACTATCAGGTGCACACAAAAATTAGTATTTACCATGGAACCAGCAACTACCACAGGGCATCTTGGTAGCAAAGCAAAGCAATCAGGTCTCAGATTTGTTACTCCAAATCTGAAGAAAAGGACAAGAGGCTGGGCACTGGGCAAACAGGCACGGTCTCTCGACAGGAACATTTTTCTCATTGGAAATCAATGGACCTCAGGGGGTTCTCCATGCATCATGAGTACCACTATTCCCTCTACACCTTACTGCACAAAGACTTACTGAAATTCAGTTTATTAATACACCATTGCAATTTCATTGCTTTTTGATCTCAACACACGAACTGTAATTGCCTATATCTCCCCAGGGCTCCGAGGTCCTCACTGTTGTCGCACTCGATGGAGACAGAGGAAAGCCAAACAGCATTCGTTACTGCATCTTGAATGGTGAGTAGACTTGGCTTATACGAAACCTGAAGGGAAGTCAAATCTAGATGTGACATTAGATTAGAGAGAGAGGAGCCTAGAGCTTAATAACACTGTGACAAACTCTTGTGGAATAGCATCAAATATCTCAAACAACTCCAGGGCCCTGCCTACCAGAAAATAAGATCAGATTCACTGAGTTTCAGTATCTGCTTCACAGCACTGTGCTTGGAGTTGTTAACATAGTCGATTTCTTAGGCATCAGTAGCCTGCTTGTCACTTCAGAAAACATGAAGGGAGATGCATTCAGTGCCACTGAACATCTCTATCATTTAATCTAGGAAATGAGAAAATGCACTGGGAGACCCAGACATGGCATTAAGAGGACTATTTTTATTAATATTTTCATTGGAGTACATAAACAGCTAAATCTCTGGTTTCTTGGAAGAAATGATATTTACTAGTGAAGAGAATCTGTCAACCGTACTGTAAGAAAGCAGATATTATCAAAACATTAATTATTTTCATTAGCTCTTCTGAGGGTGTCTGTAGCCTTTCTTTTAATAGCATAAATACAAAACTTATCTGAATTGATGACTCATGAGCTGGTGAAGTCAACCACTTAGCTCCAAGCTAAACCTTTAGTTTCGTCTGGTTCTCTCTTCCTTCAAAACAGAGGACTTCCATGATAACTGGGCACCCAGAATCCGGGACCCCCCAGTTTCATACAAGAAGTGTGAAGTTTAGTTGTAGAGCTATTCAGGAAGTTCTTCATTGTGTTACATCATCTAAAAAGCAATGCCTAGAGTGGATGGAGAGGGTTGAAGTTCAGATTTTGTCTTGACACGGAATGGGACTCATGCTGATGTTCCTTCTCCCCTGATGCAAGGGAATAGGTAGAATAGGGGTTGCAGAAGAGAAAAAAACAGATGAAAAATGAGAGAAGTTAAAAAGAAAGGTGGAGAATGAGGAATGAAAACAAAGAAATGGGACAGAAAGAAGCTAAACAAGGGAGAAAACTGTTGAAGGTGTGCAAAGGAAGGCAGATGAACCAGGGGCACTGTCAAAGTGAAAATGTAGGGGGTGCATTAAAAAGAGCATGGCTATCAGGTCAA
>JACDJE010000839.1:0-98098 GCA_016647715.1 Pavo muticus
TCTAGGGAGGTAAACTTATTTTACTAACTATAATATAATATAATACAATCTAATTGAGACGGATAAATCAAACAAAGTGGAGAGAGAGAGTTAACAGAGCACTTGCCTCTTCGTTGGGAATCCCAAGAAGCAGCACCACCCCCAGCCCCTCCCTCCATGACGTGTAGGGCAGGTAGCCGGATTAGAGTGTTAACACTTTAACTCCCAATGCACTACATGATGTTATGATGTGGAATACTGAAAAACCAAAATCACAAAACCGTGACACTTACTAAAATCCAAATCTTTATCATTAAACAACCTTTTCAACACCTCAAATTATATGATTTCTCAAGGAAAAAGAGCAGAACTAATTCTGCAAAATTATTTTTAAAATATTTTTTAACTTTTACATATCTCTCATTTTCCACATGTCTCCAGGAGTCTTGGAGAAACGTCATTATTTTCTATTAAGCGCAATGATATTCAACATAATTTCAGGACAGTTACTCCGTACAACTTTTGAATGACAAACTAATGCTCATGAAAATTTTTATGCAATTGGTGAAAAAGTGCAAATATTAACTGTTATTGTGTTTCATAACATATTTTTATTAAATTATTATTATAATGAAAAAATATTGTGTACATCCTAAAGAATAAAGAAAAAATAGGTTTTACCCTCTATTATCACTTCAACTTACAAAATCCCAGACACAGAAAACTGAGGTTCAAAGAAGAAGATAGAGTAGCTTCACTAGCTCAAGGTGGGGTACATCAGAGTGATAATTAATGTATAGTCACTGAAATGTTCTAGAAGGCTGATCTCAACAGTGATGAAAACACAGCCTGCTTCTGTATTTAGGGATCATCAGAAAAAAACATCAGACCTATTAATATATAAGTCAAAATAATACATGTGAATTTTTAATGTGCTATTGTTTGTATGACCCAGATATACATGTAACATTTCTTTCTGTATTCATTTCCCACTTAAATGACAATACTGCAAAGTTTTCTGTGGATCCTTTTTTTTTTTTTTTTTTTTTTTTCTATAAAATAATATGCATAACCCTTCAGTTGACTTTCCTCAGTTGTTCTGATGCACCATTGCCTTACCTCATGAACAGAACTCATATACACTTTCAGATACATGGAAAGGCAAAACAGAAGCTGTTTTAGGAAGCAGTTCATTGATCTAATGAAAATTTAGTAGCAGGATGCTTCTATGCCAAACACTGGGGTAGATTTTTCTACTGAAACAAGTACTTTCTATTTGGTTTCCTCAACTATGAATATTGAGGCACAAATACAATTAATCTCCCCAGTCTGCCTAGAGAGCAGCATTCCTATTCTCTAGGAGCCAGTGGGCAAAATAAATTTTCCGAAAGTAAAATTGCAGTAGTCACTTTTCAAAACTTGGCATTTGCCAAAAACTGTTGAGTAGTATTAGCAAATGAGCACTGAAAACTACAGGAACATGTATATATGTAGCATTTCTCAAAATGTAAAGGAAATTATTTCACATCTTTCAGCAAATGGCTATTCTTTGCTTTAAACAGACCAGTAAGTGTAGCTTTTTCAACTGCTATAGAAATTGTCATTGTAATCATGTACAACATTATGTGAATAGATGTTTAATTCTATAATGTTCATTGTGCCTCTGTGAATCTCACCTCTGCCAAGTCACCAAAGTACCTGATATTAGGCCAGACATTGATCCTGAGCTTTGGAGGTAGCTGCTGGAAGCCATTGACAGATGAACTGCCTGAAGTCAAGGACTGAATTTGCCGTGTGTCTTCTATGTTATTTTAGCAATTATACAGAAAAGCAGTTGTAGTCTTTTCAGCTACATCTAAAACACGTAACTCCATTCTTAAGTAAACTCTAGTTCTTAGAGTACTGTACAAAATGGGAGTAACTAATATTGCAGTCTTTGAAAAGATGTAGATCCACGGGGAAATAATGCTGTTCTTTAATAGAGGGATTAGCCAAAAATTCTCAATGTGCCAAAATGCTTCTAATGACAGCATACTCTTCAAAGTATTATCTATTATCTATGTATCGTTGATGTAGACAGATAAACTATTTCTGGGCTTCTGATAAGAATTTGCATGTTATAAAATATCCCACTGGGATGATTCATTTGATTGAATAACAATACTCCACAAGAGTACACTGCAAAGATCATAGATCCAAGAATTTTTCATAATTTAGTTCAACCCGGATGCAAACCAAAACTGAGTCCTTCAGATGTTTAAATGGCTTGAAGCTATTATGCCATATCTGTATGAGGCTTCCCAGAAATACTGACATTTAAACCAGGACTGGCAGCAACATTTCGGCTTTTTTTTCCCTTGAGATTTCAATGGCCAAAGCCTCTAGGACTCTGAAATATGTGTGTTTTCTCACCTCATTTCTTCTAGCATTTGACTAAACAATGATCAGTATATTACACATTTGTTCTTACAGCTAATATCTAGAAGATTTTCTTTACAGTCATAAGGGCTAGAAGCATTTATCTGAAAGTGCAATTTCTGTACATGTTGGTAACATGGGAGCAACAGTTGTCCTCAGTCTTCAGATCTGTTAGTAGCATCATTGCCACCAGCTGTGTCTAAACTGTGCTCTGGCTGGATACTCACTTGGTCATAATAGCAGGGAGGCCAGGACCCTGTGGTGTACTACCAGGCACAAGTGCTCTGCAGTTAATGTACAGCTGCTGTAGTGCAGCCAAGAATATCTAAATGTAAAGCTGAGATGTTCCCAGAAGATACAGCGATTACACACCGGTAAGACCTTATTTGGAATACTATATATTATGCCTACTAAAATAAAGAAGAAGGAACTCAAACTACAAAAGATACAGCAAGCAGCTATATAATAAGCAAGAAATATGCAAGAACGCTAAAGAGAATTGCTCTGCTTATCCTAACAAAACAAAGGTTAACAAAGGATATATATTGCAGTCAGTAAATGCTGTCTGCAGTGGTGAACATTAAGTTTGAGTATTAACACTGATGTCAGAATAAATTGGTACATACTGACCATGGGTAAAATTCTTCTGATAATTTAAAGATATTTCACAGGTTTACAGCAAGGAGCTTTTGGAACTATTCTTCATTTAGAGTACTGAGGGTAAAAATAGCCTTTTATGATGGGACTATATGATGCGTTCTCTTTGATAGCAGGGGAGTGGTCTCAGTGCATCAGTCTTTCTTCCTTTCTGCCTATGCCTTTCCTTCTTAATACTATTCAATTGACATGTACACCAACAGGCCAAATAACAGCTGAACAGCTGAATTTGCCACTGCCATTATCTCTTCAGCAGTATCTTGTGCATACAGCAAACAGAAATAGTGAAGACTTACTGCAACACAACAATTAAATTAAATGTAGTGTGGTTCTGCAATTAAAAAGCCTAACTAAGGAAACAGTGCAGCAAATGAAGGTCAGGTGGCAGCTGACCTTTGTGCAATTATACTATATTTTTTTAAAGTGCATACGTACATATATATATGCACACAAACTTTTAGTCAACATCACTTGGCAAATCTATTTAGCTATTCAAATATATTTAATGTTGATTTCTCACATTTATTTCTACTCTGCTTAGAATTGACTGCATTATGCCAGTCTTTGCCAATGCTAACTGTTTTTAAAGGTTACCAAATACGTAATCATATATGACATGAAAAAGTACTTGAATTTCACCTCCCCAAGAAATTGAGTTCTGAGTAATTGGTACTTTATTCTGTTGTAAACTGTAAGTGAAAAACACACCCCAAATGTATATGTTATAGAAAAAAAATCAGCTGGATTTGCCATTCTTCTTTATTCATATATCAAAGTGCTGTGAAGATGTTGCAAGACATTGCTCATATGCCCTTCTGCCAAAACTTCACAGATACAACCTGACCTCTTCACATGCTTTTTGTTTAAATGTTTTCAACTGAATAATGAAAGCCAAAGGCTTATGATGCATCTCCTAATTAAGACAAACACCATTCATTTCCATTTTTAAATACTATGCATTACTTTGCCTCCATTTTTCTTCTTTTTTGCTTTTCTCTGTATCCCAACCATCAAATGTAAGACTTCTGATTCTCCAGCAAACAAAGGCCTGCACAGCTGTTACTTTGCAACAAGCACATTATGAGCCCCATCCAAAGCTCATTGAAGTTACCGTCTTTCAATTGACTTCAAAAGACTTTGGACAGACTCCTTTTTTTAAGCTACATCTTAATCTGCGATGCATTTTTAAAGCTGAAAAGCCCTTAAAGCAGTGATGCTTCTGCAGTCTATTACAACAAGAGATACTGGAAAGATGTGCAAACAGAAAATGAATAGAGTTAACTCTGCATAAAATGATAAACACAAAACGTACTCTTATGATACCACTGTCAACTACTTTTAATATCCCAATAATGTATTGTTACCCTATGAAAATACCAAATAATTTTAAATTCCCATTCATAAGGACTCAAATTATAATCTAATTCAGTTCAGATTAAATATGCTTTGATGGCAATTTCCTTATATTAAAAAAAAATAGCCTAAAATAATATGCTGCAAATATAGTTTCAATGACAGTAAGAGGCAGTTTCACAGCCTAGAGAAGTTCATTCTGACTATATTTTCGGTGCAATGATAAACAGTATATAAAGCACTTCAATTACACATTTAATATAAAAAATGACACTGAAACATACAATTTAGTCAAAACAGTGTTAATTTCACTTCAGGTATCCCACTCTTTTAATAAGCAGAAATCTAATTTTGCTACTGTTACACAACTGTGGCAGAGTTGAAATCACTGTTAGCAGTGTCACTACAGATGCATCTGCTTTGTATCTTAATGTCATAGCTATGAGAAACTATAGTAGCTTTCATTGTTTAAATCTTCAGCAGCACTAAATCGGACATTTTAGTTCATTACCACTTCAGCTGAGATTTGTACTGAGAATTGCTCAGTAAACTTTCATGACAGCTTTTGATTTTCACTATGTCTTACAGCACTTTTATTGCCATAAATTGTTTTTTGCAATAAATGTAAAATGATACAAAGCTACATTTCTTATGCCAGCTGGGATCTGATCCAGAAGCTGATTCTGACATCAAGGCCTGGCACATAAGTAAGTCAGAAGAATATAAGAAAAATCAACATTAAGATTTCTGCCTTAGATTTTAAACTCAGTGAGATCACTAATAGTCATTCACATTCACTAGAGCACAAGCATTACCATACCTGTAATCTTTATTATTAATTCCTAGTTAACATACTTGCCACACATCTGAAAAATAGTATACCAACAATTCTCTAGTTTTTAGGGTTTTTTTACTGCTATACAAGAGGAACTCATGAATGAATGAAATCTTCGGATTGATACATAACAATAACAGTCAGAATCCCATTTCATGAAAAACTCAGATTGGATTTTATTTTACAGTGACATTAAAAAGTTTAAAAGGGAATTTCTCCCAAACTCTGTCAGTGAGAGTGACTGAAAAGTATCATAATTGTGACTGACAGCTGTGATGAAAGGGAGGGACATGGAAGTTTCATCTGTTCTATATGAAACAGAGATAAAAGCAGGGGTCTCCTTTATCCCCAGATTGTACAGATAACTAACTACAGGGATAAAATCTCTGTGAAATTGTTCTGTTATTCAGAAAGAAACCTGATTAAACCAGGCTAACTCTGTGTTATTACAAAATGTTTCTGAAAGTTGCCCAAGACTTAGACCTGAATTCCCATTTACAATGAGAGGTATTAAGCAGGAATTTCAACTTATATCTTCTTCTCTAATAAATGTCTTAACCATTCCCATTTTTCAGCATTTACGGAGAAGAGTAATACGACTGGGTTTTCTATGAAATCAAAAATTCTCTCATTGACTGAGAAAATCTAAGCAAACATAGTTAAATCTAAAACTCTTTTTCTCTTGCTGAGCTGAACCAATTGAAAGACAAACCACATCATTTCAGAAGAAAGACTTGTAGTTGTGTCTTGGAACAAGCTCATGCTATGGTGAAGATACATTTACAAATCTTTTCTTATTTGTAACTCTACCTAGTGTTTTAATTGACAAAAATCTCTCTGATGAAATTATCACATTTTGGATAAATATTTGATTTGCCCAATCTTCCTGAATTGTTGACTATCACTCATACTTTTTGAACACCTTGCCTTCCTAATGATTTTACTGAAATGAAATTCTGCAGTTTTCTCCAATTTTGAATCCGGTCAGTGACTTCCATTATTTTTTTTCACAATGGCATAAATCTAAACCATTTTGAAGAGAAAATGGGGACTCTAAAAAACTAGATTTTAAAAGAATTTTAGAAAAGAATTTACTCATTCTGTAAAATATGTCCCTTTGTTTACAGTCATTTTTAAAGTTCTTTTAGTATCGGGAATCACATGTTTCAAATGAAATGCCCGTTAAGGACAAAAGAGAGATCAAAAGCCATCTGGGCTTTGGTTCCTACACCTTTGCTCCTGGAAGGCAGAGGGTTATACCACTGACCAGCAGATGGAGACACAGGATACTTCTTGGAAGATGAGCTACAGCTCGAGGTCCAGGAAGTCTTAAAGTTCCACTGATTGTGACTTTGCAATTAATAAATTAAACAGGTTAGCTCAATCTAAACTGAAATCTATTTTGTTTTCTCAATTGTACATTTTTCTGGATTATAACCAATATCACTCTAAATATTCTAATTGCTTTGACAGAGGTAGTTTTAATTGCAAGCATAATTTTGTTGGTATATTTGTATAACGATGATCTGAATAAACGTTTAACTTCTTTATCATCTCACTGTGAGCAATAGCTTCTCAAAAACAGCAGTGTTTTTTGTTGGTGGAGTTTTTTGTTGATTTTGTTGTTGTTGTTTGCTTGTTTGTTTGTTTTAGAAATCTATTCATCTGGATGTGTTACATAAAAATGGAGTCACGTTTCCTAGACTATAACTTGCTCATGTTTTTGAGTATAAGTTTTATATATTCAAGCACTTGGATTTTTTCTCAACTGAGCACTTTCAAGTAGATTTGTTTGTATATCCCATATGAATACTTCAAGCTACATTCATTGTGATAAAACCCACTCATACCAATTTTAAATTGTAAACTTCTCTCAAGACTCCTTAACTTCAAAATGTCTTTCTACAAATATCTCCTTCCATGAATTCAACAATTTGAATGTTCACTGAGAGTTTAAAAATTGATTAAATACTATTTAGTAAAAAAAAAAACAGATTTTTCATGGTAAAACCATGAAGAATCTTGAAATGATTCATCAACAAGCTCTGAACCCTGCCCCTCCAGATTTTAATCAGGTGTATCAAATAGCATCAGCATTGTTTCTGATTCTTCTCTTGGCTCCTGAGAAACAGGCTAGTAATTCTCTCAAAGGTAGAAAACAGACAAATACTTGCACATTCATTCTAAAGGTTGTAAATGGTGCGACAATTATTTTAGGCAGTTGGATCTTTTCTTATACTTTTTACTATCTGAGTTGCCATACATAAATTCTGAATTAAGTTATATGATAAATTCTGGAGAATAGCAACACTACCTTCTCATGCACAATACGAAGCCAGAGTAAATAACCGAGATAGGAATGAAGAGAAATAAGGCACAGTTCACTGTTATGCAATGAATCTGCTGCAACTGTTCTTCTCATGACTGCATCAAAATGATTCAGCCAGAAAGAAGTCTGACAGCAGTCAGAAAAAAAGCTAGAAACCTGCAGGATCAATAACAAGGAGGCCTTTTCAAGGTGGATGAACTGAAATTCTGGAGTTCTGTGTTCACAGAAGCCCAAGTCAGCTTAAGGGCACCAAAACTCAAAACTGTTCATCACAGAATAGATCATACTGGTAGGAAATAATAAGTGTGAAACAGTAGGGCTTATGCGTAGAAACAAAAGAGGAAAAGAACAAAGCATGCTTCTGAGTATGCAGTGGAAATTTTCATTCTCTCTGTTCTACAAAACATTGGTTCATTTTATAGTATAACAGAAAAGGGATCAAAAACCAAATAGAAAAGACTTTTTTCCAAAAGTGGTAAAATTGAGCTCCCATCAAGAAGTGACTTGTGGGATCTGTTTGGGGAAGATTTTCCTAGAGAAGCACATGTTATGCATCACATTTCCACAAGCCAATATAATGTTGACGACAAAGACATAGGGAATTTAATGCTGTTCCAATTCAACTTATCTTCTGAAGAATCCTCCTCTAACACACTGCATAGAATCACAAAATACAGTCTCCCTGAGCCCAAAAGCTCAAAAGTCCACAGCAGATCTAGAAGCTATGACTGGAGAGGTATCTGAGGATTGGAGGAAAGCCAGTGTCAATCAAATCTTCAAAAAGGGGCAATAAGGAGGAGCCAGGAAACCATATGCCAGTCAGCCTCATCTCTGTCCCTGGGGAGGTGATGGAACACCTTATTCTGGATGCCACCTCCATGCAAGTGGAAGAACAGAAGGTGGTCAGGAGTAGCCAGCATGAATTCAGTAAGGGGAAATCATGCTTGACCAACTGGTAGCCTTCTATATTGTCATGACTGTCCGGGTAGATGAGGGGAGAGCAGGGGATTTTGTCTACTTTGACTTCAGGAAGGCTTTTGATACTGTCTCCCATTATATCTTAGTAGGTAAGCTTAGGAAGTATTGTATAGATGAGTGAACAGTGAGGTAGACTGAGAACTGGCTGACTGGCAGAGATCAGAGGGTTGTTATCAGCAGCACAGAGTCTAGTTGAAGGCTTGTAGTTAGCAGTGCTCCCCAGGGGTCAGTGCTGGATCTGGTCTTGTTCAATATCTTCATCAGTGACCTGGATGAAGGGATAGAGTCCACACTCAGCAAGTCTGCAGATGACTCACAGCTAGGAGGAATGTTTGACACACCAAAAGACTGTGCTGCCATTCAGCAAGACCTGGACTGGCTGGAGAGTTGGGTGAAGAGGAACCTTGTGAAGTTCAACAAAAGCAAGCATCGAGTCCTATACCCAGGAAGGAATAACTACATGCATCAGTACCAGTTAGGAGAGCAAAGGAGCTGTGCGGAGAAGGATGTTAGGTGTCCTGGTGGAGAACAGGTTGACCATGAACCAGCAGTGTGCCCATGTGTCCAAGGTGTCTAATGGCATCCTGGGGTGAATTAAAAAGAGTGCAGCCAGTAGGTCAAGGGAGGTTACCCTCCTCCTCTACTCTGCCCTGGTGAGGCCACATCTGGAGTGCTGTGTCCAGTTCTGGGCTCCCCAATTGAAGAAAGGCAAGGAACTACTGGAGTGAGTCTAGCAGAGGGCTGCAAAGGTGATGAGAAACCTGAAACATCTCCCTTATGAGGAAAGGCTGAGAGACCTGGGACTGTTCAGCCTGGAGAAGAGAACACAGATGAGATTTTATAAATGCATACAGATATCTAAAGGACAGGAGTCAAGGGTATGAGGCTAGACATTTTTTGGTGGTGTGCAGTGACAGGACAAGGAGCAACAGGCACAGACTGGAACAAAAGAAGTTTCATCTGAGCATAAGAAAGAACACCTTTACTTTGAGGATGTCAGAGCACAGGAACAAACTGCCCAGAGATGTTGTGGAGCCTCCTTCTCTGGAGATATTCAACACCATCCTGGACACTATCTTGTGTAACCTGCTCTAGGGAACCTGCTTTAAACAGGGCTTAAGACTAGATGATCTCCAGAGGTCCTTTCCAACCCCTACAGTTCTGTGATTCTGTGATTAATGGCATCTGTATTCTTTCCGCATAATTGTTTCTGAAAAAAATCAACATTTTTTTATGTGATAGTAACCAATAACTTAATGTAACCTAAACAGTTCTACCTTTCTTTGGAGGGAATGGTTTGTACACAGTATTTACTTCATACTGGATAAATAAATAATTCGAATTTGTATCCTTCTGTTACTTCTTCCAAAGTTTGCTAATAATATTAACAATTCAAAAGCCTTTTTTAAGTGTAAAAGTAATATTCATTAGCGGATACATCCATTCACAGATTAAATAGAAGAAAAAGAATTTCTTCTATTAATATTGAAAACATGACTTCATTCAATTCATTATCAGTTAGTGTGTGATCTTACAGTATGACATAGAAGGTCATAATAACAGACTTTTACTGCCATCATACTCTAAGATACTATTATTATTATTATCACTATCCTAATTGAAAAAAAAAAAAAAGAACAATGCCAACTATCAGATTTTTTTGTCCCTTCAACAAATTCCGAAGTGTACCAAAGTGTACCAGGAACTGTGATTTTTGTATAGTGCATATTTTCATTCTGTGCCCACAATTGTTTTTCCATTAAATTCTCTTCACTTAAGAAGAGGAAAAGATGATGTAAAAACTATGATGCAGAGTCTATGTCATCCATGAATTGTAAAATGGTAATGATATTTTTAAGAAAATAGCTGTTGATAGAATGGAACTAATCAGACTTAAAGAGCTAGTGAGTCTTATTTCTGCCGAAATTTCCCTTCTGCAGATACTACTGAACAAATCCTTTTTTCCCTCCAAAGGGGATAGCTAGAGCTGATTTTGGTTTGAGTCTATGTCAACGTTTTCATTTCAGACAAATAAGAATGATTAAGCTATGGTTTGAATAAGTATGTCAAATCAATCTTAAGTAACAAAATAAATTCTAAGCAAACACATGAAAATATAGATAGCAATAACTACTCACATTCTTAACATTTCAAATACCTTTTTGGTTTTTTGAAAAAGGCAAACAAGCTTTGCTGCAGCAGCTTCAACATGCAGTAAAAATGTATTTATGACTACATTTTAACTCTTTAGAAAGGGTTAACGGTGAACATTACAAGCAGTGATGTTTAAGAAAGAGGTGTAAGTTGTTAACCTTTACGTCTGTCAACGCAGTCATTCCTTGTTCTGTGGTCACACTTTAGTTACAATAAAAGATTCTTATGGAACACATAGTCAAAACTTGTTGTCAATTATTTAGTATTCCCATAAACCATTAGATGGTCAAAAATATCTTTAATTGATTCCATCTCTACCTACACTACTTATTATTTATTAGTATAACAAACTTCTCCATGGGAACAGCTAATTGTACCTCCCTAGTGGCCACTTCAAGTGGAATAAGCATTGCACAGTGCTGCCTAAGATACTGCTGAAAGGTCTTCAGCATTTGGGATTTGATTAAAACTGTATTACATGTACACATCAGCAACTATTGCTAAAACAAAACACTAATTTAAAAAATTCTTCTGCTATAGTGCTTAACACAATTGAAAAGCATTGCATTCATGGAAAGAGGAGGGTGGGGAAGCCTGATATCTCTTTTTTCACCCTCAGACAATCATTTTGTAATAGAAATAATATAGCATTCTCTTGTAGAATGAGAAGGGAAAGTATGAACTCTACCAGCTGCACTGTGGGAGAGACCTTTCCCTCTGACATACATGTAGCACAGCTAACTATTGCTGCCTAAGCTGTGTGGTTTTTTTTTTTCCTTTTCTTTTTTCCTTTTTTTTTTAAAGACATAATTGTTAGTCTGTTCTATAGTAGAAAAGACAGATGTTATGGAAATAGTAAGCCACACTCTGCTTAGATTGTTCTGTGACAACACATTCCATAGGCAATGTTTCACAAAGGAAGATTTGGACAATAAAGTATCCATTTTGAGACACGCAGGTGAGTTGTAAATACTACTAAAAATATCAATATAATAGTTCAGTAAGCATTTTATAATACTTAATTAAGTGTTCAAAATATATAGGCTGATCATTGTGTTAAAATTTAACTCCATATTGAAAGAGAAAAACTATTCATTTGACATGTTCTTCAGTCACATTCAGAAACCATCTCCTGAAATGAACATCTATGAAAATTTCCAACAATGCAATTCAATATAAAGCTGGCTGCTTCCGACTACTCTTACTCAATTCTATTTTTTTGCTTTAAGGCAAATGGTACATCTGGAAATGATCTTCAGGCAATTGCTAAAAGACACATTTCAAAAAAATGGATTCTAACACCAGAGAAAAGAGACCCATATTCCTTTCCACTGCCCAGACTACATTACATAAGAGTAGAGATAGGCTTAGGCCATAAGTAGAGCAAAATAAGGTAACTGTCTTATCCAAAGCAGTATCATGAATTTGTTCAGAATGATCGTGGACAGCACAGTATGCTCAAATGACCTCAAAGGCATAAGTAGAATGTTAGTATTATGAATGACGAAAATAAATTATTGCAAAATATTGATGAACTGCTGAGCAAAACCTCCATCTTTATTTGTTGTTGGGGGTACCATATCCTAAGGCGCATGTTGGACTCTGACTAAGGTAATCTCTATACAGACATTTAAACCAAATCACCTTCCATTTCAAATATTCTACTTAATATTCTAAAAAAATGAGAGTAACTTTTTATTTTCTTTCTTCTTCCAGTGTTTAGAAGAAAAACATAAAACAATGATATATTTTATTAAACTTAAAAAATAAAAACATTTATGAAAACAAATATTTTTATTAAATATTTTTGTTATAAAATTAGGGATTTCTCAAAAAAGTCTATCTTCTTTAAGTAGTAAACTAGAATTCAACCTGTTAGCATCTACTAGACATTAAAACTAAGTTATAGGGAGCAAAAAATAGATTTTTAAGGGTACAAAGATTCAAGTGAGAGTCATTAGAAACCAAAGCATTGAAGTTACTAGAAATGGTGGACAAACTTTACCGATACAGAAATTTAAAGAAGAACATAAAGTTTTAGACAGGGAGAAGAGGGAAATTAAAGCTATTTAACTGTCATCAGCACGAAGGGAGAGCTATAGCAGTTTTAATTCTGAGAAAGAATTATTTTACTTTGTGAATATGCATCAAAATTTATGTTTTGGCTGCAAATATTTGCTTCGTATATTAATTCAATGGCACTTATTCCAAATACAAGTCCTGTAAATAATCAAGTCCTGTAAAATTGGAGACTTGATTTCTCATCTCTTATAAACCAAAGCAGCTTCACTGGAAATGGTCGAGGTCCTCTATTGGAGGGTGTGGCTCTGAATATTCATGGCACAATGTCTCTCACTGAGATTGTATCGTGTGCAACACTCAGCTGTCACTGCATTAACTTACCTTCTCCTAAGGACCACGGAGTAGCAAATGCTGAGATTGTAATGGCTTGTGCAATAGAAGAGCTAAAATCTAATTCACATGGAATCATTACTAACACCACTGTGGTAAATCTGAAATTAAACATGGCATTACCTATCATCTTTGTTGTTCCTCTCTCTGGCAGAGGAAACTGGTGTACCCTGGAGTTGACAATGGGTATCCTACATAACACCCAGATAGAGTTTCTGCTTATGCGCAGCCAGCCTCAATGGACGCATGCTAGAGTGCTCTGCATAATGCTCTAGTTGCACTGCACTGGAGTTTTCTGCATAATACTACCACACAGAACATTTAGAGAAGGGCTGCCCACATATGTCATCAAACTTTCTGCGCTGGCTGTGGAATATCCTTCGTATTGGCTGCCTATCACAGAAATCAGGGGGCACTACAAAGGGAAAAGGACCTTATGTTAGTACTGCTAGTACAGCCTTAGATGTAATTTCAGGACTGACATTCCACTTTATGTGTGTAACCATTTTTAAAAGAATAGCAGGCATTTAGATAAAATCATTAGCTTATATTCTGCAAAATCTTCCAGTCTAATTTTAAACCAAATTGTTTTCTTATATGTGAGAGGCACCAGAGAATAGCACGTATCTCTATGCCCTAGTGTCTGTACCTGTTGTAACCTCTGCTTCTTCTCCTGATTTCTCCTATGAGTAGAGTGGAAGCATGTATAAAACAGAACTTAATTTATTTTTACCCACTATAATGTGGGGGTAGCTTGCATCAGTATAAATCTGAAATAACTTCCTAATGCCTTTTGTAGTCACTAAGAATTTAGAATCATCACTGCTTCTCAATTCTTGGTCTTTCTGTTTTTGTATCTACCAAAAAAAACCCACAAACAAACAAACAAACAACAAAAAAAACCAACAACCAAAACTCTTCTATTAGATTCCAAAACTATGTGAGATACATAAAAGCTTTTTAATAAAATTGTTTTTGAATGACAGTCAGTGTTTTTCAACATTTTTAGTAATGACTTTTACTCACAGCTTTATTTCAAAATCTATTGAAAACTGTTGTTTTATTTTAATCCTTTTTCTCTTAAGAGAAGGAGCTAAAACATGGGTTTGTAGTTTATCCCATTAGAGGCTTATGTATAGCTAGGAATAGTGTTTTGGCAACAGTAGATTGACTTCACCAGTACTCACTGGATGATCTTTACCGTGTGTTTTAATTGCCATTTGACTAAAGCAGTAAAAGTAAGATATAAAAATATGCCTTCGCCATAGATGTTTTATAAGGTATAATTTTATTAGCATGCTGTAAATCCAGAATTAGTCAAAAGGATCAAAATGTTCATCCTATAAAATTCCAGCATCTCAATGTATAATTTAATCCTGAGAATATCACAATAAACTATAAATACACAAATACATTATGAAAAAAAAAATATAATTTGCCAGATTCATAAACCAATGTGCTTTTCGCTGAGAATGGAACAAAAGAATCACTGAAAAGGCATCTCTGGAAGCGATGAGCTTTAGAACTAGGGAGAAAACATTCTCTTATTCTTGAGAGGAAATCTTAAAATAGAAACTACTTCAGATTATGACTTTGGCAAACAAACTTCCTTTCTTAACCTAACACTTACTTAAAACTTTCCCATGTAGCCTGAAGATTAGCACTTTATGTATTTTATGTAAGTCACGACAAAAGTAATGCCTCCTATTTATTTATTTGGAATTTACAACAGATACAAAGAGCACAACAAGACTATTTCATAGAGAATATTCTCAGCTACAAAACACTATTTTTCAACATGGTCACCACCATTAGCTGTGCGTTTTCACCAGCAATGAACAAGAGCCTGCAAGCCATGCTCATAAAAATCTGCACCAGCAGAGGTTACCGCTGCTGAAACACACCACCCACTGCCTCACTGTGCTCAGATCCACTGTTTGATCTCCATAAATATTCATCACATGTCAATGAATGTCACTGGGTGCCATTTTTTCTGCTTGGAGGAATTCAGTTTCACACACATTCATACACACTTCCATCATACACCCTTCCTTCATACACACTTCCATGCTAGGTGCCATTTTGTCAGATTGTCCCTCTGCTGCCTTTGTCACACAGCAACAACATGTAAAGAAGTATTGGCAGGAAAGTTCAACCTCTGCTGCCGTACCACCAACATCTGCCTCTGATTTTGTGTTCCAACATAATAAAATAGTAGGTGCTGCCCTTGTAGCAGCCCTCCTAAATACTTAAAATTATCTGAAAGACTCCATAAAATTCAAGCAAACCACTTGATATTGTACAGATTAACATATAAAGCTTGATCACAATGGTAGAAATATGGAAAACCAATGGGAATTGCTCTACTGTTATTAGGACTTGCTAGAAATAAAATATGAATATGTTCTCATATACTCTGAGAACAAATCTCCATTATGATTACTAAGATGTATCCACATGAAAAGAGAATTCTCTTGTTTACAGAGTATACTGAAGCAGAAAAATACTATAAATAGAATGCTTTACCAATACAACTTTTCCTGAAAATGTAATCAATTTTACAATAGAATACTCTTTTCTGTCCTGAGCATCCCCAGTTGATGCTCTAGATATTCTCTGTATTAATTTACCCTAAGTATGTGTTTTAGAAAGAAACAAAATACATAAAGAGTGAAAGAATCACAGAATAAAAAGCAAGCACAACAAAAGAAGAAGCTATCAAGACTTACTGTCAGAAAAGCAGGGAAATGCAGATTTTCAAAATGCACAAAAATTCTGTTTAAAAGCTGTATCTGAAAGTCCATAGATTTAGTTGACTAGTTACCATACTGAAAAATCTAGAAATAGCAATATGTTCACTTGCCAAAGATTTAGTAGAGGCTATGAATTTTAATAAATAACCTTAAAAATGTGAAACTCTGAAAAACAAATTATTGGTGGCAAAGATTCTGGATTTATAAAAATTAAAGATTTTCTGTACATAAGAATATTTCTATCT
Organism: Pavo muticus; assembly: GCA_016647715.1. Lineage (NCBI taxonomy): Eukaryota > Metazoa > Chordata > Aves > Galliformes > Phasianidae > Pavo > Pavo muticus. The sequence goes on from JACDJE010000839.1 coordinate 16,114, forward strand.
CTATTACATCGTACAATTAATATCATTAACTAAATTGAAAATAATCTTTATATAACTTCTTATCACCTCTTAATAATAACTACAGAAATTAAAAAAAAACCCAACATATTAGTAAAACTGTTTAAAAAAAGAAACAGATAAGACGTCACTTTCTGAGACACTTTTCAAATGTCTCCTCCCAGCTGTCTGTAATGTTTCAGAACTAAATATTGTGCTTATCAAATTATAGTCCTATTTGTTACCAGGACAAATCAGATAACCCTGCATACAAAGCCTATTGACACAACAGTAGTTGTTTCTGCTATCCCTGCTTCTCAGTGGCAGCAAAGTCTCCAAAAATCTAGAACTTCCTACCAATATCTTTTCATTTCTCTGGGCAACTTTAAATCAGTAAACACATTCTTCTCTGTATTCTGAAAAGTTTGAGAAGGTGATGAATTTCCATTTTTTCCCAATCTGAAATTTCTCTTTTAATTAATTTTGTATCTCTGAGCCTAGCCTTGGATCAGATTATGCATCCATGTAATCCCTAAATCAGTTTTCATATGCCAATTATTTATTCGTCACTTCTCCCTCATCTTACCAGTGCATCTCCATAGCTTCTTTTATCACCTGGAGACTGGATACTGTGGGGCTTAAAATCTTCTCATTGACATGATATTAGAAATCAATAGTTTTTTCACACAAGTACTCTCTCCTTAACAACACATCAAAATCCTCTACAAAAAGAAAAAATATAAATGAGGTGGCCTTACATGAAGAATTCCACAAGTGAGAAAGAAGCTGTATATCTTTTTCTATACAGGAGACAGCACCGGCACATACATTCTAAGGGGTTTGTTGAACACTATCATCCCAAACACAGAACAATAACAATTACTAAGAGCAATTAACATAAGGAAGATAATGTGTGAGCTAGGCAGAAAAGCGCTCACAAAAAATTACTGCTAGTGTTTATTTTCTATATATTAAATATAGAAATAAAGAAGTCCATAAAGATGTAATGGCTACTGTAATATTAAACTGTTTTTTTTTTTCTTTTTTTAATGACCTCAGAGTTCTGTTATCATGTTTGAAAGTTTAATGGAGAGTTTATTGCTACTCAGTTCTTAATCATTTTAAAATATTACTTTCCCTTCTTTTAGGGAAAAAAAAGTATGAGAGATGACCTTTTCTAATTTAATTGTACAAGTTCTCTAAAATATCTTGCATTTAGGCTTTTATGATAGTCCATAAAGAAAAAAAATCTATAAATCAAGTTGTGCTTTTGTTTGTCTTTCTGTTGTTTTGGGAAGAAGTTATTCTTGGATAGTAAGATGATATAATTTCCATTGAAGTTTTTGATAGGAAAAAGTTATAAAAAATGGCCATCAGAAAACACTTAATATTTTTTTAGCCTTTAATTCTAAAATAAGACATCTTAACAGATTTTACATATATATCTCATATTTGCCCTGAGGCATCAGCTCATATTTCATAATTTATTTCAGAGAATTAAATTATCCCACTCTTGTACAGAATATAAAAAGGAACACACAGAATTTTCCATTTTGAGAAATCTTGCTCCTATAAATTGGTGTTTATAAAGGTACATTAGAAGTATAGAAATTTTTTTTTTTCACAAATGTGTGTATACATATATAAGTATACATTCACATGCTCACAAATGCATTCCTCTCAAACATTTCATTCCACATGTTCTCCTTAGCCATGAACTACAATGAAAATGTTTTCACTCTGGAGAAGATATCTGGAGATGGCTGTCTCATTTCATTGACTTACAGTCACCTCAGACAGCTCTATAGTTGCAAAAAGGCAAAGTGACATTTCAGTGACAATTACTTCTTTGCAAAGTAGCTGTGAGGAGTAGTAGGAAAAAAAATTCTCCCATAGAAAGGAAGCCATCTATCTGTTGATGTCTGGTCTAATTGATGGCTTCTAGAGGACATAAAAAATGCAATAACCACGACCAAATTAAACTACAGAGAACAATAAGGATGCTAGGAAATACTTCTTCTAAAGATGGTCAGATGCTGGAATGGGCTGCTCAGGGAGGTGTTGAAGTCACCAACTCTCAAGGTAGGTGTTCAATAAACATTTAGATGTTCTACTGAGGGACATGGTTTAGCGGAAAATATTGGTGATAGGTGAACTATTGAACTGGATGACCTTGGAGGTCTTTTCCAAGCTCGGTGATTCTATGATTCTACAATGCTGTGATTCTGACCTCACTGACTTTTTACTAACTAAAGTTCTACTCACTGTCAGTAAAGGCATTAGAAGCTGGCCCAAAGAGATTTAAGTAACCTTGTTATAGAAGATTGTGGGTTTTTTTATTGTTTTAATCATATTTTTACTGCTTTCCCTTTTAACCCTAGGTTTAAATTCAAGTGTCATTTCCGAAGAAATAGCTATGATAATCTGTGGTAAGCTGATTAATAGCAATTACGCAAATTTCAATGACCACAAAGTTGTGAATGTGTCTGTGTGAGTGATCTACTTCTTATAAAGTAAATGAGTCTTCTTTCACATGTTTAATAATACTCAGAATTCTCTTCTTCTCCTTGCATCTGCATTCATTCTAAAGACCTCTCCTTCTCTCATTTGTTGTTATTGTGGCAAAGTTATATTTTTCTTCACTATTTCCACTCACCCCCAGTTAATCATTTATGGACTTTTCCACTGCAAACATGTAGAAAACACGTAAAAAGGAAGCCTGTTATCATAAAATCAGCAACTCCGATTACAGCTTGATCAGAACTGACATCACTGTGGTTTCATTAGTGATATTAGATAAGCGCAATCTATTTTCAATCTGTCTCATTTTTTTTCTCTTTTGCAATGTCAAAAAAGACATTTGCCCTGCTCCAACTGGTTTTATTCAGTAGTGACAGGACTGCATACAGGATTCCTTTCACTTATCATCTCAAGAACATTTTACATTTTACAAATCAAATCAACACATCTCTCACCATCTTTATCAACCTGCCCAGACAAAGGGTTGGAAGCATTACAACCTTTGAATTGTTAACTTATTTTTCTCTCTCTACAGCCTAAAGCAACTCTTAAAATGTAGAGGATGTACGTGCAAACAAGTAAGTTTTGCAATATGGGCGCAGGGGCAGAGAAATGCTCCCACCAACAAGATTTGCCAGTGCAGATAATGTTCCTTGCTTTGTATTTCATATCACACATTCTATCCTCAGTTTTGCAGATAACATGAAATAAGTTCTTAACCCAGTAAATTTTAATTTTATTCTTAATATTTTTCTTTTTTTTTTTTTTTTATTTCTGCAGTTCTAATAAGGGAATGAGTCAAAGTGCTCTGAAATGGGGTATCTGGTATCCCTTAGGAAAAGAGTATTTTTTTTAGTAAAAACTGTATTATTAATACTAAGTTATCTATTTTTCACTACGTATTTTTCTACAGCACTGTTAAAAAGAAATGGACCAGATCTTGGCCATTAATATAATTTTTCAGACTTGCCTTTCTCATAAGATTTTCTTTTCTTTTTTGATATTCATGAAAAATTATGCCATGATGAGTTTCAGTAAGAGTCTGGCTTTTTCTTCTCAGGTTTGTTTAGCCAGACAGAATCAAGAACACATATTCACAGGGTGTGCTTCTTGAGAAGTACCTGACAAAGTCCAGAGATCTTGGGAAAGCCAAGGGAGATGAAACTTCATGATTCTCTTAGGGCACCACCTGAGGGAAGTTTTTTTAATGCTCTGTGGGTGCTTAAGAGTGTACTCACTGAAATGGTTGGATAGCAAACACTGTAATTCAATATTTGGTGGTTAAATCAAGCCATCTTTTGCTGTGAGCTGAGAATATAAATAAGGAGAATGAATATTCTTTGCTTTTACTGGTTTCTCATCTCTCTCCCTCTGTACATTCTACTGGTCCTGTCAGAGACAAGATATAATATTAGACAGAGCCAGGCACAAGGTAGTGCCATAGCTCTTCTGGGCTTACTACTCTTGGACTCCAAAATTCAACAGCATGATGTTAATATTCATAGCTGCTGCAAGAGGTTACCTTGAATTTGTACCATAGACACCAAGAATTAAAAGAAGTAATAGATGTTTATGTACCAAACTGGATGGGAATTGAGTGGGTTCCAAAGACAAATACTATTTAAATATACAAGTGGTCATGCACTAAGCCACATCTATACAACTTATATCAATAATAATTATACAGTTAATTGAAAATACTTTGGATAAGAAGACAGACTGGATGTAAGGTAACATTATGTTTTCATATGTATTATTCGGTATGATATTCAGTGAATTGTATATGTTAAATCTTTCACAGAAGCTGTATGCATTCTGTAAAGATATGGAGGGAAAGTTCCTTCTTAACATGAAAGGAAGGAAAGGAAACTGGAGAAGATGAAATATTAATTCTGGAAGAATATAGAATTCAGACACACACGCAAATCATAAAGACTGTGGAATATTCAGTTTGGGTAGGTAGCGTCAGTCTGAAAAGCAGTCCTCCACAATTCTAAAGAAAAACAGTAAAACACAGTTCAGCTCTTCCTGCCTTGACAAGGAGAAAGGACATCTGTAGATTTACCATGGCTACAACTATTTTTTCAAATTGAGAGATTTGAAATATAGGGAGAGATCAACAAAGGAAGTCAAGAGTTCAAAACACAGAGTGAAATCTAGTAATGACGAACACTGTGGCCCCAAATAAGTACTGATCAAAGTCAAGATGGTATGACTGACTCCTCTGCATAGAGGCAAATTGATGGTCCCTCTGTAGCCCTATCAAATTTAAAGCCTCAGCTGGATAAATCACCTGCACAGACACTGCATCTCCCTTTTACTCATATATTTATTTTTCCATAATCACCTTCTTTCATTTACCTATAACCTCTATTCTCATACAGACACACCTATTCTTTGATCTTCATTCAGGTCTTTCCCCCACTTACATACACTTCTCATTACCCCAGACAAGATGCATCTGACTAGAGGGAGGGTTTCTGCCTGAAATAGGAGTTCAGCTATGTGAAGGAAGTGTCTGGGGTTTGGGGAGAGGAGGAGATTAACATTTTTAACAATACAGTAGCTTTGGGAAGCAAATACATGTCTGAGTGGGGGAGGAGGTGGGAACAGTTAAGTGGAGAGAGCTACAAAGATATTTTCATACATGTGAAGATAAACACAGTAAAACTATTAAAGTCTAATTTTGGAAAAACTTCTTAGAAGCCATTCCCGGCTAATTATTCTCCAGTAATAAATGAATAGAATAGTAAATGTTATTAGAATAATTTACTATTCATCAAGAATAATAAATTAGTAGAATTTTTCATTATTCCCACATCCTTGTTATTTGCAAGCTCTGGCAAGCCAAACTCGAGCTCCAGAAGGAGTGTCTCAGGAAGAACAGGGAAAAAATGTGCACAAAACTTGGAAAAGAGTTTTTAATTTTAGGTGAAAAGTTCATGTACCCAACAGCATTTTTTAACTGTGTTACAGATATGAACTACCATTTGAGCCATGTATATCTTATTGTACTCCATAAAATCCATTAGACTTGTTAGTGAGTAGAGATCCAAAACTATGGAATAGATATATGATTTTTTCATACAGGTTGTAATATTTCAAAATAATTTAAATATTTCCTGTTCTTAATTTTGTTAGCATAAACAAGTAAAGGAAATTGATAATTTTATTGGTAGCATGAAATCAGAATTAATATAGACTACATCCAAATCTCTTGTCCAGTTTCCTGGCTTCCCATATTTTACACAAATATATAAATTTTATATATATATATAATAGTTGTTTCTGCTAAAGAATATACAAACCCCTTCTTCTCTCATATGCTTCCCAACAAGCTTTCTTTGTTTCACAAACATAGTCACCTCCATAGGCTACCCTCGTGTTTTTTCTCACAGAGCTCTCTTTACTTCATGTTCCATTTGCAACTCTCCTCCAGCAGCCAAAAGTCACAGTATAACCACATCCAGTGAACTTGACTAGAGCACATCTTGTTGTCTAAACGAATGAGCACTTCTCGTACATCCAGAACTTATCTAGATGTAATGTGTATTCACAACATCAAGTAGAAGTTTCTAGACCTTTCCATTCAGACATAGCTTACTGGTAAGGACCAACTACTTTCTTATAAATCTTATTACAAATTATGTCCTATATTTTGTTTTTGGTGGATACTGTGGCTTTTGTAACAGCAGTTGCTTCTTCAATTAGACTCAGGTTAGATGAGCTCTAAATAACTAGGGTTTTTATTCAGGAGTCATCACAAATCCATTAACAGTAAAAAACAAAACCAAAATCAACAACAAAAAACAAACATGAGCCGATAAACATACAGTGAAAGGATTTCTTTTTTTTTTTTCTCTCTGATGTAGAAACACTATATTTTATTTAGTGACTATCTTCTATTTATTAACAGGCATCTTGAAAATGAACACTCTCACAAGGGTTCTGCAATGAGTATAACATACCACTTTCCCAGGAAGTGTCTGTGTTTTGCAATTTGTTTTACATAGCAGCTAAGCATCAACTATGCTCCATTCTCACACCTCTCTAGACTATGGAAAAAGATAAGCAGACAAAGATCATCCATATGCATGAAGAGCTTTAAAAGAAGATGATTAACTTATGTTTGCAATATACATTGATCACTCAAAAGAAAAAAAATAAATAAGTGTCTGGGACTCAGAAAGCAAACTTCCATCATAATCCCGCAGTAGCCATGTATGTTAGATGGCACTGCAGTGTCATAAGGCCCAATCTCATTGTTTTCTGTGCGTAGGTTCTTGTAATCCTGACGATGGCGTGAAATCAGGGAAAATTTGATATAGAAAGAAAATCTTCAAAATGTTGAGGCACAACCACATACTTTTTTTTCTATTCTTGCTAAATCAGGCATATGGCTAGCCTATTACAATTGAAAAATGACAGTAGGTCTCCCTTTATAGAGAGTCTTACATTATGACAGAGAATTTCTAAAGAAATACTTAATGCGTAGATGAGAAGGAACAGTATTTTTCCAGTGATTGTGAGGTGAGAACCTATTTAAGTGATTTAGCTACATATAAAGGGACGTTTCTTATAAACGTTACACAGAAATTTTGAAATTTGGAAAAATGTTCACAAAACATCTTCAAGTATTTCCCAGCTATAAAAGTTGGAGTTGTTTTTTTTTTTTTTAGAGCAAGGTGAATATTTTCTAGTGGGATTTGCAATGAATATCAAACATATCCTTCTGGAATTTTCCAATTTTGATAAATGTACATATCCTAAGCTAAGACCAAAAAGAAAGTCTGTTCATTAACATGTTAATGACTTCAGACAATAAAATCATTTTATATTAGTGAAAACATTTGGCTCAGTACCCTCCTTTTCCAAAAAAGCTTAACATGCTTTACTCTAAAATGTCATTTTATGTCAATATTCTGAATAAATTCATGTTTTTAAAATATAAACCTGAGATTTTTGATCAAATTTTCAATATTAAATTCTTTAAAGTTTTTTAATCTGGAAAGAGTCTATTTTGTAGTTTGTTTTTATGAATCATCATTTTTGGTAAAAACAAAGTTGATTAAAAATTTTCTACCACTTGTACTGTTTAGCCAACTTCCCTTATCTTTTCTGTGCAATCTGGCCTATATTTTTATTCCGTGCTTCTCAGAACTTTCTGCTTAAGGGTAGACTGACAATCTTCTTGATGCTATCCCTGATTTTTGCATTACAGGGATCTAAAATTTGATGATGCTTCCTCTTGCTTTAATAGTACTTAACTTCTGAAAAATGAGGGAAGGGGTAGAGAGGTTTAGGACATGCTTCTTGTAGCTCCTTAGTCTTAGCATAAGCTAGAAATTCCATAATGTATTTATTCCATAATAGTTTATATTTCCATACTTTAAACTTCAATACTTTAAAATAGCAAGGAATGTAAAATAAGAGAAAAAACTGAGGAACAGCTCATGTATCTAGTTGATATCATCTTGATCAAGATTTCCCCTAACAAAAGAAAAAAATTGCTGATGTGAACTTTATAATTAACCAGCCCAGAAAATATGAGAAAACAAAAGTCTCTCACAGTGTCAGCAGGAGGCAAACTTAGAGGACAAGAAGAGGCTGGATATGAAGTATGCCATAAATGTGGATTGCATCCAGGTACATTCCAAATAGAAGTTGAACCTGAGAATGGGATTCTCAACATTTCATTTCTGGAGTTATTTGCAACAAAATTGTAAAAAGTAAAGATTTAAACCCACATGATGCTAGTGAGACTTGTAATTCCAGCTGCAGCAGCTGAAGATCAGTTGTTTCAAAGTCGGTATGTCACACAGAAGTTTTTTTTTGCTTGATAAGTATCTGAAATTTGAACAAGGAAATTGATACTTGGGACTCATTCACTGTTTTTGTTCTAGTATCAAAAATAACACCACTAACCTGTATGAATTTGATTCTGAACATGCAAGGACTAAGATAATGTCTTTTTTTATGTCATCTTGGTAAAAAAAAATGTATATCTTTTTTACTTTTCTTTCTACTCTTCTTTCCTTTTTAGTAGGGATATATGTTATAGTCTTCAAGTCTTTAAGCAGTAAAAAACAAGCACTGCACCATTTTTTTTTTTTATCGCAGTTATCAGTGCACTTGTTTGTGTGAGATTTCCTGTGTTAACAGAAAGGAAACATACTAATAATAGTTAGCAAATACATGTTTTTGAATTTGTGCAACTGGGCTTACTATTTATATTTGGTATAAATTAAGTAACTGTGTGCATGGTAAGAAATCACTGAGAAATCCAAATCTGAAGTGAAATAATGTGCCTGTCAGTAAAGACAGTTTTTCACCAACAATTAAATTTAATTAAGGACAAAGAAAACACATTTAGACACCTGCAACTACAAGATAAAAAACATTAGTTTTGAGTAATGTAAAAGATGTTCTTCAAAAACTTCAGACAAAAATGTCTTAAAGTAAACTCTCCATTTAGTAGCAAAAACAACAAAAATCAAGTGAACTGCCTTTAGGAATTATTTCAAGCTGCTGATTGGGAATAAGTTACTGTCTTCTTTTTTTCCTAATATTCTGTACATGCACCAACAAAAATAGCTAATTTCCGAAATACATGCACATTCTACTCTCTCTACTAAATGGTCCAAATAAATATTCATTTCTTGTTATAGATTTACTTTAAAGTGTTTATAAATGATTTTCAAGCAACTGTTTTATAGAAGTTCTCTAGTCTAACAATTTGTGCGAGGTTCTGTTTCAGCACTTAGCCTTAAATCTGCCTATCTGAGAGGTTTATCATCACACCTGTTTTGCTTTCAGGAACTAGCAGAAGGACACTGATCTCTTCTAACGGTATATTTCCTAAGCTAAATCTTTGGTAACTAATTAAAAAGCCATTGTAAGATTATATGCTGGTCTTCTGCAAAATAAATAAATAAACAAATAAACAAATAAATAAATAAATAAAACTTTCTCAGACTGGAAAAATACCTTCAGACAGATTTTCTATTTTAGACATGAATGTCTCATACATTCTTGCAAATTTATGATATATGTATGCAAATCAGATATTTACATCTTCCTACTTGAAGGTGTAGATATTCGTCTAGATACGTGCAAATAAGCAAGCATCCATGACTAGCACTCAAAAACAGGTAAATTAAAAAGATATCCTTGTCCTTAAATCTGAAGTGAATTGTTTTATACGTGCACCTCCTGTATTTGGGGCAATATGAAGAGTTGATTTGCAGATTTTAACCAGGAACTCTTGATGGATTGTGGGAAATACATAAGAAGATTTGCTTTGTTGTTGAGACTCCAGATCATGTGACCAAGTTGACTCTTGACTGCCTCATGCAAGAGAGAATTCAAATCTATAAGTCCAGAATTAAACAAACAAACAAACACAAGCAGACTCACTCTCTATGAATTGTAGCGTATTCTTTTCTGGATGAAATGATCATCTGAAAAGCCTGAGGACATGTATTCAGACGTTATACAAATAGTCAACCAGAATGGTCAATACGTAAATCTCAATTTTTCATAAATATTCAATTTTTTAGAGTTTTTTGAGGGCAGAGAAGTCTCATCATAAAGTGTTAATGACAATACTGAGAAAAATTCCATCTAAAGCTACCACAAACAGATATACTAGAAGTGTCTGTACATGACTGACAAATAGACAGAGCTCCACACAATGCTATGGAATCAGTCTTCCGTTTTCCTCAATAATTCTTTATACTGCGTATACCACTTGTTTATACCACATAGATCCTCTGTTCTTATCAAATAAATCAATACTCAGCAAAAAGTTGTTTGCAAGGTATTTTCAAGGGAACATTTCTTTCTTTAAGGCTTTTTGATCCAGCTGAAACATCACTAAAGAGAATTAAGTCATCCTGGTATTTACTGAGGAAAAATGCAATTTTTCCTCTTTAAAAGTGGGATCTGGACAGTGGAAATAAATAAGATTATTTTTGGAGAACTCAGTAGATTTGTTAGCCTTAAATATCAAGATAGTCTTCTCCTACTGCTGTCTGTTTCTGCTCTCCTTCCAGTAGTCCCTTGGCCCACAAGAAATGACAACAAAAAGGTAATAGAAATTAAAATAAATTCTCAAAACATTTGAATAGTAAAAATGGCATTTGAACAGCAATACAGATAGAAAGAATGCTTCCGAGATCTATCTAATTGTTGTAAAGGCTTTTTAATGAGGAATGGTATGTCTCTGTGCTGAATTACTTCATAATTCACTGTACCGTTCTAGATGCCTGCATAGCTTAAATATAATAAAATTTTAGTAGGATTTTGAACACTCCCTAAGTTAACAGGTAAATCAAGTTAATGTCATAAAAGGAGATGTAACCCTAGAGATTTTAAATAATTTAATCAGGTGTAACCATTTCTTCTAAAGATTTTTGGTATTTTCTATCAAGCTAAAAAGCAAAACAGCATATCCTAATGCATGGCTACAGGCAGCAGCAATGACTGATTCCATTTCATGTGTCTGTTTCTGAGCGGAAAAGTCATTCTGCACAAGCCAATGCAGACTTGGGAAAATCTCCAGAAGCCTCTGCTCCTACCAAAAACTGCTTAGCTTCTGCTCACTCTCTACTGTAGCAAAACGTATAATTTTGACGGGAAAGGGAAAAGACTTTTACTTTTTAAATAAGTTTTTAGATTTCTCCTAGTCCAAAGTAGTAATTTGCTTACACTCTCCTGTCTATAACTGAAATGTTCATTTTAACTTGAAATCACACTTTTTCTTTTTTTTTCTTTCTTTTTTTTTTCAGTCTTCAATGGGTACTCAGGGATCAACTTGAAAATCCAGAAAGAAAACAAACAAACAAACATACATACATCCGTATTGATCCTTTGATCTTGTGGAAAAAAAAAAAAAAAGATTCACCCTGCCTCCTCTGATAGCACTGCCGTAAGTTACTAAGCAGTTGTTTGCCCTTGGTGATGGACAATAAACAGAACTGTGAGACATTTTTCATGCAATATGCTTTGCGGTAGGCAACAGTTAATAGCAGTGCTGCTGTAGTCTTTAGACCATACTCATTCAAGGCTCACAAAATACAAATTAATTTATTTTGTACTCTACTGTGCACTCTCCTACATGCTCACTCACTAACTACCAGAAACACATCAGAAGAACAAGGTTTGCTGTTGTCCTGGGAGGGCTTTTTTATGTTATCGCTAGCTTGCATTTTATTAAGTGGGCCTCAGGGGAGATATGACATTGCCAATATTTGTTATTTTGTTGAAAGTTTCTCAATATTTAACCTTTATTTGTGAGGGCAAAAGAAGGGAGTTGGGAGTGCTAAAATCTCAAACACAGAAAGGTTAATCTAAAAGACTACACATACATAGATGCACATGCATATATTACTTTTAAAAATCATGCCACTTCTTAGCTGATCTCATTCTTTAGAAGCCTGATTTGTGATTTTGAGTACCTGTAGTTGGCAATATGCTACAGTTGGTTAGAAATTGCATAGTTTTTATTTCCTTCCAGTGGGGATAAAATACAGGAAAAGGAAACATAATTTACATAAAATGAGAACATATTGTAAAGTTAATCTAAATCCTCTTAGAAATCTCTTTTTTTTTCCTTATTTTTCCTATTATTCCTTCTTTATCTCTGTACTAATTGATTCTTGCCTTTTATTTGCAGCCTAAATGAAGGCAGGAAATTCAAGTATTCCCAGAAACCCAATCCTTGAAAAAATTTTTACTGCTTTCTTTGAGCTCATTGTTGCTCTGACTTTCCTGTTCTTTTTTAAGCTGGGCAAACTACACCGTCTTCCAGGTTTATTAAGCTCTTAAAAACCCATTATTTACACTGAATTACAGTTAACCACATCTTTTAAAATGTTACTATACATTGAACAGAACAGCGGATTAGCATATTTTACTCATACTGTTACCCTTTCAGTTTAATATTCAGAGTTTTCTACCTTTACTTCAACGTTACCTTAATTACTTCTGATGAAACAAAAAATACAGCTGCAGTTGTTTTGCTTCTTTAAAGAAAGGGGCTTTGATTGGCACTTATAAAGGAAGATGGATTTCAAATAATATTTAAAGAGAGAAAATGTCTGTTATGTAACTTATAGTCTAAAAATGGAAACAGTTTTTAGTTATTAATACGGAATTTTTAGAGCATGAAACAAATGGATCCTATCATGCATGAATCAGAATGAACTACTGAACATACCTTTTTATTCATTGCTGCATAAATATTCTGTGACTGATTATGATTTGTAGTGAATTAAAAAATATATAAAATGTCTGCAGAAAAAAATATGGAATGTTTCTTTGACCTAATGGTTAGTCTTATGTATGTTCTCATGATACATGCTAATAGGAATGAAATGAGAGGAAGGGACATTGATACTGAGTTAGTGCTACTGTGGCTTGGTGAAAAATTACATGATCGACAGAACATCTAGAAAGCACCATTAATGCCATCTAAATGATTTTCCTGTGTTTGTTTGAATTCTGTTTACACATACCTCCATTTGTAAATTTTGAATTGATCCCTGAAGTAATGATAAAGTAAACCTGTAAGAATGGGCCCAATGCACTCAATACTGGGTGCACAAAGTGTTAGCATAATACATCCAGAGTGATTTATAAGCCCTGTCTACACTGTTCTGTCAGGTTGCTTTTGAGGGCCATGCTCCTTAGGCGCAAGCAAAGCACAAGAGCCCAAAGCTGAAGGATCTTGTCTATATCTATGCTGCATGACCTTGGCACAAGTAGCTTCAGACATGCTGATTATTCCATAAGACTTTATAGCACCCTTGAGAAATTTCAGTTAGTTCTTATGTTGTACCCGACTTGTGATCCCTCAGGCTGTCTGCCGTTAGGAATTCTGTCTGCCTCTCACCATTATCTACCAGCTTTTCTGATTACATGAAAAATGTGGGAAGAAGGGAGAGAACGTGAATCCAGACCTTCAGGCTATTAGTCTTCTCCAGTTTCTACTGAGCAGTCTGTACCTGCATATGGCAGCAAATGATATAACAGGATAACAAATACCTGCTTCACAGGCTTAGACTGCCTGAATCCCTGATAGAACACAATGGTCTTTCCCACTGGATATATGAATACCAACATATCCCACAGTCACCCTCCATCACCCCCTACCTGAACATCTTCTTGAAAAAAGCATTTCAGCTATTAGACTCCACAAAAGTCCTTAGCAGAGCTGGGAGAGATGTAGAACCCTTGTGGCATTTTTTTTCTGCTGGGAAAAAGAAAGTAAACATTAGAATCAATACACCTCCAAGGGCAAAATATCAGATAATTAGTTTTGGTTCATGCGAAATTAGGCCAGCACGGCAAGTGGGAACTAAACAAGAAGGAAGATTGAGTTGGATGACGGGAGAGAAAGAGACAAGTAGGGACCCATGCAGCACTCTATTCTAACTATAAAATCTGTTTTCTCTATCAGTGCATCCCTGGATTTGGAGTCTGGCTGCAGACAAACCTCTTACCAGTTAAGAATTGATGCTCTTGAGCATGACTGCTGGGATTTGGGACATGGGTGTCAGACCCAGGCCTACCCACCACACACCTGTGTTTAGCCTCTGTCTACAAACAAAATGGCTGCTGGACTGCGTCAGGGCACAGTTCTGCAAAGTGGACACCTCCCATTGGTGGCAGGCCCCACCACAGGAAAGTGTTGCCAGGCAGAAGGTCAACAGGACAGGAGGCCTAAGGATATGAGGATGAAGAGGGAAAAGAGGCCTCACCAGCCCTCCATGCTAAAGGAAAAGCGGTGGCTGTGCCACACTGCGGTCATCTCTCAGGCTCTGGCTACAGTCAGTCCCAGTGACTGTCCCCACAAACTCTCAGGGAAAATTCCTTGGCAGTGTTTGTGGAGAGCATCCTGCCTGGCACCAGAATGGCAGTATGAGCAGCCAAATATATTTCAATTGTAGGCATTTTTCCAAGGCATTACGTGCTTCCAGGGCTGCTAGGTCATGTAGTAATCCCCACTGCTCTTCAGGGCACAGGTGGCGGCAGCTGCAAGCAGGGGTCTCACCCTAGAAAGTGTGAGGGCAATGTTCCCTTCCCCACAAAACCTTGGCCATGTGGCTTTGAAAATTTCCCTAAGGCCCTCTCAGAACCAAGGGAATGTGGACAGTCAGGTAGTTTGGCAGCAAGGGGCCAGCTGCAGGGTGCTCTTACAAGAAAATGCAGAAGAAACTGTGGAAATGAGGGTATTACAAGAAGCAATCTGAGAACGTTCACTTTGTGTGTGCATATGCAGATATATTGTGAAGAAAATGTTTCCTCTTTCCATTGCATGTAAACAGCAATATAGTAGGTATGTGAAACTTTCAGTGAAGCAGTTTCATTATTCTTTTACCCACCATAAACTTTACATATGTAACACAGTAGAGTATATATGCTTGCAAAGTATACATTAGTCATTCACAGAATAATGAATTAATTAAAAACAGAATATGTCTGATTTCAAGATGAAGCAGTCCTATTCGTGGTTTTTTGGTTTTTTGTTTTGTTTTGTTTTTTGTTTGTTTGACGGGAAATGCATAGATTGGATATTGTGTCTAGGATTAACATCAATCTCTTAGTTTCACACATTAAAATTTTAATATTTTGTGGCTAAATCTCACTGCTTCAAAAATCCTCTTTATCTGGTCTCATTTGTCCTTTACTGCTTTGGATGAACATCCTCAAGTCGTCTGCAGAACACCTAAAACTAGCAACAAAATTCAGACCTGGGACTTCCTAATATTTTACTTGTGTTACAAAATATAAAATCCAAATGGAAGGGAAAAAAATGCTGAGGAGAAGCACAGTTAAGCCTTCTGCTAATTGTTCCATGAAACACTCCTATGAAAAGGTATGCTGGGCTAGGAAACAGATGTTAACATTTTTCTACCACTCGAAGAGAAAGGTTTGTATTTCTGTAGTGAGGGATGAGTGAAAAACTCCATGTTGCTACATGCAAAGCACTGTCAGCTGCTACACCAGTGACACCATGCCGCTTGCTTTGTTCAAGCCTTCTATATAGAAATTTAGTTTTCTCTAGTGTAGCATATTAACGTGGATACAGTAGCCATTAGTTCATCTGTATAGGCTGAACAGATGCTGTAAAATAAAAACCCCACCAAATAAAGAAATGTGACAGCATTCTAAATAAAATGCAGTATAACTTGTCTGCAACTCAAAGAAATACAATGGCTAATAAAATGCATAAAGGAAGGCTTTCCTAGCTCTACGAAAACCAAGTCTAGAGAAGAAAAATCCTAGAATCATGGAATGGTTTAGGTTGGAGGGGATCTTAAAGAATCTCTAGTTCCAACCCTCCAGCTGTGGGCAGGGTTGCCACCCACTAGATCAGGCTGCCTAGGGCCCCATTCAACCTGGCCTGGTAGGAAATGAGTTTTGGCTTGTGATCTAGATATTTCTCTTTTCAGTCAAAGGAGAGAGAAATATAGAGGCACGCTATAGCCCATTCAGGCAAGGCTTTTATAGCTCATTTACTCTGAAATCACATGAGACATTAGGTTGTTACCATCTAGAAATAGTGAGAGGAACACAAAACATTTTTTCCCTCTACTTAATGGTTACCTCAGCTGGATACCCTAGAATAAAATATCTTCCCTCCTTTATGATTTTGCTTTGAGATAACTAATTTATTGTTACCACATCTTTTTTGGTAAAAGTTATAGCCTAATATTTTATGTGTAAATGGCGCAAGTCTTCATATCTATGTCTAGATGGACTTAACACACTGGTTAAGGAATTAGTAGGTTAGGAAAAAATAAGTTGAATTTCACTTCCAAAACACATGCTTAATCATCTGTTTCTAAAACTAACTTGATTTTTTTAACTGATTTAAATAAAATCAAGGCTTTAAAACCTCATTAGGAGTTAAGTGTTAAAGACTGTTCAAAATTGAATTACTTTAAGTATTCATACACTGGAAAACTTCAGGAGAGTTATATTGTACTATATCTTTTTCCTCTCAAGTCTGTTATCCAATGAAAAACACATATTCTTATCCATTGTGAAAGATGATGCTGTCTTATGCTGTGTTTTACTCTGGCCCCCATGTATTTATCTTTTTCTTCAGATTCCAATCTGAATTCTCTAATACAATTGAGGAAAAACTGACAGCCTTACTTATTTCCACTGATCAGCTTTTTCACAATTCTAAAATGTGAATATTGCATTTTAATCATCTTAATTTATTACTGCTAGCTTGATTATATTTACTACAGATCTTTGTTATCATGCCTATAATTGTACAGGTTTTTTTTTTTTTCACATTCAAGTGATAGATACTACATCATTCATTCAACTTGAGTTCAGTAATATCCTGAGCTTCCAAGTTCTGATTCCCCTATCTTTATTATAACTGTTAATCTTGCCTTGAGTTCTGATGATTAAAGTCACCATCCTAACTCAAAATGACACACATCTTGCACTAATGGTACCAAATCTAAATGACATATTATCTTTAGCCCCATTAATGACCTTTTAGCTCACCTCTACTTTCTGTGCTCTCACCTGCTTTGTATAAACTTAAGAACTTTTTTGCCTGAAGATTCTGTCTTTGAGACAGATAAAGATCCAAACCACTGCAGAAAGCTTTGTAATGAATGCCAACACCTTGAACTACACTCAGGAACTAATTAGCAGTTGATGTAGTAACAAGTGAAGAAGCTGTTAATTCACACTGAAAAAAAAAATCAAGCCTACCTGAGTAATTTATTGTCAACATGCTCATTCGGACAGATGTTTACAACCAGCACCCAACATCGAATACTTACATATACATGCATCTGTCATAGATTGTATACATACACAGCATGTATTTTACAGGTAATACTATCTCACTGAAGTGCAGTAAAGTATAATTTCTTCAGTAGAACTTGGCCTAGTTTAAGAAAACAGCACTTTTCATACAGGAAGGATAAATAAAAAATGGACCCAATCATTATTAGGATCCCACAGGGATGACTGTATGTCTCCAAATAACGCAGCAACCATATCAAATTTATCTCCAGCAACCAAAAGGAGTCAGTCTTTCCTCATTCCCTTTTGAGAGGAAATCCTTTCCATGAGCAATACTTGCCAAATGATATAGAGATAATTCATAACAGGATTTGCTGCATTAGTATAGAGAATTGAGAGTTGTCATTTCTTCTCATGACACTCTCAGTAGGTTGTGCACGTTCACTTATGCTGTGGAATCTCACAGTGCTGTAGTTGCTCACAATTTCAGATGGAGCAGCAGTATTTCTCAGTAGATTCTTCATGCTGTGGTCAGGCACCTCAGGGTACATTCTTCTGCTGCCATGCTCCCTGCTGCTCCAGGGACTCTGGGAGTGTACTGTACTCCTAATTCCTTTCAGAAACTAACACCATCGCAAGGCTTAGTATAGGTACAGACATTTCTCATGATTCCTTTTGCTTCATCTATGTTAGCTACTTTTTCAAAGAATGGCTAAATAGCACAGAGAGAACACCATTGAATATCAGTCTCCTTGAATGCATAAAAAAAGTTGCCACCAGCAAATCTATAGTCAAATGATAGTCTACCTCAGGGAACTAAAGGTTTACAAGGTCACTGAAAACAATACCCTTCCTCCTCCTACATATTTTCTTCAGGTGTACATGGTATAGTGTTTTCAGACAACTAGCTAAAACTGAATAGTGCTGCAGGTAATCAGTCTCAGGTCTTCAGGATGTCAAATACCAATTTCCTAGAACTGTGCTGAGTTCCTATTGGAGTGGAGTGACAGAAATCTGCATATGAGTTCCCCTTAACATGAACAGTCACATGGTAACTTCTCAAAAATTTTTCTGCTACTTCAGTAGTCCAATGCCTAGTTTTGTACAAGTAGAAAAATCATCACAGTTGTTAGTTTAATAAGCACAGTTCTGAAGATTGTATTGTCCAACTGCATCATAACATGCAGCACAGAGAGACAGATGTAGGTCCATGCATAGGTAGCTATGGAAGTATTTGTATAGCTAGGATTACATAATTATGCCGAAACAACTGATGTAACACAGAGAATTTGTAACTTGCATCAGGCCATTATATTTCACAGATGTATAAAAATGGTTACTCACAACACTTTAAGGCTTGATTAGTTGTAACTAGAGTACTGTTCATGTGGAAGTTCTAGAAAACTTTTAGACACAAGCACCATTAGAGGTCAAAAGGATTTTTTTTAATTTGAGAAATGGAATTTCTCAAATGGCAAAAAACATTAAGGCATTTTTCATTCCCTTAGTCTACTTAAAGATCCAAATTACCTTTTGTAACCTTGACTCATGAAGATTTTTTCTGGATGCTTGCACAAATAAGAACCCAATAACACCTTTATCAGGATGAAATCCCTGTTTCTGATAAGTCAAGGTAGAGATGTTCTGATATAAGAAAAGGACAAGCCTACAGCAATACTTCCCCTTGCACTGCAGGAAAGTCTTCACACTAGAAGAAAACTCACTATGATCTTATTTAGTGCATTTGTCCAGTTGACACTTGAACTTGTATAGATTTTTAACATCCACAAAGTTCTGTGCCATGGAGTTTCACAATTTAAATAAACACCTTGCGAAAAATTATACCCATTTGTTGATTTCAATCTGTTATCTGTAGGAAGATAGAGGATCTTTCTATACATCCCAAGTGTAATAAATAAAATGAAATAAAATAGTGTAATTGAAATATTTACGAACAGTAGAAAGATACTGAAGCTAGAAGTTGGGAAGATTTCTTTTTCTCATTTGGTATGAATTTATTTTTCTTTTAAATACTTTGATGGGACAGAAGGAGAAATGTTTCACATGGATTAGAGCAATATATAAGCATCTGCTAAGCACTTCCCCTAAATATTTTATTTGATTTACTGTAGGCATTTGGAACTATTCTGCCTTCTGGAAAGTGACCTACTATAGGATTTCTATATGACACCATGACCCAATATCTGCCACAACTATTGTACAATCCAGAGCACTATGGATAGATGAACATCCTGCATGCTGAAATTTTATAAGGACCTCCTGGTTGAGCTCTAGCATTTAAATTAGGTGACATGCTACAAGGGTTTGAACAGTCTGAGCAGTATGCTAAACAAAGAGGCAATCCTTGAATCCAACAAAGTTCTGAGCAATTACCTAGGAGGATTTAGAAATCTATTAATTTTTCTATAACAGTTGTTCTATTTATCCATTTGTACTTTGCAAATGTATAGTCAGTCAGCCCACATCTTAGTAAATGCATTCACAAACATGTTTATGTCCCTTGCAATAAAATGATAGATTTGCAACACATAATCATTCACTGTGAAGAAAAGGCTCCTTAGCATGGAAGGACACAAGGTAACTTGTCACAAATATAATGCGTATTGGGGACCTTGAAAGCACATACTTAATTGTTCTATTTTGTTCCTGTTGGGAATCTGACCATAGATTTTCTGTAAAAACCAGCAGGAAAGTCTGTGGTTTTCATCTTGGCTAGTCAGTAATTTCCTTTTTGATTCCAAAAGAACCTAAAATAGTAAATGGAGAAGAGCATATCCATCTATATGGCTATCTGTATTTTGGGTCAGTACAATATTCCCTTGTACATTTTAGCATCATTTGTTTCCTTTGCTGATGCAGTGATTTTGTTATTGTTGCTGTCAGTAGCAAGGAAGATAATGGATTTGTTATTCATAAAATTATCTATCTATGACTGGGAAGCAGACCTGACTGTAGCACTCGTATTTCTATAATATATCTGTAATTATGCATTCGGGAAATTTGACAGCAAAATGTCAAAACAAAAGCAGATTTGCTCTGTTGAAGGTAGTTGAAGGCAAGCAGCGTTACATCAGAAGCTTGTATC
Source organism: Pavo muticus (assembly GCA_016647715.1). Classification (NCBI taxonomy): domain Eukaryota; kingdom Metazoa; phylum Chordata; class Aves; order Galliformes; family Phasianidae; genus Pavo; species Pavo muticus. The sequence goes on from JACDJE010000839.1 coordinate 36,518, forward strand.
TGGTTCAGACAGGCTACTTACTGCAACAAAAAAATAGCCTTTTGAGTTACTTTCAGCTTTCCATACCTGCTGTTACAAGGCTATATTTGTGCACTGTCACTTATTCATCAGCAGAGTAGGGAGCAAAGATGAACAGGAGTCACCAAAAGAGTTAAGGAAAATGATCACTTTAAAAGACTGATTTCCTGTAGCTTTGAAAAGTAAGGGTTCCCTTCAGTAGCATATAACAGTTACAGCTGAGCACACTTCCTACTTTACAGCATTGCTAACACCCATGTGAGACGTTATTGATTTTCACACAAGAGAATGTCTGCTTGCTTTTTGGAGCTAAAGTAGTGCTTACAGGAGCCTGTACCAAGCTCCAAAAAGAAGCTGTGATAAATTCCCTTATTCCCTGTGAGAGACAATATATTCTTTTCCTATACCCTCCAATACCTTCAGTCTGACATCTCTGTTCATCAGTGTTTATGAATCACTGAGCTGGCAGTGGGAGTTAGTTCTATGAAAAAAAAAAAATTAGAAGGTGATGTAATTCAGATTATGGTTGAAAGTAGGGTTTAATTGTTTACCTAAGAGGAAGTTCACACCAGCAGAGTTTTGGTCACAAAAAACCCTTAAGTGCTAATGCATTAAATTTTTCATTTCAGTACTGTTCTTGCAATGAGTATAGCAAAATTGTTATTAGTGCTAACATCAGGCTGAATCTTTTACTAGATTCTTTTATATAGGTGATGAGAAAAGATCAACAGAGGAGTAAAAGTTTCTTGCTATAAACACAGGTGTTACTTCACTACCTACACTGAAGGTTTACAGCAGGCCTATGTGTAAAGAGACATCTGAGCATTCAGTCTGGAAAATCTATGGTGGCTGTCACACAGCACTCTCTCATTTCACCTTCTTAATTCTTATTTTCCTTCTGACAGTTGGTAAGTCATCTTTTTAATGGCTCACCACACTTTTAATGCACAACTTCAGACCAAATTGTTTGAAACCATGACTTAATTCATGGAATCTATTAAAAAATGTGTTGACAGCCTTCATTCCAGGAAGAAAATGTTAATTACTTGTATCACAGTAGCACTCAAGATTCAGGCCATATTGCCCTAGATTATAGATATGCATAGTTCTTGTGTCTGTTTTGTTGTGTTTTTTTTTTTTCTTTGAAATGAAATTGACTGATGTGAAATATTTCCACACTTATTTTGCACACTATAGAGCAAGCTTCTGTTATGGCATGGATAAGGAATGGTGCCAAAGACAGGGAAAGTGAACTATCTAAGGTCGCAGAGAGGCTTGTGGCAGATCAAGCAGTTCCTTAAGGGTCTGTCCCCCAGGTACTTCTCCAGCCTAAAAAGAATCACCTTTCTGAGGACATAACAACCATGGGACTGTAGACAAATCATACGATAGAGAAACAAGACTTTCAAAACCTGACTATTCCTTTCTGATATTTTGTATTCTGAAGCTCAACTTGAAGACATCCTTGTGTTTGTCTCTAAGAAAAAAATACTCAGCAATTCCACCGGACTCAAAATGCTTCAAACTGGGCATTTAAAATCTGGGGCACCCGAACAGTGGCTGTTTGTGAACATTTGCTCTTACAACTGTGATTTGACCTATATAAGAGAGTAATTCAAAAAATGTCTGGAATCTTATTTTGTTCAACAGATCTGTAACTGATATGGGCTAATGAAATATCATTCACCGTAGTTCCTAGCCAGATTCACAACAACTTCTTGGTCCATCTGTTCACAGAAGACAGCATTTTACATGTCTCTTTGTACCCATATTTGTAAAGTCTGTGTTTAACTTCCTCCACTATATATATGGAACTTTCTTAGTCAGAAATACAAAATTACATGGATATAATAAATAGAAGATTCTATAGGTTGAATCCAAGAAAAACATAGTCCACTCTCTCAAAAAAAAAAACAAACAAACAAACAAACAACAACAACAACAAAAAAAACATGCATGAATATTTATTGAATAGCCTTTTCCTATTCAAAAATACATATTTATTTGACTTCGGAGTTCTTGCTGCTCTACCAATAATGAACCACAAATAGCTAAAGTGAACAGAACATGAATAACTAATAGGCTAAATATTAATCATTCAAAATATTCACTAAATACTCAGAATTTTTAACTACTTTAAAAGAACCACAACTTTGTTAATGATGTCTTAAGGAAAATGAAATGAAATGAAGTGAATAAGTATATTATTTTATGCAATTCATTGTATGGTTTTTGCCAAGTTTTACACATTTTCTTCTCTTCCAGATACTGGTTACATGTAGGAACAATAAATATATTTTAATAATACTCTGCTCATTTATTTACTAGAATTTTGTTTATTTATGTTGTGTTTCTCTGTAAGATTTAAACAAAGTGAAGGGCTCTTTAAATTCTTTCTTTTTTTTTTCCCCCCACTACCTTTTGGTGCATGTTTAAATGAAGCCCGAATATTTAGGAAAACATGCCAATTCATAAACATTTTAAGTTTTCCATTGGTTGAAAGGATCTGCATGCAAGGATTAAGTTTGTCTTCATTACAGGAAAAGAAGCATGATTATAAAAGACTGATGGAAAAAAATAAGTTTAAAGAGCCCATGCTCAGTGTAAGAATTTTTAAATAGAGATAGGCACAGGTAACTGTTTATAGCTAGTCTATAGCATGTGTATAAATGTATTTACTTGCAATGAACAAAAATCTGAATCACCGAAGTTCTAGTGTCCCACAGATTTACTTTTCTTTCTTTTTTGAGTAATAGACTGTTGGTGAAAAGGGGTTAAGTACAGTTTCTAAATGAAAAAGTGTTTTATTGTGTCAAGTGTCAGGAAGTGAGTAGAGGTGTAAAGGAAAGAGAGAGCGAGAGAATAAGATCGTTAGAGCTGATACCATGAAGTGTAACATAAATTCAGAGATGACAGAGCAGGTAAGGTCTTTGAAATGCAGCCGTCAAAATAATGCCACCTACAGCTGAGAATCCACAGAAAAGGAAGAAAGGAAGAAAAGAAAAAAAGAAAGAAAGGAAGGGAAAAAAAGGAAGAAAAAAAGAAAGGAAGAAAAAAAGGAAGAAAAGAAAGGAAGGAAGAAAGGAAAGGAAGAAAAGAAAGGAAAAAAAGGAAGAAAGGAAGAAAGATCTACAAAAAGGAAAACAGAACCACAGCGCAAATGTATTTTAAATACACAGCAACAGACTTTACTGTATGGAATCTACTGAAACAATTAAAAAAAAAAAAATCCTTTCTAGTATGCAGGGAGTAAAACTGTGAGGGTTTCATGCAGACCTTCCATAGGAAGTATGTCATTTCTCTTTAGCAAGTAACTTTTTTGCAGTGCCAGATTCTGTCTTATCAAATCAAATTAGTAACATAAATTGCATGAACATTTGGCCCTACACATATTGTTACTTTGACTGTTCCTTTTATCTTGTCAGATACCACAAACTTTGACAAGTTTATTTGTGCTCAATGTGATAAATTCTCTAGTAGAGCACATGTGTATGTATCTGCCCCAGTAGAGAATTTGTTATCTTATGTCAGACACACTTGTTTTCACATAGAGCTTCTTCATTACTCTATCCAAGGAAATGATCTCAGGAATATTTTCTTCTATTCTTTTCTCCTGGTGCCACAGTATTTCACCTCATAGGCAGTACATTAGCTCTTCTTAACTGTCTCAGCTACATTCATCCAATTGGTTTTTCTGCCTGAGGGCAAAATCCTGCAATCAGGATTACTCATACAAAGCTCACACAGAAATAAATAGGAATCTTACTCACATATGGCTAAAAGCCCCCTTGTCTGGTTATGCAAAGAACTGATATACAAAGTGGGCCAAGATTTCAGTCAGTATAAATCAGTGTAGCTCCACTACAATGGAACAGAATTAGTGTTCATCAGCCAAGTAAGTGGTGTTGCATGTGCAACACTTTCATACTATAAAGGAGATATTTGTTATATCAGGAAACAGTGTTGATTCTACACTGGCCTTGTCAGTTGAAGAAAAAGAAAAGAATCTTAAATAAAAAAGCTACTCCACAATGTTTGGACTTCTGTCCAAATGTTCACATACTTGTGATGAGAAAACACACATAAAAAACTTTCTTTCACCAAAGAGCAAATTTTTCAGGTCTCATTCAAGGTTCACTCCCATTTACATTACATTAAATGTCAGATTTCTAGTAATTTTCTTTTGCAGTAATGTACAAAGTGCTGTGTTGCGTCTCATGAAGTCAGTTTAAGTTTCAGAGTTGGCAAGAGGAGGACTACAGTCTTCTTGAGAAAAGGATTAGAAAGAAAGGCACTTGAAGCTGGTGTGAAATATGAGCACTATCTAGAATAACAGAGTATGTCAGACTGGTAAAGAAGAGAAGCAAGGCATGCTGACAAAATCAAAGGGAAAAAAAAATCTGCAAATTCAAACATCTATGTGCTACCAAGCATTCTGAAATGAAAACAGCTTTTAAAGTTTGCCAAAATAGGAAGATACTTGTCAAGCTCTAGTAATTTATGTGCCATTTGCTTAGAAGAGAAAGTCAACATGGAATGATGCTCTAATAACATTTAATTTGTCATATGTTAGCAATTACTTCAGTATCACTTTTTAGATTCCTCAAGTATATGTGTTATTCTTATGTATACTAGGAAAAAAAAAAGTATAAAGACTAAAAAGAAGTTTTTAAGTTTATAAAATGTAGACATTTATAGACTGAAGAATTTCTACACAACTGACTGCTTTTTTAAACAGGTATGATCAAAACACGAGTCTGTTTAATTATTCTGTAAGACCAAGAAGAAGCAAATCACTACAGAAGAATATAGTGTAACACTTCGAGAAAAGCAGTGCAGTAAGTTCTAGTCTGTTTTTGTTGATACTGAGAAAATATGTAATTTGGAAAATTTATTCTGGGAACTGGGTTCCTTTGATCTAAAAGGGTGCACCCCAATGAACCGTTTGGCCATGTAACATGGTTTTAAAGAGTTTTTAAAACTAGCTATATAATCTGATGATATTTTAGCCCTTCTCTCTATATTCTGATTACTCTATGTTTATGATATGGATCTTCCAACAGTTGTTAACAGAGAAATTTTACTGCTTTGAGAATGAGAGTTTGGACTAAATGACCTGTAGATGTCCCTTCCAACCCCAATCATTCTGCAGTTCTGTGATTTTTTCAAAGGAATAGCTCTGTTCTTTCTAATATGCTCTGCTTCAGGAAAAGGTTCAGTTCATAATTAAATGGTCTAAATTCCACCTTTATTCTAATATGTACTGTTTCTAATACTGAGATGTCTTTTACAGCATTGTGTTAGCATGTAATTTTCAAATTTAAATATTTATATTTATTTAAATATTTTCACTAATAAAAAAAAAAAAAGGAGTGAACAAGAAGAAAAAAATATATAGTCCTCTGGAGTGTTTTATAATTTGACTAAAGGTATCATGGATAGCAGGGACTTTACAGGCTGTCAGCATTAGCATTAGCAGTTTTTAACCATGACCTGAGCTCTGACAAGCTGTTTCCACACTGTCAGTCTCTCTGCTTGAGCTGGCAAGTCATATATAGTAAAACTGTCCAGACTTTATCTGTGCAGTCACTTAAGAAGCCTATCTGGTGCATTTGCCTGTCCCACCAGTACTAAGAGAGCCTGGAAAAGTCTGAGTGACCTGTTAATCTGAGCAATCTTATTGGATAGCTAAAAATAAAAATAAAAAATCCATCAACATGCATCACCAGGTTGGCTTTAGAATACTCACTGTCTTTCTACTTCTGCAGATTTTTCCAAAGGTACCTTGTCGCTGTTTAATGGATGCATCTATTAAATAGTATTTATGAAGGAGTTAAATAAAAAGAATTGTTCCACCTAGTAATATCCTTTTCCTTTTGCAATGGAGAATTGAAATAGTCATTAAAAAAAAAAAAAGTTTATTAAAATGTTCTAATGGCTTATGTATTCATACGCTCTTGATTTTCAATATTTTCTGATATTTTCAGTATCGTTTTTTTCTATGCCTGTGAATACAGAAACACTTCAAAATTTCACTCTGGGAGTGCTTGCTGGCCACATACTGTCTCCAGAGTGGGATGATGTCTAATGTGTACTCAGAATTGCATGAGGAGAGCTGAATGTGAGGGATTGGAAGGCACTTGCAGCATATGCATCTTGCCTGGTCTCCAGTCTAGATAGAAAACTAGAGAACAGAAAACTCAACTGCTCCTCTATCTAGATAGAACAAATAACTTTTTAATATTTTCACAAATCCTTAACTCACTCCATTATGTGAGAGTATGAGTAAACTCCTTCCTTCCTTAATGAAAAAAGGTAAAGTATTTCCTAAAAGATCTGGATTTTCATTAAGGATAAAAAGATACTTATTGTCTGAACAGTATAGACAAATTTTATATTTTCATATGGAAAACCTGAAAGTGTCAGATGAAAGTGAAGTTTCTAGATTACAATAAAATCAAAACACCTGTTTAAGACAACATAAAGATAATCCATATTAGGTCTTTGTAGTTCCTTCTCAGCATCTTGATCTCTGAGGACTCAGTCTAGAAACTTGACATTTTCTTACTAGGAATATATGATGCCATTATACTCAAGTGAAATTTTAACTATTACGTATACAAATATTTCCCTATGCATAAAAATATCCACCTTTTCATTCAGCCGTTCTTTAACCTTTCAGCATGCATCCCCTTCTTGAAGTTCCTTGAAGAACCCCAAACTTGTGTGGGATTTGTTGTTCCACCTGGATGCACATACATCCGTGGGGCCCAATGGGTGCCCATCACAAGATACACAGATATTTGGCTGATGTCATTGTAAGAACTCTCTCAGTTATTTTTCAATGATCTTGGGAATCTGCAGAGGTCCCAGTTAACTGGAAACTGGCAAACATTCCAATTTTCAAGAAGGGCAAGAAAGAAGACCCTGGTACTTATAGGCCTATCAGTCTCACTTCGGTGCCTGATAAAAATATGGAGAAAATTATACCGAAAAATATCTGAAGGACAGTGTGGTCATTGGTCAAAGGCAACACAGATTCATGAGAGGAAAGTCTTATTTAACTAACTGAATCTCCTTTTATGACAAGGTCACCTATTTAGTTGACCAAAGGATGACAGTTAATTATATCTTTTCAGATTTCAGTAAAGCTTTAAATGCTGTTTCTCGCAGTATCTTTCTGAATAAAATGTCCAGCATATGGCTAGACAAAAATATAATGTGATGGCTGAGTAATTGGCTGATGCGTTGAGCCCAAAGGGTTCTAGTAAATAGTCATTGAGCTGATTGGCTGTTCACTAATGGTCTTTCCCAGGGCTCCATTTTAGGGCTAGTTCTCTGTAATGTCTTCATGGACGACTTGGATGTAGAACTGTAAGGTGCTTTGAGTAAGTTTGCTGACAAAACTAAATAGACTTGAACTGACTGACAAGGGTGGAAAGGCCTTGTAGAGAGATCTAGATAAAATAGAGAGCTGGGCAATCACCAACTACATGAAGCTGAAGAATAGCAAGTGCAAGATTCTGCACATTGGAAAAGGCAACCCTGGCTGCGCATATAGACTGGGTGATGAGACACTAGAGAGCAGTCCTGTTGAAAGAGATTTGGGGGTCTTGGTTTCCCGCAAGTCAAACGTGAGTCAACGGCATTACCAGGCAGCCTAGAAAGACAACTGTATCCTGGGGTGTATCGAGCATGACTTTGTTAACCAGTTGAGGGAAAGGATTATCCTGCTCTATTCTGCAGTGGTGCAGCCTCACCTTTAGTACTGTGTGCATTTTGGGATGCCACAATACGGAAAGGACACAAAACTATTAGAGAGTGTCCAAAGAGCTACAAAGATGGTGAATGATCTGGAGGACAAGATGTATGAGGAGTGGCTAAAGTCCCTTGGTTTGTTCAGCCCAGAGAAGAGGAGACTGACGAGAGACTTCGTTGTGGCCTACAGCTTCCTCATGAGGAGGAGAGAGGGGCAGGTGCTCATCTTCTATCTCTGGTGACCAGCAATAGAACCCGAGTGAACAGCATGAAGCTGTGACAAGGGAAGTTCAGGTTGGATATTAAGAAAAGGTTATTCACTGACAGGTTGGTTGGGCACTGGAAGAGGATTCCCAGAGAAGTGCCCATGACACCAAGCTTGATGGAATTCAAGAAACATCTGGACAATGTTCTCAGATATATGGTCTGATTTTAGGGTGAACTTATGTGAGGGCAGGAGTTGGATTTATGGGTCTCTTCCAACTCAGGGTATTCTTTGGTTCTATGATTCTATGTACTTTCATGGTTTTTGAAGGAGCATAAAACATTTTGCACTGCATACCTCCATAATACAATCCATCTCACAATAAAAGAGTTGGAAACTTTATTTTCTTTGAGCCTTGATAAGCAAAAATAGTCTTGGAAGTAACGGTTTCTATGCCCCAAAGGTTCTTTTCCTACAAAACCTAATTTGTCCAAAGAAATCTAAGATAAAAGCTGAATAAGTTGATGATGACATTTCCATTGCAGATGATAAAAAGGCAAGATCAGATCCTCCATGTATAAGATCCCAAATCAGTTCTTACTGAACTGAAATTGTGGATTCTATGCAATTTTTGAAAGTAAAAAAAGGTTTGAATTGTACTATTGAGTTACGAATCTTCAAATGATTTATTTTCTTTCATATCCAGTGGCATTTTTGGTTAACTGCTGCTTTTGTTTTGGCTAAAGGATCAATGAGCATCATCAGATCCTAAGTAAGTCCATACCTTCCAATGGACCTCATGCATATGTCTCTACAGAAGACACCAGATGTTCGTGTGTCTGAATTCCTTTTTAAAAACAGGCAAACCTCTGATTAATATGTTTGAGCAACATTGTCTGAAATGTAATGCTTTGGTAGGCATTTTGAATGCATAAATGGAAGAGATTTTATAAGTTCCAAATTAGAAACCACAAATTACTACATAATAGTGAAGTGGCACAATAATCTCTCTGGATCTAAAAGAACTAGACCAAAATCTTGGACCTAAATTTTCAGTTCCTAAATATAATCAAAAGTTAACAGTTAATAACCACCTTTATCTACCTATCTATCTGTGCACTGGAAGGCTAAATCAAATCATCCATGAAATAAGACCTCCCAAAACGCAATTCCATCTGCAAACTTTGGGGTTCCTTCTTAATTTAAAAACCTAAAGCTGAACTCCATTTGTATGTACATAGAAATGTAAAAAAAGTAACGACAAATGAACTGTTTAAAGCAACTACACAGGCACTAGCTAGAGAAGATATTCAGACATAGATATGTGAGCTCTTATCTCTGAAAGATAAGCTGCTAATTATCATACAGGTTTTTATGTCAGCCACCAAAACAGCAGAGCAAGCAACACTAGAACTGGTCACAGCATAATTCACATAGGGAAAGTCATTGTTCTGAAGGGTTTCAACAGACAAACACTTTCAAATTTGTATTTGCTGCTTTGCAAGGGTTTTCTTCACTAAAAGTCCTTTTCCAGAGTTTAGAGTAAAGGGGATGAACAAAATTCTTCCTACAGGCCACCTTTGATTAACTTGTAAATAGAAAGCAGGAGTAGGGTGGCAAAATTCTGCATCCTGAATATTGTTTTCCAAATGAAGATCAACAATTACCTGAAAACTGCCAGGTTGTTAACTGTTGCTTAATGTTTCTGAACTTCTTTAGTGTGATTAAGAGCGTGTTCTAAACCTCAGTACTAGCTTGTATTAATGAAGATTCCTCTAATCTTTTCCATGCTGTAAGTAAGGTGTTAATAGTTCTAAAATGAAATAGTACCTAAAACACAGCTCAGCCATTTTCTTCATAGCTCAAAGTTATTTGCATAAGATATATCATCCTTTACAAATATTTATTTTGTTACAGTCAAAGACATGGCAAATTATACATGATAGATTTGAACTCCTGTCTTTCATACTTGTCTTTGAATCCATGTGAGCCCACGTGTCCAAATCCTTGCTGATTTTCTGAAAGTAGAGACAAAAATATATTTTTTTTCCAATAAGGTTCAACCTGGACTTCAAAGACCTGAATTCTTCCTATAAAAATTTATTACAGCCTGCTTAAAAAGATGGGGGGAAAAAAATATCTGTATTCATGGACTCATTACAGGCACAAAAAGGGGATGCTCATACAGACCATAGAGAATTTAAAAGATTTATTTATGATGTATTACTGTAATTTTTAATTTAGACATGCAAATTTTTTAATTTGCACTGACTGCTTTGCCTTAATGGTTTTGATTAATACTTGGAGGTAGTGTTTGTGAAAGAGATTTATACTGTGATTCATCTGCAAAATAATCAAATCATTACCAGCTAATGACAAAGCTGTGAAAAATGATATAGATATTGTGTAATTCCCAGCTATTGTAGTGGTAGAAGGTAACCAGTACTTCCAGAAAAAGTGTTAATAACTGCTCAGAAGTTTTCTCTAGGTTCTTTATAATTTGGTAAAAAATACATTGGTCTTAAGAAAGCTGTCTGATAAAAGTAGCAGTGATTAATATCTCTGAAACCTATATTTTTATAAACATGCCAAAGTTTCTCTACCCAGAAATGAAATCCCACAGAAATTACTACCTATCTCTGCATTTTACTTCAGTATTCACAAACCAAAAGATCTTGTAATAAACAGAAGAGAGTGCAACAAGAGTAGATGTCTGTGTTTTTCATTATAAAAAAAAATAAAAACAAATAAAAAAATGCTTGTAGTTTTCTAAACATTTTGAAATTATATTTTACTTGCTTCGTGCCATGGAATTCTCCCTTCATTTTCTGTTCTAGGAGGTATTTTACAGTAAGGTTAATGAAAAGATTCATGAGATGCTAATGCTTGACATTTTTGTAAAACAAGTGCATAGACACAGATGTATGTGTATAAATGCTCATGCACATGAAGTCCAGAGTATCTTTAAAATAATTTTAGAACTGTCTTTGGCCAGAAACATTTTCACAATATTCCCATACGCTTAGCTAGAAATATATTATTTTGCTTGACTTCAAACTTTTTACAGATTTATAGCAGATTCTCCTTTACTTTTTCGAAACAGATTTTCCTAAAGAGTAGAGGAATCAGAACTTTCTGCTGAAAAACAGGAAGAGAACAGGAATAGAAACCAGTTGTTTACCAGCTTGTGAATTTACACCTCTAAACCTATCTAAACCAACAGTTGTAAACTAGAGTAGATCTATCATAAACAGTACAAGTCTATTGCTTTAAGCCAGTTGCTTGTTTGATTCATTGGTCCCAGGGATCTAAGGATTGCAGTTTCACCTCAGCATTTAAATTCAAGTTAACTGCATGTTGTTGCCTTTCTCTTTACCCTTGACAAACTATACTTTTATCAATGGTTCAATTGTATTCCATGATGATTCAGTTCAGTTCAATAGTCTGACAGAAAAATATTTTTAAAAAATTACACACAGTTTACTGGTGTGACTCATTCTTCAATTGCACAGTTGCTATAGCTGAGTCAAGGAAAGTAAGGGGAGCAAGGGCAGGGAGGGCAGTCAACATCCTTGATAACATCCTTGTTAAATCCAGTTGAGCAATGGCATCCCCTTTATTATTTGATAGTATATAGTGGGATTTCCAGCTAAATGAAAGTCCTAAAGAACATATCCAGATACTTTAAGCTCTCATTTTCTAAGCTGAGCCAGTGTCAGACCTCTTCATGACTGTAAATCTATCCTCTGGTCTTTCTTACTGTGTGATTCATGTTTTCTATCTGTCTTTATACAACAATCTCTAAGAGATCAACAGTCAGCTTATGGATTAACAGTAACTATTTATTTTGTCAAACCCTTCTATAAAAAATGTTTTGTTGTCTGTTACAGTGATTCAGTTATTATCACTTGAATATCAAAACTTAGCCAACCCTACCTTGGAGGAATGCCAGCCTGTGTTGTATAAACTCAGGTTTGTATCCCATCAGTCTGTACCACTAATGTACCCGTTTCTGAACACACACTTGAAGTGTCTCAGTTCACTTTATCAGCTTCATAAACTGGTGGGTAAGCAAACTCGAGCCTGACCTACTGCCTGTCAAACGCATCTTCTGTCATGGACAGGGTTCAAACCAGAGCCAGTTCTACACCACAACTGTCTTTCCCCATCTAGAGAAACAGTGTAAAGTGTGAGTCAAATGCTGAGATAGTTAGAAAACTTGAGCTTAAATGTGAGCTTAAATCTAAGCAAAGATGATAGAGTAAAAGTGTCTAATGAGTCCTTAAACTCCTTCTGTTGAAACAGAGCTATGCCTCATTGAAGAAGACTGTTCTCTTAAACATACTCTCAGTTGTGAACACCAAGTCTGCCACTTTACCATTCAGCATGGGACTCCACAGCCCAGCTTTCTTCATCTCCTGCAGCCTCCCAGCTGTTTATTCATTCTCCTCAGTTTCTTCAATACCGTGGTTGTTCCTGCTCATCATTGATCTGAGTAAGAATTCTACAGAAACATACTTTTGGGTAAAGCAGAGTGAGTAAAAGCAGGACACAACGGGATGTTTGAATAATGTGTAACAAACACATTAAGGAAAAATATGTTTGCTCTACATAAACGTGCAGTGACACACTGTAAGTTACCTTGGGAACTGCTTAGATGGTCCCAAGTGGCGGCTAGCCAGCTATGCTGTGCTGAATCTACTCAAATCTTGTTTCTGACCATGTCTTGGAGTGTAAAGCTGTTAGTAAATTGTGCCACCTCTCTGCCTTACTTATCTGTGCCACCAAAAAATTCATCAGGTGTAATTTTAAGTATCTATCACATTGCTGATTAACAGTTTCAGTTAGTGTAGTGTCCTGCAATTACTAAAAAGCATTCATTTTTTCTCCTGAAAAATCAGCTAGCTTAAAATTACTGATCCGTGATTTCACGAAAACCGCTAGTTTCAATACCTAACAGTGATTCTTTCTGGGGGACTGTGTGCACTGATTTGTTACCTAATGCATCTGCAATTGAAAAGGATACTGCAGGGCAAATTCATATAGAATTGGGGATGGATCTGCTAACAGATTTGACAAATACTAAGTGTTGCAAGTATTCCAATACTGAACTTTTAGACACTGTCACAGTGTAATGCAGCCTGCCTTGTTTTGCTTGTATAGGGAAGGTGGAACCTATGAATAGGATTCATGGAAACTAAGAAGATAATCACAGCTGCTGAGAAAAATACTCAAAAATGAATATGAGCTTCACTGTCTGCTTTGGCTTCCTGACCCTTCTGGAGATTAAGTTCTAAGTAAGGTGTGTTTACACACTCATTCATGGCATAAAATTTAGATGCAATTATAAATTCAACAATTCAAAGTTTGGTGCCTGGTAAATCCAGATACCTTCAGGGTTGGGAAGAATTTGTGCTTTAAGTTTTAAGAATTTCAGTGCCTGTGTCACTGTTGAAGTTATTCTCAATTATGTCCACAGAAAAACTCCTGGACTCTGCCCTAATTCAAAAGCCAGTGAATAGAGTTCTTTAAACTTACCGCTATTTTACTACTCAAGCAAAAATCATGCTTAAACAAAGTAACATGATACATACATTTTAATAATTAATAGTGTGCATTTGTGGTGTTTTTAGCCAAACTTTTTACAGCATTTGAGTATGTAACCATTTCTTGAGAGATTTTTCTACTGGTAAGTATTTCATATGTCAGAAAATCTAAAATAAATTCAATTTTCATCTATAACATCATAGTCTCTGTCATGTGTTCACCACTAAGAAGGCGATTCTTTTCAGTAATATATTCCTAGCTTGTAGCTTCAGGCAAATACACTTGTAAAACTTTGAAGGAAGTAGAGGATCACTGATCTACAGTGGTCAAATTTAGTAGATCTTAGAAGTTTTTCTGAAAATAGTTTTTGTCCTCCAGACACAGCTGCTTTCATTAGCCTCTTCTTTGCATGAAAATTTTACTTGCCATTACTGATTTCTTCTTTATAAGGTTTATAATGTTTTATAGGGTTTATGAGGTTTTATTTCTTTATCACTAGCCATGTCCACAACTACACACATATATATACATAACAAACAATCATATATATACATAACAAACAATGCTGTTTTCTTTGACATAGGTTAATTTGATAAATTTAATAGGCTTCCAGGGTTTTAAAACATTTTATCTGCATGTATTACACTTTCTAAATTAAACAAGGAAAAAAAAAAAGAAATCCAACCTTTCTGTATTTAGAACCAGTAAAATGTTCGAATTGAACAAAACCTGGTGAAGGCTATACTGGAATACTTAAGAGATAGCTACTGAAGGCTACTGCCTTCAGCATCTGAAGGGCTTCATTAAGATAGTCATTTTCAAGACATGGATCTGGTATTTATGAGACAGTATGGTATTGACAAGGGACCAGAAATGAATTGTATCTTCTTTAACATAATGATATAGATTTGAACAATTCATTCCACAATGCTGCAGATGTTCCTAAAATATCAATATTCGTTAATGTTATGTCATTTTATTACTGGAATAAGAGATTTAAAACATTTCTGCTAAATATGACCAGGCAGATCATTATGAGTTTTATACACAAAATCCACTGGTTTCAGTCTATGAGTGAATCTGTGTAGAAGATTTGTTTCTCATCATTTGCCAGTCTCCTTTTGAGTCTGTGAGAAGCCAAAATTCAGTTTGAAACTTAGAGTTATCTCAAATCCATTGTAAAACCGCTAATTTACAAATGAATCACTCTGAGAGTGGCCAGTTCTTAGTTGTGAAATTCTAACTGTCTTCGGGTAAAAATTATATTGGAAATCAGAGAAAGAAAAAAATTACCATGAAAAGTTTTCATACATCTTTAGTGGTTTTTCCAATATGTGTGAAACCTCAATCAGTTTAGTTTTGGTTTTTACTACAAAGAGAGAGAGAGAGAGAGAGTACAACTTCAGACTAAATTCACAAGCACTTTGTAAAGCTTATTTTTCTTTTCTTTCCTATATTTATTTAGTTGTTTTTAATCTGTCCTTATAATCAACTACATATTGTTTATATGTTGATATGCAGATTCTGAAAGAAACCATCTGCAGCAGCACAGCAGTGAGACTTTTTCAGGCAGATGAAACCTGAACCACTACCACTTTGTAGAAGTCCAATTCTGTGATCAGACATAAGCACAGTCAAGGCCACATTTGGAAGAGTTCACATATGCCCTGTGTCACATATCACCAGACTCCATAAGCTTCTCTTCATGCTCTAACAAACTTTTAACCAAAAACCAATTTACAGATGGATTAAGTCATGAAAGAAGAGAACAAGAGAGGCTTTCTCTAATAGTAGGTTGCTGAAACATAATAAGTAAGTCACCCAGTGGTTCTACCAAGTGAATGAAACCCAAACTTCAGAGGAAGTCAATAGAAAGGCAGTGTATTCCTGCCAACCTGACTGGATTGGTGGTGCAGGAGATAAGGGGGAAATATCTACCTAAGTAGGAAGGGAAGTAAGGAACATGCTTCCTGGTTGTCTGAGAAATCAATAGAAACTCTGAACTCTTAATTCAGGCTCCCTCATTTACAACAACACACTGGATATCCAAAAACTTGTATTGCAATTTCCCTGATCTGAAAATTCAACCATTTAAGCACAGTAACTCCTCTATAAGTTATTGTTTCCAATAAATTTCAGTTCTTAATTTTGCTACCGTGTGGAAAAATCTCACTCCAAGGTTAGTTACAAACGTGCTGATATCCAGTCAACATTTATTCACAATAATTTTGGAACCATTGTTCTTGCATCACTGTTACCTTTGCAGTTAAATAGTTGTTCTCTCTCTTTAACACATTTTTCTGATTGTATTTCTGAAGAAGTATCCTATCTCCTCTCAACCTTTCTTTGCCTAAAATTAACAAACCAGGTATTTTAATCTCTCTTCATAAGATTGATTGTATATTCTTGTAAGCATACTAGCAGTCTTTCTCTGCTCCTGTTTTAAGGTAATCTTTCTTGAACACAGATGTCCAAAACTTTATATTATATTTGGAATGAGACCTTGCAAATGCTTTGAACAACGAAATAATATTTTCCTTATTCAAAATGCCTTAGATAATGCATCTTACAATTATAATAGACTTTACAATTACATTAGCCTTTCCAAAGTTGCTTTAAATAGCAACTGATATTCATCCTCCAGGAAAACTACTATGTTCGTATTTTTTTCCCACTACCTTCAAGTGATAAATACATATTATATTCAAGAAAAAATATATATGGTTATTGGTCCTTAAATTCCTGGCTTTGCAATCTGTGCTATTAAAATTCATCTACTCTCATCATTCTAATCAACAAAATCATCTAGTTCTCCACTTTATGTTCCCTGTATGTCTCACAAATACCCTTGTAATTCTTATTCCTGCATCTCTTATATCACAAATCAATATGTTAAATGGAATCATATTAGAGACCAGACATTAAAACATTCGACAAACTCTCTTTTTAGCAGTTCTTTATTCTTCTGACAGTTCTCCTCTAAGAATAATTACCGTCTTTGAGAATGAAGTCTAGTCCACTGACATTGTCTGAAAAATCTATTATCTCATTAAAAACGATACTAGGTTTATCTAAGATGATCTACCATTGTTAAACCAATGTTGTAATTAACTTGTACTCAATCTGTCTTCATGCTCTTTCCTTTAAAATCTGTTCTAAGGCTGTAGACTGCTGAAATCATATTAACAAGTCTGCAGTTGCCCTCACCACATTTTTACTTAATTTTTTCAGTATACATACTTACTACATTGACTGTTCTTAATATTTGCATTAGATTTATTAATAAGCATATTATTTAAATAATCTTTGTAGTAGGTTTCTATATGTTGTCAGTATTAAGACTGAATGTTGTCCAGATTCCCTGATTCTGCAGTGCAGAAACCTACTTTTTGCTTTTACTTAGATAGGATTTCTATTTATCTATCACCATTTCTACTTTTTTAAAGATATGTTTCATTGCTGCAGATTGAAATTATTTAAAACAAGTGTTCAGCTCTGGAAACTCTACAAACTTCAGAGGCTTTCTGGACTGTATCATTCAAGTTTTGTTACATTTCACAGAATGCTGAAAAAATCTCATGTTGCATTTTCAGAATGTTGGTAGGAAACATGGAAAACTCAGAGCCATGTCCTTCTTAAAGTAATGAAAGAAAATAATAGCCTGCGGAACTAAGTCTATTGTAAGAATACAGAGACTTATAAACATGGAGGAAAAAAAAATCAGATGATGGAGTACTTCCTTGTCTGCATGACCTTAAAGGAACCACCAAATACAAGTATCTGCGCAGGGCAGCAGTTTAAGTCTGTGATTGCCTGGAAAGGAAGACCGGCTGTGCTGGATATGTATGGATTTATCATTGTTCCCTTTAGTCATCACTTTTACTGAAAAGTGTTGCAAAGTACTTGTTCAAAACTTGATTCTGACCTTGGTTAGATTTACTTTTCTCCTTTACCTCTTACCATTAGTGTAAGAAGAACTATTTTCTTACTTTTTTTGAATTGTCACTTTTTTTTTCTTTTTTTTTTTTCTTATAGAATTAACATACTTCAGCCATTTATTTTCCGTGCTAATTCGGGAAGACTTGAGAACAATTTAATTAATTTCTACTAAGGCTGAAACTTTGAAGATGAATAAGCATTCTAAAGTGTGAACAGTTTACAGTATAATCCCAAGGGTTCTATGCTCTCCTTTCTAGTATTTCCTCATAATTAACCTCAACTTTATCCATTTGAATTAAAGTAAATCTGTGTCTAATAGTGAATTTCAGTATTGAAATTCTCAAGCCCTGGTTCCAACTCCTTAATCTATTGCCCTAGTGGACAACAAGTTGGCCACGAGCCAGCAGTGAGCCCTTGTGGCCAAGAAGCCCGATGGTATCCTGGGGTGCATTTAAAAGTAAGTGGTCAGCAGGTCGAGGGAGGTGATCCTCCTGCTGTATTCTGCCTTGGTGAGGCCAAATGTGGAGTACTGTGTCCAGTTCTGAGCTCTCCAGTTCAAAAAAAGACAGGGATCTCCTAGAAAGAGTCCAGTGGAGAGCCGCGAAGATGATTAAGGGCCTGGAACATCTGTACAAGGAAAGTCTGATAGACTCAGGACTCTTCAGTCTGGAGAAGAGAAGGCTAAGAGCAGTGCATATAATTGTTTAAAAACATCTAAAGGATGAGAGTCAAGTCAATGCAGGTGGACTCTTTTCGGTGGCGAGCATCAACAGAACAAGGGACAACAGACAGAAACTGGAACACAGGAAGCTGCATATTAACACAGGAAAGAACTTCACTGTGAGAATGATGGAGCACTGGAACAGGATGCCCAGAGAAGTAGTGAAGTCTCCTTCTCTGGAGATACTCAAGACCCATCTGGATGCCTACTTGTGTGATCTGATGTAGGAAACCTGCTTTATCGGGGAGGTTAGACTCAATGATTGCCAGAGGTCCCATCTGACTCTTGCAATTCTGTAATTCTGTGATTTAATAACTAACTATTCCAAATTCACTTTTCTAAAATCCTAGGATTTGGTTATGACCTGTATCATTATAGTGGATAAACATCTCATAATCACTTATAAATTTACCTTTGGAATTCCTCTGTAACACAGGAAAGTATTATCACTGTTTTACAAGGAAAAGATAACGTAAATGATTTGCCTAAAGGATCCATAGCTAAAGAACAAAATATTCTTCAAATCATCATATGTGTAATATGTCTCATTCACATTTTTTGTTAATATGTAATGAGCATATGCACTGAGGGTAATAATAGTCACCCAAATATGAAATATAAGACTTAACCTATAAAGTTTCTCAAAATTGTACTCCACCCATTAGTGCAAGATTGTTTTTTTTTTTCTTGGTTCTCTGCACCTTGCTAACTAAAATAATTTTTGCCTACTTACACAATCTGAAGCAACTAAAGACTTCAGGGTGTATGCGAATTGCTTGAAAAAGCATGTATGTTCAAATCAGAATGTGGTATAAATGAAAGCATGCTGATACAGTTGCTGATGTGTTTTGTTTCTGCCTCTGTTTATTGCATAATATGAGTGTCTGGGCTCCCTTCAGTTCTTCGGAAGGTATAGTCCCTTCAGGCCATGGAGATAACAACAGCAAACCCAAACCACCTGGAGACAGTGTTTAGTAGATGATTAACCCAATGGTGAATCAGAATGTTTGAAACAGAAACAAGAAAATAGCAGGAAACAACTTGCACTGTACGGCTGGAAAGCTGGATTGAAATCTCGACCCCTTCAAAGTTAATGCTTAATGCAGAGAATCACTCCTGATATTTATGATCCTTTCTGAGTAGTTCTAATGTCATTTATCTCATTTATGACAAAGTTTGAGATGAGAAAATGATATGGGACAATGCATCAATTAGCATAACAGTCATGTACGTACCTGTTTGCTTGCACTTGAGTTTGTTAGAAATTTATAAATATTCTTGTTTGTGATAATAGGAATACGAAAACTGTAGAAACTTACTTCTTCTTCTTCTACTGCTGATTTTTTTTTTTTTTTTTTTTTTTGTGAGATACAAAATGAACAACCAAAATAGGAGAAAAATAAAATTACTCATTGTGGCTTTATTTCTTGCAAAAGCAACAAACAAGAATCCATGTCCGTCAAGTCTTAATATGTTTTGCTAGGAGAATCAGGAGAAGCTTATAGCACTGAAGCTTCAAGGACATTCCACTGGTGTGAGCACAGGGAGCATGCTCAGTAGAATCCACCTGGCTTCATCAGAGATGGCAATGTGTCATATCTCCATCAAGGAGACATTCAGATCTGAGTTTTTGCTATTCAAGTTGAGAAGGGGGGGGGAAGGGATGGAAGATCAGAGCCATGAGGCCATGAGCCATGGGCTCATTAATAATAGCCAAATAACCTCACTGGCTGCCATCTTTTAAGAGCTTTGCCATGACTCCATAGCCAACATTCATTGAGCTGGAGCCTCTGCTGAGCAGAGCTCCATATAATTTTTAGTTTATATGTTTTAAGTGTATGTTTATCCGTGCTTGAACTTATTCATGCAAGTAAAGTCATATACTTAAAGGTGACCTGAGATTCTTTAGGAGGAAGTGGAGGTGTCTTCAGTTTAGTTTAGTTTTGGAAGAGACAAATGCATAGTATATATAGGAAGAAGTCTATACAAGGGAAGAGAACATGAGGATTAGGATAGGAACTTTTGGTTTTCTCTGTTGTAATCCTGTCTACATGGGTATTATCAAACCTGAATTCAGAAACTCATTAGACTCTCTCTGTGCACAGTCTTAAATGGAAGTACAATTGTGCTTCACTGCAAAGTTACTAGAACAACTCATCATGATGCACATAAATTAGGCATGTGTCTAAATGCAATGCAGGACTATGAAAATTTCATTTACAAAATACCAGGAGATTTTGAAGGATTTTAATAAGTGAAATCTTTGCTGCTTTTTTTTTTTTTAATGGAGTTGCTGTGCTACTTTTGTGACACTATATATCCTTTAGGATGGCGGGTCTCTATCAAACGACTGGGGAAAAAATATCCTTCAAGGTAGGTAATGTCAAAGTAAAAATAAACAAACAAAATCATCCAGTTTAAAAAGAAAACACAAAACAAACAAACAAACAAAATAAAACACAGCGAATGAAAACACATTTCTCCCCATTCCAAGGGAGAATTTTTTCTTTTTTTTTTCCAATGAAATTATTAAATAAATATGCTCGTATTTTACAAGTATGCTTGCTGCAAAAAGTGCAATCTATTTGTACAGCAGAGAAAATGAAGGACTTACTGCTTAAAGGCACAAAAAGGGTGTGTAATAGGATTCTGGCATCTTCCCAGACAGCTTGCAGACAAATTCAGAGACGAACAGAGAAGTATCCTTTTTGAAGTATATTTGGCCAAGGTCTCATTCACAAACAGATAAAACCAACACATTTCTGCATGATAAGGGTCAACAGAATAGCGTATTAGTTTGAGAAGAGAACCCATCTGCAGTTTTCTTATATAAAAATATATGAGGACACAACAGGAAAGCTGTCAGCATGACAGTTGGAGGATTCTGCCAAGGAGCCAGATGCTAGTGTCAGAAGAACATGTTCCACAGCTTGGCATCTGGGTTCTCTCATTGCCCTCCAAGAAGGAAGAAAAGGAGGAGTGATAAGATATGCCTAAATGAATAAAACTACAAGATACAAGAAATTCTACTACCACCCCCAACACACTCAAATCTCTTCTTTTAGAAAATCCTCAGCTACACATTCTCCTACATTTTTTAAATTATAATGGAAGGTGATAAATTTAACCCACTTAAGTTTTAGTATGTTTAAATGCATTCGGATTTCTGAATACATAATTCTCACTTGATTTTAACTCTTCACATGTGTAGCTATGATATTTATTTTGTTGTTTTTTTGGTTTGTTTTTTTTTTCCTTGGGTTTTCACAATTTGCTAGAGAATAGATTTCAAGCTCAGTTTTTAGTCCATGTCATACCTGGCAAAGGGCAGATACGGTGTTCCACTGACAGTTGACAGTAATTCTAACTTTATTCTTTCTCTGCACAGCTATCAACTGAGAAAAGCTCAGAAGGGTCGGTTTAAGGCCCAGCAAGTTCATGAAGCGCCATAAAGAATCACATCATTATACAACATGTGTAGGGAAGGAAACATTGTTCTTAAGACAGCTTTGAGAAAGTCATAGCTGCTTCACAGCTCCCTTAAATATTCTGGTCAGAGTAGCAATACTAAAAATGTGTTCACAGTCCCAGGTCCTTTAGTCACACTCTCTTGCTATGCACAATTACATAAACCGTTGTATTTATATTCCTCTTCCAGTCTATCACCAAGATGTCTGAAAATGCCAGCCTTAACTCAGTTTTCAGGTATTCCTAGATCTCTGCTTCTCTTCTGCTGAACATCTTTGATCAAGGAGGACTGAGCAGTCCTTGGTCGGACCCCATGTAAAGCTTAAAAAAAAAGACCAAATCCCTGATGTTTTTGATATCTCTGAAAAAAAACCAAAAACAAACAAACAAACAAAAAACCCAGAAGATTGCACTTTCACTGGTCTTGAAAAATAAACTTGCGACTTTCCTTTGGGTTGACAGAAGTTTCTGAGGTTAGACATTTCAGAATTGGAAGTATAATTCACTCCAATACCTCACTATGGATAGATGTGTAACCACCACCTGCACTGATCATCTAGAGGGCAAGGGACTGGCTTCCACCTAGGACTATTCCTAATTTAGACTAAACAGCAGATGGTTGAACTCTCTGCACTTATTTAAAAGCACTTTAAGTCACCTCCAGTCCCAGTCCACCCCCAGCATGATGAGACAGAGAGAATGAGACTGAAACAGTGTAGTATACAAGCAGTTTAATTCCATGTCTATGTCTGGTGAGTTTGATGGTTTATGTTTTCAGAAGCAATGGCAGAGCCCTTTCAGATATTATTGTTCTTACCTCTCTTTTAACCCAGGATCTACAATGTGATGAGCAGAAATGTGTTTTCAAGTAACAGAGTTAATTCAGAAAATAGGATTGCAAGCTCCATCCTAAGTCATTCTGCTGTTAACAGACTGACAGAGGAGTCTGTTAAAATTCATTGAGGGGACAGAAAGAGTAGGAAAGCCAACTATCACTGGTACTGTATAACTTACTGTTTGAATGCATGATAAAATAAGCACTTATGACAAAACCTTATGGTGTTTGACCCCCAGATTAAGAAACTGTTGTCCATACAAACATAGGCAAAGAACAGTTGAAAAGTGAAAAGCCATATTTGTTATGCCTAAGTGACTTCAGAAACAGATTTGCTCAGCTCAGAAATCAAAAGATGATTTTAGTCACTCTCTGTACTGACGTACTCTGTACATCCATTTGAGATCTGAAAATCAAACTGGTCTTTCTGCCTTTTCCATCAGCACTGGTAATAAAGCATCTGCCCTGAGAACCACTTCAACAATGGGATGTGGGACTTGAGGAGAAAGAGGTCATGGTTCAGTCTTTCATGGCTGCCACAGCCTCGGCAGAGTAGATGGCACAGCAGGAAAACTTACTACATCCAATCAAGTCAGTGGATATGGTGCAAAGAGACATAATGGAAACAGGCAAGGAGAAGATCTGTTTTTGAGATAACACTTTCTTATTTTAATTTTCTGGGCCAAATTTCAACTAGGTTGCATTCTTAATCTTACTAATGGGACAGTAAGTTGAATTTAACTCATTTCCAGAGGTATTATATTTCCTAATCTCAATTGTCACTCCGAATGAAAAAAGTGTGCAAATGGAGATAAGATAGAGCTGATCCCCAAACTAACCTATTCATGCTGAAAGCAGAGCTAAATCTGCAGGAAAATTTTGGTTACTCCTTGATCCCATTGTCATGTGTGAGAGAAAGTTGTATGTTAGCTTGATGTTACCAGCCCTTTTTTTTTTTTTTTTTAATGAAGTGATAAAATATCTGACCTTGTCAAGCCAAGGCTGTTCAATTGTATTTTAGGAAAAATGCTGATCTTGACAGCTCTTGGAAAGCTGTCAAGAAGAAATCTAGATCCATCAACTGCTACTATTACACAACCTCCAGAGCAAGCTCTTGACCAAATTTACTTGGCAAGAGATGCATAAGATGTGGTTCTCCTCTTGACAAAAGTCAGGACATTTGTCATCAGAATACTGAGAACTTTACAGGATCAATCTGTCATGAAGAACTCTGTCATTAATACAAGAGCAGAGCCTCAAATAAAACCATACCAAAACCTGAATGGAATGGCTTAGAGGAAATTAATAACCAGGCAGAGTCTTCAGCATAGTGTTATGCCTACAGTTCTTGATTCTCTGCTATTTTATTCCAAAAACCTCTTCCGATACTCCCTGGAAAGAAAATTTTACTTGTAGTACAAACAGAACTCTGAGAGATTCACAGAATCACAGAATGGCCCGAGTTGGAAGGGACCTCAAGGATCACGAATCTCCAACCTCCCCGCCACAGGCAGGGCCACCAACTTCCACATTTGTGTGATCATCACAGCAGCACTGCTGGACATTAAACATTGCTCTACGGAAATAGGGTAGCTGAGCTGTGGAGTTCAAGTACTCTCATGGAACAGTCAAGAAGTCTGATTCTAGGTTAAAGTTCTAGAGTCCCAGACTAGAAATCTTTCTATCCAGAAACAGGTGACAAAATGTTGTGAGATGCCGAGTGATGCCCATGCAAGTATACAGTACCACTAAGCTAGGAGACTTTCCACTGTGAAGACAGTCAGGAATTAAAGCATTCGAAAAGGACCATAAATTATATTTTTTCTCAACATTTGTCATGCTGGAATAAAAGACAGAAGTACTGAAAACCTCATAAGATTTCCAAACCATCCAGTATTGACAAAGAGTTCTGATATACAATGAACTATATAGCAGCAGATCACCCTAGTTTTTCTGAAGTTTCACTCACATTTCAAAACATTCTCAAGGTCTGCCCATGACAGCCATGATTTATTTGTTTTTACCTGTAGCAGTATTGTATATTTCATAGAGAATTTATTGGAAAGTCCATTCAAAAAGGAAAGCTTTATATTCCAGTGCAGAGTTTCTTTGTTAATTTCAAACTGCCAAAAATAAACAAGGGAAAAGAGGGAGCAGGACTTCTGTATCTGCTTCATGTTTTTTTCTGCCACTTTGATTCATGAGAGAAAAACTTAAATGTATGTTTAGAGTCTTTAATGAAACAAAAGATTTTTACAATCAGTGAACATTTGTTTAGTTTCCCCCTCACCTCCTCCCTCCCTACCTGACCCCCAAACCAGTGCACACAATTTTAGGAGAATATTTTATTAGCCATAATTAAACTATGTGTGTTAATCAGGGTTAGATTTTAAATGCACTGATTGGGCAGTAGAAAAAATAAAGGATCTGAATTAGCCCAAATTGAGATGATACTTGAATATTCACAGATGTTTCCATAATCCTAATTTCAAATTGATTGTACTTCCTGAACTGTGAGAAGATATGTTCAGTTATTTTTTCAGAGACTAACTTTTTCAGTATGTAGAAAATATCCAATCCTGTAGTTAACTCCATAAAATAAATTGATACCTAGGAAGATTTTGACTATATATTGATAAGTGGTTCCACACAACTCAATATCCATATCTGAAAGAAGAACTCTCTAAGGATATGAAGAATCTGTGTTTGATAAAGAGAGGGAAGGTTGATCCAAGGCACCAGTATGTGCCACCATATATTTACACTCCTGTGCCCATAGTTGAGATCTGCTCAGTCTATCATACAAAGCCAATACAATCTGGCTCTGCACCAGGAAAGTCTAAATTATTCATCACTAAACCAAGTAGAGCCTGAGGGCTACTTTGGTTTAATGGCAGCTGGCAATGGCCCCAAGAGACTAAAATTGCAGCCGTTAACCCATGTGCTCTGTTGGTATGTTTTCCTTCTCTTTTATCATAATGTCTAATCCAGTGTCAAGGAGGGCTGGCATCTCATTCTCTACAGGCATAATCTTGGCTGTCAGCAACTAGATTCTACTGGAGGAATTGCATGGAACAAGAATGCCATGTTACACGGCCAAGTTCAGCACAGTAGCTCCATTAAGAACAATTCCATTGACCTGGTAGTGTTGGAACCAAATTTACAAACTGGCTGCAGAAAGGGACTTATCAGTATTATTAATGTATGTCCTTCCGTTATGATCAAGCCTTAGAATGCTTGTTGAAAGAATTCATGTAATTGAGAACCGAGTGCAGCCTGATTTGGGAATACTCTTAAATGACGTAACTCAAAGATTGTTCCTGGCCACATCTGTGGTATGGAATGTTCCAAATACAGCAGAAAGGACATGTATAAGCAAGTTATTAATTTTCTTTCTAAAAAACTGTAAAAGAATTAATAACTTTTAGCAGTGAGTTGGGCTGGGCTTGTGCAGACAGTTTTCATACAAGCTTCTCTACTCTACTGTGCCAGTGATCTGTAACATAACACTAAGTAACTAACATTAATCTCACTTTTCCAAAAAGAAAAAAAAATAAGTCTATTCCTTTTTCCTACTGAAATCTTTATTCCAATTTTATTCACCCACTTCATCACCCATTACATAGCAGAGCTGGATCTAATGTGAATAGTGGGATGATTTCCACTAACTTCTGAATATGGAATATTGGAATAGTATGAACTGATGCTGACACAGCTACTCACTCTTAGATACAGCATACATATGTTCCTATACTATACAAGCTATGAGCATTTTATGAGTTTAAGTCACGACATTTTGAAATATTCAGGGTACATAAACATAGATCAGTGAAGCTTTGAGTGATGACAGGAATCAAAGAAGGGACATTAGAATTGTATTCAACAAGTAGTATATTGCGCAAAAAATACTATTTTCAAGAAGAAAATAACGAAGGAAAGTCCTGTGTAAATCAACTGGCCCTTAAGGTAACAATCTTACTGCTGATGCAAAATCAAGAGGACCTAATATGAATCATAGATCCATACTGCCTTTGGCCTTGTGTTTGTGGAGCCAATCAGTCTGTGTCAGTTACAACCATACTGCCTTCAAGGCAAACCAGCTTTGAATCTGTACCTGAATTCCCTGCGAATCTTTTGCCTCTCTCCTATCTCAAATCATACTGAGGCAAAAGTAGACATTGTGAACAGGCAAAGAATTCAGTATCAAACATAGGTCTCAACCTTAGGTTTGGCAAAAGCCAAACCACAGTGCCTGTTTTGGGGCGGACATTCAGAACCCTATAAAAGAGGCATGTGTTTAAGAATAGCAAGGAGTTACAATTTAAAAAAAAAAGAAAAAGGATATATTTTTCATGAATCTTATAGCTTTTCCTTATCATTTAGAACATATGCAGCTTTTCCTAGTCTGCCCAGGAGCAATCTTTCAGCCTAGAATAATGAAGACAAGAAACTCTTTAGTAAATGCCATCTGCCTCTGTTCACCACCATCAGCAAAAATGACACCTTTGACTCCCATACAATTGATTAAAGTTTAAGTCCATAAAAACTGCCCTCATATCACATTTAGTGTTACTTATTTCATTAAATGTCAGATTAACTGGTAATTACTTCAATAGAATTATTTAATATTATTACTTCATATAAAATGCTCCATAACTTTTCTACACATCAAATCATGTGATTTACACCAAAATCATTACTTGTCAATATTTTGGAGCATCAGTATAAAATCAAGATGCCATACAGTGTATTCAGCTAAAATGAAATCCCTTTTGTTGGTTCCTCCTGCTCTGTTTTTCTGTGTGCGTACTTGAGTATTTCTGAGAATTTTACGTTAACCGTATCTGTGGTCTGAATGCTGCCTAAAATAGACATCTCCAAATGCCATTCTAGTAGTGCAAGCAGTAATGGCAACAAAATACCTTTCAATGCTCTTGAAATTGTAAACAGAAAGGCTCTATCCTGCCTTACACAGGCAAAGTGCATTGGCTGCAGTGGGAGTTACATGAAACTGAGGTAAGAATTTGACCTACGGTTAAGGAAGTAGTGCCAGCAAACTGTTTCCACTGAAAAGTCAAAACAAGTTTATCAACTAAACAATGTGGATTTCCTGAAAATGACAACAGGTATAGGTGTAATTTCAAGAACAACTTGAGGGTTTCATTAGGCCTCTCTTTTTTCTCCCTCTCTTTGTTGAGAAACAACTCGTTTTATCAGAAACTGCATGTGTATGCATGTATGTGAGAACATATAGTCACTACCGGATTGAATTGATAACCAATCCGAGGTTTTTCTCTTTTGCTTCTTGGCTGTGTAAACTTTTTTTATTTTATTACCGCAATTATGACATTACGGGAGGAATAGTATGTTGGCCGCCTTACACAGAAGTATTAACACACAGTTTTATAGTACTTTTTCTTGTACATGAGTATATATCACTATAAATGTCCCACACATGTCTGCACACATAGATTGTAGCACTATGGTGCAACCGTGTGCACACACACAGAGAAATGTGCATGCAGAAATATACTGTGGTACAGCCCTGGTGAGAGTTAAATAGCTTGATGTGGTTATACAGTAATTTGTGGTAGACTGTACTGAATATAATTCCCAAATTGCATGCCAAAAGCTAAATAAATAAATAAATAAACCTTTACATGGTCGTGTTAGTGGCTTTATCAAAAGATGCAATCCAGAGCTTGGTAGGTAAAGTTACTGTAAAACACTAACATTATAGAGCATATTTAATTTTTTTTGGTTAAAGACTTATATACTATGAAGGGTTGATATTGTTTCTAACCTCATCATTTACTGAGCCATCAGGTTCAAAAATAGCCAACCCATCCCTTAAGTGAGAAATTCATGCCTGCTCTTGTTTTATAACTCTGTAAAATACATACCTATATTGCTGTTTAACCTAACAGACTGATATCTCAAAAGAAGGGTTTTGGTTGGTCTGTCATGTGTACAACTGCTTGGCAAACAGTTCCAGGAAGTTTATTCACATTCAACAGACCTTACGGAGAAGTTGTTCTTTGTGCTGTAAGTTTCTTCATTCAGAAAAATAAATAAATAAATAAATAAATAAATTCTAAATTTAACAAAAAAAAAAAAAACAACCTTCAAATTGGGAAATTGCTTAGTTTCTGGAAACTTCAGATAAAAGGAATAAATTCACAAAAAGAAAAATTCACAAAAAGCAAAACAGAAATAGTAGCTTAGTTTGAAAGGAGATCCAGCTTCACAGAAAACAAAGCCTAGGCAGATACTGCATTTTTGAAGCAAAGGTGAAGTTACAGATGATGTAACACTCAATGTTAATACCTTGTTACACATTAAACAAATGTCTCTCAGGAATAAGACTCATGATAACTAGCATAATTTTCACACAGTGACAAAATAGAAGAGTCCAACTCAATCTTTACCACTGACTTCTTGGATCACCAGCAAAACCACCCTTTGGCAGTCAGCTCTGATCCCTCCTCTAGTCCCTTGGTCCGGTCTTTGTCCTCCTAGGTCTCCCCTGGCCTCCTGTCCCACACAGGAAAGCTGAGCAATACCTGCTCCCTAGGACTGTCCGGTACATCAAGATACCCAAGAGCGTTTTATCCCCAGAGGAATATGCGGCAGAATCATGCTGACTCTATCAAGGAAAATCAGGGAATGTTGAAACATGCCTTTGCATCTCCTTTTCTCTGAAGTCATGCTATGGACAGGCATTGTAGGATGTATGTCAGTATCTGTCATGCATCACCATCTCTTGTCTGGAGTCTTATCCATTAGTTACTCATGACGTTGTGGGGTGATGGCTAAGTTTGCAGCCTGAACTTCTAATTGTTTGACTTCAGTCAGCTGAAATCAGATCCTTGAACTTAATCATGGTTTCCTGGAAAAATGTAGCATTAATTTTAAATGTAAATTATTGAAATGTATAACCAGTGATTCATATTTTCTAATTAATAAATATTCTGTGCATGATGCATTAGTAACACTATGAAATATTTATCTATAGATGGAGATACTGTGAGTTATAATAAACTGTAAAAGTGTTCTATTAACTTTTTAAAAAGATAAATAAAATCGAAATTGTTATCAATATAATGAATACATTATGTTAAAATTTCTCTTGCCTCACAAAAACATATCTGTTGATGTGTTTTACAAACAAATCTCATAAAAATGTTAGCAATATTTAAAAGCAAAATATGTTAAATAAAAATAAAATTGACTATGGAAAGTAAAGTTAAATATTTAATGATATAATTAAGTCTTATTAATGTAATGTTCTTTATTTTTTTCAGATTAAAAATTCACAAGAATTGTCATCCTCTTTCATCTTAATCAGATGGTATGTTTGTCATAATTATTTGTTATGTGTTTTCATTAACATTTGATGAATATTAACTTTACAAAATAGAACAATCTTGCTCCTGAAAAAAATCAAGTGGAGCTCTGCAAGGCCAAAGACAAAGGCACTCTGTGCCTTTGCTGCATCAGTGCTGAGGACAAGGCAGGAGCCTCCCCAGCTTTGAGGATTCTTGCATGTGGACCATTGCCAGATGATCCTTCAGGTAGGGATAAGGATGTTCGGTTTGGTTCCTCGTGCCTGATTTTGCACTTCTAGCCTTGAGAGAAGACCACTAACCACCTGGGTCAGAATCTCAGCCCTTGTGAACTGATGTATCTTCATAATTACCTATTTTGGAGGGATTGAAACTCCATCAAGTCTTTCCCCAATCAGCTTCTCCTGTTGCTGCCTCTCCCTGTGTGCTCCTTCCGCTGTCAGCTCACTTTCTACCCTGTAGTTATGGTTCCAATATGTGCAGGACAGGCTCAGGTCCCTTCACGGAGCCGTCAAAAAGGGACCATAATCCAGTAACATACCATTCAGCATGTGAGGTGGACTTTCTGTGTTATTTTAGCATGTTACTTTTAACATTGTTTTGAATTATTTACAGACATGCAGACAAGCTTGCTATTTACCTCAGAAAAGCCACTGTTATATCACCACACAACCCTTAACAGGCAGCTCTAAGACAGCATAAGGCATTTTGAGTTGAATTAAGAGATAGCTAAAGTATTATCAGAGACCAGCACAGACAGCCAGTCCTACATTCCACCAATATCTTTTACACAAAAATGTAGCATCAGATCATTCTTAAAGATTTTGTCTTCTTTTTAATTATGAAGGATAAAATAAGATTGAATGACTGAAAGGAATAAATAGATAATGAAGTATTAGGATTTGTTTTATATAGAAGCTCCTTATTAAAACGACTGTTTCCTTTAACTGCTTAATTTAATTTCTCCGGAGCAGGTTTTTACTTGCTCTGCTCATACTAATGCACAGGTATCAGATGTGTTAATATGACACGTCATGGGTCGCACCCTGAGCTTGAAGAACCACTTTAACCTCTTCATTGCCCTGTGGACATAGCCTGTGTCTCTTCCCACAGGGCTCCTTGCTGCGGTCTGCAGAGCTGCGATGAGCTGTAAAAGAATGCATCAGCAACAACAAGGCATCCCTGCTGGTCTTTGTGTCTCCACATCACTTCATGGGATACTTCTTCATAGCTCTGACTGCTGTCACAAGCAAGGGAAGTAATAACTATTACCTTTGTTAACCCAGAATTAAAGCATGATTTCATTATCAGTTGACAGTGGTTCATGTGGTGTCCACTGAAGATAAGTTGGGCATTACACGATAACTTTTTAAAAATGTAGAAAATGCTCATTTCTCTTTCAAAAAATGTCTCTCTGACAGACACATAAAGTATGTTAGTATTCACAATATTTTCAAGCATGCAGTGAGCACCTAAATGACCTGCTGGAAACAAGTTATGTCTAAGAACTTCTACAAAGTCAGAGGCAGAGGCAACAGGCAGTCAGACAAGGATGACTGGGGTCACAGAGAGAGCAGCTGTCAGAAAGCACAGCTAATGGAGCTAGTTGCAGACCTGGGAGTAGGACAGAGCACATTGTGCTGGAGGAAAAACAACATATAAAAGGATCAGAGGCAGGGAAGCTAAAATGGAAGGGAGGTGCTCATGTGAATTTTTCATGTTTTCCACACATGTCCAACAATGCAGCTGACTCAGGGAATGAAAGGAAGGGGTTATTTATGGTAAAATTCAGGAGAAAACAGTAGTACTCTTGTTATCTTAATACTAACTTTATATTTGTGGTAAAAAATATCTTCACTGGCCACATTCCAGTTATGAAGTTTGGAGACCTCTATGTCCTGTTTCGAGCAAGTAGGTAAGGGTTGAGGGAGTAGAGTTCAACTTCAGGTTTGAGCCACTGATCTGTAGTATGACCTGGAAAACGAAACACAGGGATGTGGCAAAATCCCTTCTCTTCCCCAGCATTGTGCCTCACTGTTTTCTGCTGTTTGATGGGAATGTGGAGCATTTGGTGGGATGCTCTCACACCAAGGAGGGAAAAATCCTTCTATTACGAAAGGTTAATTATCTTTCTGTTTATTTTGTAGATGTGACATCACAGGCAAATTTGAATAATTTTCGCAATCGAGTTCAAAAACAGTCTTTTGACGCTACAGATCTCTGAAGATAGAAGTTGGCAATTTCATGTGGACAGAGCATGCACCTGCCAGGCTGGGATCACAGATCTCTCTCTGTAGTTGTAGAGTTTCAGCAGTAATTACCTTTTCTATTTCACCTCCCTTTGAAAACCTATGAGTTTTATTAACATAAAAAAGCCTTAGGTTATTAAGAAATTTTGTGGGCTGTATTTATGGAGAATTCTGAAAGAAGATAAAGATCTCTTCCAAGAGTTAACACCTTCTCAGAGTTTGCTGAGACACATGAACAAAAGAAGCAAACATCATAATGGCTAAATCATTTATAATCACTTTGACCTGAAACATAAACAGCAAAACTAATCTATGAGTGACTAAATGTTTGGGATCTGGTGGATTTTAACCTCTAGTAAAGAATGTCTTCGATTCTAATCAAAACATTGCTCTCAGGCAAACATGCCAGATCTCCAATATATTGCTTTAAGCTTTCAGTAGAATTGAGTGGGAGGGATTTTTTCTTTTTTTCCAACTCCAATCGCACTCTTAAGATGAGCTTCAAAAACAGAAACACAAACTTAGCTGAGGAATGAGCTGTGTATCATACTCACACTGAGTATCAATTCACTGGCTTTTCTGTTCTGAATACATAAGAGATGATAGGGGAACAGATTTGTTCAGAGCTGTAGGATTGTCTCATATTTGTGTTGTAGATCCATCCTTCTCACTCAGCACCAAACATAGCCCTGGACTCTAAGCCTGTCCTGATTTAGGGCAAGCCTGGCATTGCCTCTGAAATTTCATCATGTTTATAAAGAAGGAGGATCCCATTTTTTCCTCCTAGTGCACAAGTTTTGCAAAGAGTATTTATACTTTCCTTCAGGTTTTGTCCTCAATTTAAAAGCAAAAAAAAATATATATTTTTTTGCAATCAGCAGACTGTAGGCCGACTATTGCTATAAGGTGATTATGAAAACTGGCCAGCAAAATACACATTGGGCAATTTTCCCAATGAAAGTGAGGACTAAGAGGAAATGTCTCCTGCAGGTTTTTGTAGTATTACCACTCCAGTACCTCCAACATGGCAACAAGATATAATCTAATCTACAATGAACAATCAGTGTACTAATTAGACAAAAAGACAGACTAAAAGAGAGGAACACAAGTATCTTCCCATCCTTTTGATGTCATCTTCAGTGGGTATTATTCTACTCTTGACACCTTTCAGAACACCCACTGACATTAAAAGGAGACATGCCTGTCCACTAGTTGCTAATAGAGTCCATTACATGATTATATTTCAGACATAAATGTTATTGATTAAAAGCACAGAAGAAACAATAATTGCATTTTGGCTGAGTCATTTTGCTACCACTTCATCTGTAATTTTATTATCACTTCACCAAAAGGCAACAATGATGTTTGAGTTAATGAAAAGCTTAAGGTGTGTCAAGAAAATTAATAAGAAAGAGAATTCCAAGGAGAACAATGTCTTTACTGAGGTGTAAAATGCCAGAACCACAAAATCACTTAATTGCTACAGCCAGTTCTGTTTCTAGTACCAGTAGCAGTGAAGGAGTTAATAGTTGGGTGCTAATCAGACAGAGAATTTCTTTGTGACATGAAGTGCTTGTAGATAAGCAGCAATATGCCTTGTTTTACAGGTTTTCTTTAGCTGGGGCATGGTCCCTTGCTGCACAGCATATATTGAGAGAGGTGGATACACAGGACGGGGTAATAGCTTCCCATGTCACAGCAAAACAAAACAGATGGTTTTTATAAACTGGAAACATGTTTTTAATAGTAGTTCTGTACAAGAAGTATCTCTGTGAAGACAATAGTATAGATGGGAATTTTTTTCCTCTCCCTAACCAGAGGTAAAAAGGAAAGCCAAGCAACCCACATAAATCTATTGTCAAGCCTCATGGGAAACCCCATAGGTGAATTATGAGTCATAATAAGAATTATTTGTTGTACTACTGTATGCAATCAATCAGCAATTCAGACACAGAAGACTTTTACCCTCTGTCTCTATCAGATAAACTCCATAACCCTTTCAGAGGACTTTAAACTAGATGTAAATTGATGTGAAGCATGAGCAACTCCTAATGCAGCCATACTTCCTCTCCTTCAGGGGTTCTCAGCCTTCTTCCACTCAGAATATCAAAGCTCTCAAAAATAAAAATAAAAAAGCATAAAAAATATTATCTTCCCATGCTTCCAGTTGCACAGTCTGATGGATCCTGTACAGGTGGAAAGAGAAGCTGAGAAGAAACTCATGCCTGTGAGAGGCATGATGTCCTAAAAGATAGACAATAGCAACATTTTTCAATGAAGTGCTGCTAAGAGGGAGACAAGACACTGGTAAAATGTGTGTGCATTCATCTCTTCTGGCTTTCCAAATGAAAGACGAACTGAATGAAATATTCTGAAAAATAAGTAGTGGAGCAAGAATCACGATGAAGAAAATATAAGGAATTATAATTCTGAATTTTCCCCACTACTCGTTGCTTGTCCTAGAATCTCCCAGATATTGAACAGTCTGACCATTCAGATATTATAGATGTTTTTATATGTTGAGCCAGAATGCCCAAAAACTCGATGCTCTGTATTTCCTCCACAAGGAAAGCACATGAGACGACAGCATTTCTGCTACTACTTTTCCTCTGTAAACCCCACCACAATTCTTGTCTTTATCTTCTACAGCACAGAGGAAGATGTGGAAAGCACTGAAAAAATAAGTGGTTCAATGAAAGACAAAATTCATTATTTTTTGTTCTCTACAGATTTGAACCTTGAAATTATCTTTAAAAAAAAAAAAAAAAAAATGTTTGCCCTACCCTAAACAGGGGAACTAATAAGACTAGTATCCAGTCTCTAAATTCTCAGTGAATGTAATAGTCCTGAGATATTTGCATTTTGGGTAAATGTGTGTGAAATTTGTCTACGGTGTTGAACCACAGTCACGATATCCTCCACATATCCCTCAGGGAAGCTCAGCTGACCACAGCAGTAACCTCACAAAGAGCCTTCCCCAGTTCATCCCCAAGGGCAATTTCATAGCCCACAAATTCCACAACCATCTGATCACATTTGCATTTTTCCAGCTTGGCAAACAGGTTATTATGGTGGAGGCATCTGAGGACAAGTTGAACACGCCAACTGTGTTGTTTCTGGGTTCCTAAAATAATTGTGGGTGTCAATCAGACATGCTGCTACATCCTCATCTAACATCTTCCTGTAAATGTTGTAAATAAAATGCTGGAATGTTACTAGAGCTTTAAAGAGGGAAGAAATAGGACAGGATTTACCTGTATTAGCTGCAGAAAGAGATCTGTAGATATGTGCTCAGCACTGTCAGATGAGTTTATACTCCCTGAAAAGGCATGTTTGTTTAAGCATTTTAAATAGTTTATTAACAAGATGCAAAGGCTAATAGTTCCCAAGCGTGGTTAGACACAAAGCTGCAAGAGACAAGAGTTTTATTTTGTAAGTCACAGCCATCCACTTAAGATATCAATAGGTTGAAATTACTTGGAAATTCTTTCACTGAGGTCATTCCATACGTACCCAGGTTCTGAGACAGGCAACAAATATCTACTAGAGCCAAAGCAAACGTTGATTTAGGACAGAGGTTAACAGGCAGATCATCTGTGTTCCCTAGTGAAAGGCATCACAAATACTCTAATATTTCACAGGCAGCAGGTCTGTCATCAGTTGTGACTCTAGTTTGGGGCATCTGTGGTCACAGAACGTTTTCAGTTTGTTATGGCTTGTTATGATGGGGTCTCACAGATACGATGTTCAAGCTAAATCCAACAGCAGTATACTGAACTGAATCAGATTCTGTGGAAAGACCAGTGGATCAACCCAGAGTTGCTGGGCATTATGAGACAATATCCAGAATGCAACAATTCAAAATGTAGTGATTTATTATGGCAGTGAATGGTGAATGAAGAAATACAGATTTCAATTTTAATAGGTGCAAGACTGGAGACCCATTACTTGAATCTATTGTCATTTGAAATGAGTACAGTTGCACAATTTAGGCAAGTAAAATCCAGAATTCAACTGAGATTCATAAAGTTCATGATTATGCTGTGGATTGTCACCAATCAAGACTAGGTGTCTGGTCAGAGTAAGGTTTTCAAAATGAAGAATTATCAACAAAGGATACCTTGATTGAAAATCCACCTCTTCTCTCATAAATGAATTAGTTGCCATCAGTCAATCACAAACCTTGTACAATGACACATTACTACATGGCTTTACTGTTTACCCAGTGGGTGGCACTCCATAAATCTGAATCATGGAAGCTGGGTGAGTCAGGGAGCCAATAAACCAGTCTAAAATTACAGTAAACCACTTTCAGAGGGTTGACTGCAACTGTCAGTGAAGTAATACTAGTCTGTAACACATGTGAGAAGAAAGAAAGCAACTGAAGAGAGAAAGGGATTTGTGAGCAAATTCGCAATGATAACAGAACTTTATATACACCTGCCTTCCCATTCCCAGATATTCTGAGCTCAGATGTTGGCTTTAATTTAAAAAAGATAGAAAGAATTACATTTCTTTCAGAATATTTGAAAATGAGCAAAAATGAAGAAAATTTGTAATAACAACCCAAGATAAACCAGTTCAGAAGTAAATACAGAAAAGAAACAGTGAGATGAGGTACTGCTCCCACAGATGAAATTTAAATTTATGTTGGTTATAGATGACTGAATCTTACTCTCGATCCACAAATAATCTTCCCCTGGCAAAGATTTTCCTTCAGCTGTTTTCTGCACCACCTTCTCCTCAATTACTTCTATAAATACAAGTATAGGTGAAGGCCACTGGAGGCAGCAGCACATACTAAACAGAGGCTACCAGTGCATCCCTTGGCAGTATGCAAGCCCTAATGAAAAAGAAGTCCAGAGTTCATGCACCCATTGTTCCCTCTGTGCAGTGTCCTTTGTAGACACACTGCACTTTTGTGTCCTCTGTCTCTGAACCACACAAAAAGCCATGCCCTTTCTTTCCACTTCTACATGTCACCGCTCAGGATGGTTATACTTAATGGAAAGTGCTGAAGGATCCACTGCCTATCAGAAGAAATGCTCCATGCTTCCAACTTCAGTCCAGGACCTACCTCATAGAATCAGAGAATTGCTCAGGTTGGAAAAGACCTTAAAGATCATCGAAACAAACCACAACCTAACCATACTACCTTAGCTAACAATCCTCCGCTAAATCATGTGCCTGAGCACCACATCCAAGCAGTTTTTGGAGGTGACTCAACCACCACCCGGGGGAGCCTATTCCAGTGCTTAACAACCCTTTCAGTAATGAAGTTTTTCCTGATATCCAACCTAAACTTACCCTGGCACAACTTGAAGCCACTTATCCTTGTCCTGTCACCTGTCACCAGTGAGAAGAGATAAACCCTGAAAGTACCTTTCAGATATTGGGAGAGAGCAATAAGGTCTCCCCTCAGCCTCCTTTTCCCCAGACTAAACAGCCCCAGTTCCTTCAGTCGCCTCTGTTTATACCTCTGTTTATTTTCACTTTCTAAACAGCTTTGTGGCTCCACTTAATTGACATTTTGCTTTTTTGTCTCTTTCTGCACCATTGCCAATGTCTTATTTGGTGAGAAAATGGTCTGAAGGAAAGGGCCACTTCTTGAAGACAGAACTGCTTCTGAATGCAAAATCCTCACTCCAAACAGTGAGTGTAGGGCTATTTAGCTTATTATGAAACACGGAGATTGACATTACAATTATACCATCATTTGAGTAATACCTAAATTAGTATATCACAGAGCCAAATGTATCCTCAACCCTGACACAAATAGTGGTTCCATTTCCCAAGTAATGGAATCACAAGTTTCTAATAAAAAAATGTCAGGAAGAGGACAAAGCAGAAGAACAGTACCTGTGAATTTTATTTTTCAGTAGTAGCCAAAAATCATCCTAAAATGACATTTCATTTACCAAACTTAGTTGTATTAAAGGAAGATAAATTAGCAGTGGAATGTTTTATTTTTCCAGCTCAAAACCCAATCTATTCTGAAGCAATAATTTTTTAATAACTTTGAATTCCGATCCCCCCCCCTTTTTTTTTTTTTTTTTGAGGGTATCCCTACTGAGCTGTCTTGTAGTGCTGAATAACTCTGTAAACATGTTTTTAAATATTCTCTTCCTTACTCTTGAGACTAAAGGATCTTTTCTCTGACATTTTAAAGCATTAAAACAGCTTGAAGGCTAAAGAAAACATTTTTCATGTAATCTTTGAAAAGTTTAGTTGTCAAGGAGACCGAGACCTTAGTGACCAGGTATGGAGGACTATTCAGCACACTAACTTGCTTGTGAAGGAAGGTGCAAGGATGTTAGTACACCTGGAGGCAAACATGCTTTGTGTTTCAAGAGCATCTTGTGTCTTGACATACCTTTTATTACACAACTAAGCAGCAACTCAGATTTCCTCCTCTTTGGATGGTACCACCTAATGTGTAAAAACGTAGTTAAATGACCTTACTTGGATGATATACTGCTTCAGTAAATCACTGGACTCAGGTACGCTCTGGAAATATCATTCACAGACTGCTATTTTCCAAGGAAGAATGGATCCAAGAGAGCGTTTGATATATTTGTAGAATAATGACAATCGACATGTAGCATACCGGAGAGGTGCTCTCTTTACTCCAGGCAATAGAGGCACTCTCAAATAGTGTCTTTGATACTACTCCTGTTGCTTTGATAGGGCAATGTCACACTATGCACAATCTGAGACACAGGGAGACAGATGCTTGCTGTTTTCAATGTACTAAAGTCAAATTTTGTTTGCAAATTTGCAAATCTTTCCTTAGTCTGTTTGATAACACTGGGACCTGGGGAAGAAGTGGATAGTTTTTCACAGAAAATAATGTCATAGTTCAACGAGATTAACTTTGAAGTAAAAATATTTGTAAATACAATAAAACTAAATACCATTCCAGTTTGAGAAAATATGGCTAAAAAGGATATTATTGAGATTCACAAAATCATTAAACTAGTAGATGAGGGTTAATATATAGTTTTCCTTCACCACGACCTGCAGTATTAGCAACAGAAAGCACAGAGTGAAAATGGTAGCAAATGAGCTTGAAACAGGTGAAAAGAAATAAAGAAATATTT
The DNA here is from genome assembly GCA_016647715.1 of Pavo muticus. Classification (NCBI taxonomy): domain Eukaryota; kingdom Metazoa; phylum Chordata; class Aves; order Galliformes; family Phasianidae; genus Pavo; species Pavo muticus. Next base: position 75,704 of record JACDJE010000839.1, read on the forward strand.
TCTTACAGTGTGGGCAATTAACTTCTTGAATTTGTTGTTACAGGAGGCAGATTTCAGCACCAGTATGAAATTCATGGCGGTCCATCAGCAGATAAAACAGAGGACATCACTCCTCAAATCCCTGATCACAGTCACTAGGAAAATCAACAAATTGCAGAGAGAGATCAGGCACACATAATTCTCTGCACAACATGTACTGCCATTGCTGCAAATGGAGTCTTGGGTTAGATGAGCCAGTCTTCTGCCCTGCAGGGCTTTTCTATCTTCTTTCAGTTTTGAACATTATAGATTGCAAGACATATTTGTCTACAATCCGTTTTAGATAAAGGACTGTATAATGGTCCTTGCTTTATGCCAAAAATCGAGATACTTCTTGGACTTTCAGATGTCCTAGGGCAACTCGGCCACAAAGATGAGATATTCACTGCAGATGAGGGACTGCCTGTGAACATGCACACTAAACCTCATACTGCTCAATAGGGGTAGCAGAGCACTAGAGGACTCTGATATGTTAGATGCTGTCATGTTAAAAGAGATACCTTGGCTATTTCTATACAAGTAGTTGTGATATATTACATCTCATCATGGTTTATGAAACTGGCCATAGAAGATTATTGTACACCTTGAATATTGCAGCAAGAGCTGAGTATATATTTGGTACAATTTAGTGAACCATTAAAGAGAACTACTTCACTGAACTGAAAAAAAAAAAAAAAAAAAAAAAAAGTTTCAAGCTTTATTGCTTTTTTTTTTTTTCAAGTCTTTCATTCCTACGCTATTTTGTAGCATCCCCTCTTAGGTCTGACATCAATATTTTCCAATGTGTGTTAAGTGGAGTTAAAATGACCACAGCCATATTTGCTTAACAACTAGAAATTCAACTTGTGAAGTACATAATCATGCTAAAGCATTTCTGTTTGTGTACTGACGTTGATGGATGTCACCACAACATGAAGTGAAAACTCTTCACTATTTGCTAGCCACAGGACTGCAAAAGAACACAAACCAGTGTTACTTTGAGAAGGTTCTACAAAAAACACTGGCAAGTCTGAGGAGATATTTATATATATATATTTTTTAAGTCATGCATGTATACAGAACAAAGAGAATAAGAGAGCTTTATGATAAATACATGCTTCAAAAATGGTAAATTATTAAACATCATACGAATGTTATTTGAAATCCTGCGGACTTTTTTTCCTTTCCAGCTTGTTTAGTTTATTTTTAGTAAAGTATATTTTCCAATTTATTGAGATGTAGTTTTAGAGGTACTATATAAATTTAAATATGTCAGCAGCAAATAGCTACTCTCTTAATAAAATGCCTAGTTAACAACAGCTTGTTTGAATAAAATCATTCTTTCACATGCAAAATGCCCTTGCAACTACTATGCTTGTCATATCATATCCAGCAAACAGTGGCCTGGAACAAAGATCAGGAAAATTTTGATGTAATAAAAACCAGAAACATAATCAATATAGGTGCATGTTGCATTAAAATAAAAATTTTCAGGAGGAGGAGAGAAAAAAAAATGTCTACAAGTAAAATGAAGAGAGAACAGCTACTTCTAATAAAACGAAAAGCTAAAAAGCTTTTTCAGAGCAGGCTCCCTCTGAAGCTTGTTGAGCAACCGTAATTTGAACCCACAGTTGTCTGATGTTTAATGTTCCACTCTTTGAAAGTTTCCCAGTTATTTAATATTTTTACACCAATGTCTACATCTCACCTTGCCAGGTGACACCTTTTAGAGCAAATTCTCAGCTACAGAACACTATTTTTCAACATAATCATCACCATTAGCTATACATTTTTGCCAGTGATAAACAAGAGCCTACATGCCACACTTATACACCAGTGGAGCTGACCCACTATTTCACAGTTGCTATGATGATATCATTGCTAGGAAAATGTTGCCCACGTGGTCCATCTTTCATCAGCCCAAACAGATGGAAGTCAGAAGGTGTCAAATCCAGACAATACAGTGGGTGTGGTATGACGATCCAACCAAAACTGCCAATGTGCTCCACAGTCTTTAAATTGGTATGGGGCCTGATGTTATGATGTTGCAAGGGAAAGGTTGTCTTATTCTTTGACTCTGAAAGTTTGAGCCTTCAACTTAGTCAGCATTGTGATGTAGAGGTCAGAGCTGATGGTTTGTTTGAGTACCAGGAAATCCAGAAGGATCATCCCTTTCCTATCTCAAATGACAGTGCCCATCACTTTCCTTGCTGAGGGTTGCATCTTGAATTTTTTGTTCAATGGGGAATGCATATGTTGCCATTCCAAGGACTGCTGTTTTGACCCTGGCTTGTAGTAGTGACACCACAACTCATCACTGTTAATGATGCAGTCAAGGTGTGTTTCATGGTGTGACAGTTGTGCATGGCTATTCAGACTGTGGCTTGCCTTTCACGTTCCTGTTGCCACTGCTGAAACGTACCACTCACCACCCCACTGTCCTCACATCCACTGTTGGTCTCCAGAAATGTTCAATAAGTGTTGATGAATGTCAGTTGGTGCCATTTTTTTCCACATGGAGGAGTTCAGTGACACACCTTTTCTTCATACGCACTCCCATGTCAGATGCCTTTTTGTCAGACTGCCCCTCTGCTTCCATCTGTTGCATAGCAACAAAATGTTACAGAATATTCGCAGGAAGGTTCAACCTCTATTGCTGTACCACCAGCATCTGTCTCTGATGCCAAGGGCCAACATAATAATACAGAAGGCATTACTTTTGGAGCAGCATTTGTAATGGATTCAGTCCCATTCTATCTAAGAATCATATTTTGAAAAACATTTACTTTGCTCATATTTGATTTAAATTTCCTTTTACCCTAAGTATTTTCAACAACTTCTTTTCATTAATGTTTTTATGGTATCAGCTGAAGCAAGCCAAGTTATGTTAATTTTTTGGGGGTACTTTTATTTGCCCCTATTTTTATATAAAAATGACAACTTTTGGGAAGGAAGACATGACTGAATATTGATTTTTATTGAAAAGGGTTTTGACAGTTTCTTACTAATTTGCTGATTTGCATATTGACAGTGAGAGGGAAAAGGCAGGAACAAGAAGGTTAAATGATGGTGGTGAACTGTCTTTCATGACAATGGCATTGCACCTTTGTACAATAAGGCAGAGGTTGATCAAGCGAAGCCCAAAAGCGCTATAGTTCATCAAAGGGTTTCTAAATGGAAATACTGTAATTTGTACCTTACAAATTCACATTTCTTGCATCTCCACCAATGTATTCCTTAAGTGCATTTTATTTGAAAAATGAACACACAAATTTCAACAATTTCCATCAAAAATTAAAGAACCACACAAGCTATGTTTATGAGTAATAGATTCTTTCATGCAATGTCCTTTCTCTTTCATTTGATGTCCAGTAAGCAGTCTAGCAGAAATCAGTTTGATTAATACCTTCATTTTGTGTTNAAAAAAAAAAAAAAAAAAAAAAAAAAAAAGTGGATGACATTTATTATTTCATCATCACATTATTATATAGCAGTGCACTGAGAAAAGTGTCACTTACAATGTTAAAGTTCTGCATTAATGAACAAATCTGGAACAGCCACTTGCTTCCTTACAGAGCTGGCATGACTTTCCACAGAAATAAGAACTGAAGGACTGTGCACATGAATAAATGTAAAAAAGGATGGAGCAAGTGTAGATTTTTATAATAAAGAATAGGCTTCTAGTTGACATTTCCATTTGCCTTACAAGGATATAAAAAGATATTTCAATCACATCTCTGTTTAATTTTCTTCTCCATTCGGAGGACAAAAAGTGATACTGTTTTTTGATCCTTACTAATTATTATCTTTTTTTTCCCAGTCCCAAATCAATTGAAGCATCATAGCAGTTTTCAAATTAATTATTAGATTTTTCCCTTGACTCATTTCAGACACTTTTATTAGAAAAGTGATTGATATATTAACACCATTAATTACTTATTTGACCCATTAATTCTGTCTATCTGCACAGGCCTAATTGAAACAGCCTACACTGAATCTAATATCTCATTTCACCAATCGAAATTTAATTTTTGGATACTCCTGACTGCTGAGTTTTATGTGACAGTGAAAAACACTGTTCCCACCTCACACATCTGCTTAATATTCCCACTCCTCTTTCTCGGTCCCAGAAAGACCTCCAGACTCTGCCCCTGAAAGATTCCTATGAGCTTCGTTTCCTTCTCTCAATAAACAAGACGATCTCAATAGGCCTCCATAAACGACAGTTCCCGTTCATTTGACATAATTTGCCTTTCCACCATCAAGCTAAATTTCTTCAATAGACTCTTAATTATTCTAAACCCATTATCTAATGCTATTATAAATGTTTAAATAATATTTGATAGAATCCTGGTCCCACTGAAGTTAATGGGAATATTGCTGTTGCCTTAATTAAGATCAAGATAAAATTTATATTGTTTAATTTGTCACATATTACTGTTGGGTAAAAACAACCTAGTTAGTATTCAGAGGTACTAAACAGACCCATCTCCCAGGCTGGATCTGGCAGGGTCTCAGTGCTTTTCAGGAGAAGGCCATGAGCGTGTGGTGTACAACAAGTGGGTAGAGAAGGAGACAGTTGCAGGGCTATGCACTGTGCTGCGCTGCAGCAGACCCAGTGTGCTTCCAGGTCTCTGAGATGCTCTGAGCCTTTAAATGGAGTGCTGGAGTCAGGATGCATCAAAAGAACAGGAATAAAAGAAGAAAAAAAGAGAAGTGAGAAAATGGAGAAAAACTTTCCTGAATCTGAGGAAAGGCCAGATACTTTTTTTTCCAAATTATTTGAATGAAAATCTTGGCAATTTTAAATGAAATATTGTTTTTTAAGTCTGGCAAAAAGCACTGCGTACACTGATCAGATCTAGTTCAATAAGAAATGCAACTTTTAAAGCAGAAAATAAAAAATGTTAAAAATGAATTTTTTGGGCTGTTGCCCATTTAGATCTCATTAAAATTTAGAAAACAAACTGCAAGCTTTTTCAGACTACCAGCAAAAGTCACATTTATTCTTATACTTCAAGGCAATCATTTAAAAAATAGAGAGAGAGAAAGAGAGAGAGAGAGAGAGAGAGAGAGTTAAATCTATAATTAAGATTTACTAAATTTTTAAATATCTTTCATACTGGTCTAATACCACATTATGTTCTGCACTGTGATGCTAATTTCAGAAGACAAAATTAAGAAGCAGATTAATTTGTGGCACCTTTGTTATGTTCATGGGCAATTATTTCTAGATTTCTGTGAAGTTCCTTCACCAGAGTGTTATGTTTGCTGGAGCAACAAAAGTCCCATGGAGGCATCCAAAACTCCTACTGAGTTTTTGGTTCTGATTCCCCTACCTGAGAAGAGTTCACAGCTGTATTTATTCACAGCACTATAATCAATGAAGGCTGTCTGGGGGATGATTCACCTCCTGTTTTGGGGAGAGAAATATAAAAGCAACGTGTAACATGCTGCCACTGCCTCAGAAGACAGGGGGGGCAGAAAGAGTTGTTGCTGACTTCTGGGGAGAGGAACCACAACTGTAAAGGCTCCAAGTGCTGGGCACTTATTCCCATCTCCTCCCACTTTCACCCTGTCATCTTTTCACTGCTTGCAACCTGTTTCCCACCCTGTCCTAAGGGATAGAAGGAAAGCTGACCTCTGACTTCTTCCCAGGATCCAAGGGGAGAAGGCACTGAGATTCTGAACACAAGATTTCCTATCACTTGAAGCATGTCTGGATATGACGAGCACAGCACCACTCTCTGAGAAGCAGGAAAAAAGGTCATAGGTGGTTCATATAAAAATATACATGCCAATAGAAATGACTCAATTCCCTGTCGTGCTCATTTGCCAGGATTTCAACATCTATCTAGAACTACCAGGTTGGAGCCCTGATAATGAGTTTCCTGCTACAGCTGGGAATCTTAAAAACACAGTACTGCGAGTCTTTGAACACTTTGTGGTTTTTTATTAAGGCTCTAATCCATACGGTTCTGCAGTTCCCAATGCAGGTTCAAGATCTGTTGGTTGAAAGGAAGAGCTCCTTGAATGTGATAAATCAACACTCCCTTCGATATCTACACACCTTGCCCCACTCCCTTTTTCTAGATTGCTTGAAATATCTCACCAGTGAACAGTATCTCCATGGTGAATTCAGGGGTAAGCTTGTTTTGTCACAGAGCTGAGACATAGGGTGTCCTGAAGATGAAGCTACTAAGAGGCTCTTTTTCATGTGCAAGCCTATCCTACATCAGAGAGGAAGATGCTTGGATGCACTCTAAGAGCTTCAAAATGATACTGTTGGCTTTTATTTTCCTTGTTCAGGCCAAAGGTTAAATGTCTTCAAGCTGGTCCCTAGAAATGGTCAATAGACTTCAAAACTAATGATAGAATTCTGAATTATCAGTTCTAACCTTAACTTTCTGTATGACCCCAGATGTAGAAGTTCATTCCCATACTTCATGGTTTACTTTTGAGCTCCCACTTGTGTTTTAAATGGGAGGGTTGTAAAATACAGCATTGCTGTGTGGCTTTCTTTTCCACAGTAACATATTCCCAGTAATTAAAATTTTCTGCTCTAGTCAACCTACCTATTACAATCTTTACGTTAATCCTGAACATAAGTGTAACAAATAAATCAATGAGGAGTTTGTGGCCTCTTGCAAGACAAATGGTGTCTGCTTCCTTTGACGGTAACTAATGACAATGCTACGTTTTCATCATCTTCCTAATCTTGCACTTATATAACTCTCTTCTAGCCTGGTATTTATTTGTGTTGGAAGAGAATAGCAAATACATACTACAAAGTGCCTACTACAAAGCAGTACTTGTATATGAAAGCACGTTCAGGCATTTATAATATTTACTGTAGGTCATCAGATATATCCCCTGCTGTGAAAGAGCGTCTTTGTTGTTCTTCAGCTCTTCTTCTAGTTGTTTCATCTTCCACAAAGAGAAATACCCTTATCTGCTCTTACCCACTCTAACACAAACTGTAATCTTCAGCTTTTATCTGTATTGTTCTTGGGGAAAAATACATCATTCCATACGAGCAGAGATAAATCCAAATAAAATATGTTACAAATGCACTAATCTATAGCAGTGCAGCTCTTAAACATGTTTTGGGCATGTTTCAAATCACTGCATTATTTGACAAAGCCGTAAACAGCATTGCAAAAATCTTGATATGAAATGAGATTTTAATTTATTTCTTTTAAAAGAAGCACATAAATAGGTATGTTCCTAACGTTGTCAATTTTCTGCCATGACACTTTAAAGAAAACTCTCAGTAAAGAAAACCTGACTGAAAGATAGCATTGCTTGGGCGCCCCAACTGCAAATGAGCATCCATAAAGCTCACATGCCTTGAAGCTACAAAAGATTATCCTTTATCCTTCATCTCTCTCTGCCCTTTGGAAATGCTAGGCTACTGTATATAAAAACTGTGCATGCCCTGCCTGCTGAGAAGCATTACCAGACACTTCCAAACAGTTTTCCTCTATGTTAATTTGCTTCTTGGTGGTCACTTTTTTTAAATGCTACCATGTTGCACTTGCACAGTCAATTTTATATGTAGGATCAAATTCTGCATTCAAAAATTCAGCAAAAGTATAACAGGATTAAAAATGTACCTCTTCTGTGTATATCCTTCTCAATTGCCACTTCCTGACTTCAACTGAGAGCCACACCAATATCTCTGTACCATTATCACAGGTTGCTTTAAATTCAATTGTTTATCAGAGGGATGCTCTGGTCAAGAAAACAGATACAACAATTCTCAACACCAAGCAAGGCTGAAACTGGTGGGATCCTTTAGTCATGGTTCTGCTGGCTGACCACCATCAGAACATAGACATGATCTTGGTTGCATGATGAATAATAAAATAATATTTTAAAATCTTGGCCATGAGTTAGTGGAAATGTGGATAGAAAGCCAAAACAAGAGTGTAGGAAGTTCTGCATCCAAAAGCTTCTATTAGGTATATGCAAAAAAAAATAAAAAAATAAAAAAATTAATTTTTCAGGTTTTATAGGGTTTCTAAAGACTGTTGAGCTATTTTCAGAATTACTCAAATTGTGGATTGTGAACATTTTTGTGTAAATCCAGAAGTCTTTATTTCAAATATTTGTGTTATAGGAGCACCAAGTACTTGCTGTGTAGGCTTTTGAGCATAGGGGGCTTGAGGGAAGAGGGGAGTGGAGGTTTCCTGATGACTCTGTAGAACTGAACTTGCGATTTGAAATCTACCTTTTACTTGTTATTCTGAACTTTCAGAAACTTTTCAAAACTGTTTTTTTTTTTTTGTCTTTTTTTTATTTGACTTTTTAAAAAATATGTCAGATTATAAACAAAACAATAAGTTTGTACAGTTTGCATTATTAATAAAAGAAGCATCACCTCAGTGGTTGTTTGTCTAATCAAAACACATGTACTATAAATAATGGAAAGAAGGACATCTCCCAACCTCAAACAAATAAAGCTTACTTTCTAACTAACGGAGTCTACTGAAAGACAGGAAGATACTTGCAGAGTTTACTCTGAAGAGTTTACTGTGGGTGATTAATCAATACTAGGGAAAGGGGCAAATCTGAGAGGAGTTTCTTGTGCCATAGAAATCCATCACATCTTCCTTTCCTGGAAAGCACAAAAATGATGAAACAGGAGGGAAGGGAGCCAGACCTGCTGTTTGAAAGACAGTTCAGAGCAGATAGGACTTCATAAATCTGTAGAATTTAGTCTGAGAGAAGACAGCTAGGACCAACTTCACACATGCAATTTACCTACATGCTTGCAGGAAGTCTAACACAGGATATATCAGACAACACTGAGCATTAATAACTACTCCGAGAATATCCCAAACACACCCACACACAAAGACTGACCTATAAACTACTCAAGTAAATTGTTCAATCAGATCTACCTTGTGTGATCTATGCAAATACAGTAGATAGTTTTCTGTACTGCCCACAACCTGATCTGAACGCAAGCAGAGTGAAAGATCACCACCCAAGGCAGTAGGCAGAAGATAACCACAGAAAGTCAGTGACAGTAATTCTACTGTCAACCCTGGTAGAGTTGACAGACCTGAATTCCAACCCAGATATTTGAAGAAACACTTTATTTTAGTTATTACTGCAGCTATTTCACTGCATGTTACTGAAACCAGAAACAAGACAGTGTGACTATGCTTAACCCTTCAAGGTGCTGAGCAATTTGGTCTTAGATCAGATGTGACTTTCACTTTTTAGTGGCCTAGGAACAGGAGCCTCTTTGTCTAAACATCACACTTGAGCCTGTTCAAAAAAGAGGCAAATTTTGACAGCAAGACTTCCTTAACTGAAGAAAAGAGTATATTATCAAATAAAGACAGATTTTAATTGTAATTTCACAAACGTGTACTCATATAAAAAGAGTATTGAGTAGCAAAATAATAGTGCTGCCATGATGCTATTAATTTTTTTTTTTTTTGAGAGAGAATCATTTGGTGTCAGATTAGTTATCTTAGTATCACAGTGCTGATAACCCATTCGAGTCATGTTCTTATTTTCATGGTTATGGAATAACATCCGCTTTGTTAGAAAAGTGAAACATTAAATTCTCTCTGTACTTTCTTTTTTTTTCTAAGCATACAATGGACTAAATTGTGCACTTGGTTACACCCATATAACTTCAGAATTGTATGAATGAAACTAACTACGAAATAGGACTTACTTTGTGAGCCTATTTTTTCATGTGTTTAATTAAGCTAACCAAGCAAGACAAGGTTTTGTGTACAAAGATTTTTTTTTATTGTAAAAACACATTTTTTTTTCCCATCTCTGCCTTGGTCTGGTGTAAAAAAAAAAAAAAAAAAAAAGAAGAAGAAAGAAGGAACAATGCTAATTACATTTTATAAGCAGTTTAATAATGAGCACGAGGATGGGGAGGCATGGAAAACAGGCCCCTGCAGAAAATGTGTGAGAAAAAATAAAGTTCTCCTGAGATGGATAGAACTTTCTGTTTCACAGGCTTCCAAATGAATGGTTCAGATGTTGTGAACACAATGGATAGTAATGATGATTACTTTTGCCAATGCCTATGGTGATGTTATAAGCTAATTATATTAGTCATTTACGCAAAGGCAAGATGCCTTTGATAGCTACTATTTGGAGCAACAATTCAGCATGTTGAGTCACTGTTAAGTCACTCTTAGAGACAGACTCTGATTCCACTTACACCCAAATGAATCTTCAGCAACTTCACTGAACATGGCAGCTTCAATCTGTACGTGAATCTGTATCCAAAATTCTAGTTCTGGTTATTTTCTTTTTCTATATACATTCCTTATAATTTTTCACAGATCGGTTTGAGTGAAATCACCTAACTCACACTTCATGGGGTTATAGTAATGCGTAGTCTGTATCTGAAGATACCTGATGTCCATAAAAGTTATTGATCTCTGTTCAACTTTATCTGTTTTGACACATTTACTACTTTGACACTTTGGAGCCATTAATTTCTCAATAAATGATAGAAAATCCAGATACGTTACTCAGTGGGGCGTATTGGCACCAAAATGCCATTTACACCATTAAAAATATATCTCCTTTAAACCCTTCTTGAGATATATTACTAAGCATAAGACTTTTGTGAAAGCCTAACAGGAGTCTTTTTATTAACAAACTGGGTCTGTAGATGTTCTTGTAAAGGACATCAAGTGTATAATTAGGGGAAGACATATCTGGCAGCCAGCAACTTATTTTAATATTCCAAAGTTACTTTCTATTCTGCAGCTCCATGTCTGCTTTTTATGAGTAAGACTGTAAGAATACATAAGCCTCCTGTCTTTGGATCCACCTACCCCACGTCAGGCAAGATGGAGAGCAGCCAACCAGCTGTTTTTATTTGGCTCCTTACACAGATGCTTACCAAAGGCTCTGCCAGCAGAGTGGAAATACAACAGAACTCTAATCTGCCACAGCATCCCATAAGTTGCATGTTCCACCATCCTAACACACCACTGTTATCCTCAGTGCAGTCCTTCTGTAGGAAAGTGGAGGGTAGCCAATGCAGGAGATACCTGTTATTTTTACATTAACAGGTAACTCCCCACTGGAAAAGTCAGTTCTTGTGGTGGTTGGGCATAAAAGGGATCTTATTTAAAATGGGATCCTTTCTTCTAGGTCCATGAGTTCACAAGTTCACAAGTCCAAAGGTGTCATAAACATCTTCTAAATACAGTATAAATCATGGCTGCAATGGTAGTAGAGTGAGACTCCTGAAACCTGTCAAGTTACTGTATCTCAAAAATCCATAAGTTAAATTGTAATTTTTATGCCTGTTTGAAAAGCCACACATACAACACATCGCTCTGATTTTGACTGATTGCCCTTCTTCCTAAGGCTCAGTGCCCAGCAAGGAGCTCAGGTTTATCCATCTTCAGCATCTTAATAGCCTTGAAGTAAAGCCTAATTTCGGCCCTTCAGGTCTTTGAATGCTTATGAATTCGATTTCTACAAGTCTTCAGTTGCAAAGAAAATAAAATTGCGCCCATGACAATTTTTCTTTGTTTTTAGATTTTATCACAACTCCCTTGCCATCTTTATTCATCCTGACCCAAAACTTTCAAACCCTGCATGTATGAGAATTTCATCTTATAGAGACAAGAAATTGATAAGACTAGCATCTTATCAATTTCACATTAACAGCTACCAAACATTTAAGTATAGTATTGTAGGGAAGATCAGAGCTGTCATCATTATTGACTGAAAATAGAAAGTCTGTGAGATTTTCAGAGAATTGTGTCAGGACTTCACCAGGCTCACATCACTTGAGACTTCTATTGTTATGCATCAGAAAGGTCTCAGTAAGAAAAAATAGTAATTCACATTGCAAAGATGCAAGAAATAAAAATCAGAAATCATCCTTGCTATGTAATTTGTACAAGTTATTTTTACTCCATATTTCAAGCACAAAATTGGAGGGCAGCACTGTTATGAATGAAATTTCTTCTAATTCTTATACCACTTAATTCCTAGAAATCTGCAGGACAAATCAGCAAGAGAATGCTTATACTTATATATACAATACACACTCTATTAATTTAATTTCTATAATACAGTTTATTTCCAACATTAAAATTGCCAAGATCAATGACCACACAATACTCTTTGCCTCATATATCACTGCCCATTTTCCAGCACTCAGACTGGCCCCAGTTCTGCTGTTACTTTTTTTTCTCAAGGGGTCAGTTCATTGTTTGATTCCTTTGAACTTCGGCTGATTCGAGGTGTTTAGAGGGAGACGAACAGTGTCAATGGTATAACACACATATTGTGAAGAAATGACATTTTAAAGGTCAGTTCCAGGAGCCCAAGTTTGAAATGCTGAGTGAATACGGATTACAGGAGAGGACTTGATTCTTGACCTATGGGCTTTTTGTGCTTGCTAATTTTGAAAGACACTTTAAAGTCTCTCCTGGAGGATCTTTCTTATTTGTAGTATCTTTTATCTAAAAAAAAAAAAAGAAAAGCATTTGATGTCACTTTTGCTTCAGAGAAATCATTTTTTGAGTTTGAAAACGAGAAGAAGATTCTTCTGTTGGATTTCTTTGTTGCTACATCTTTGTGAGTTCCTTATCTTTCAAACACCAACTGCTAATATTTATAAATCTTGTCTCCTAGACAAGAGTGATAGGTGTTTCTTGAGTTGCTATTATGATGTGAAATCCTTCCTGACATTTGCCCAGATAACACAAGTGCCCAGCTGTGTAGCTGCAGTTTGAAATCCATCAACATTCAAAATTCAAAACGTCAATAAAATGACATACAGAGAAGTCCTCTCCACTAGCAAATAATACTACAAGGACTGCATTAGAACAGGCGCTTTTCTCTTCTAGCTGTATAAATAATCAAACAGTAGATCAATCTTTTCAAAGTTTGTTGAGACTTTGGTTAGTTGCAAAATCTTTCCTTCACCAGAACTATATAGCTTAGTAAAAAATATCTCTTACAATACTTTGGCATTTCTGTTGTTTGTGGGTTTTTTTTTTGTCAAGTCTGTAATGTAAAAATGGAAGGGTGAAAGTAAAATGAAGAACAAGCCATAAAACTACATAAAGTATTCCATTTTCATCCTTTTAGTTTGACAGTAGCCAAAGTAATATGCTAATTGACATAATGAGATATCGCTAAAATAATCTGTATGAACCACTTCCTAATACTAATTATTCTTTGTTTATTATCTTACTAAGGCTTTATATTCTTAAGGTAAATTATACTGAAAGTAAAGTGTAGAAAAACTCATGAGGAACACATGTTGATTTGGGGTCCGATGGAGAACTGCAAAGTAATATTTCCTCTCTTTCCAAGCGGAGTTCAGGATTATTTTTCCTTCTCTTCTCCCAGATAATTTCTGAACAAATAGTCCTATCTCAATCTAACCTGTAATATTTAAGACAGATATGTTCCTCTATAACTAATGAGACTTAAAAGTGAAAGGAGAACAGAAACAAGGTTACTGCCTCTACTAACAGAACTAACAGTTCAACTTACTTCTCCTCCTCTTGGCTGGCCAGGTATCAAGCACCTTGCCCTGGGGCTCTCCTGCACCTAAGGGATGATGTCACACGGGAAGGGAGAGAGATTAATTCAGCTCGGGGATTAAGAAACAAAAGCATTAGATCTCATTAGCTCTGCTGCTCTTGGAACAACAACACCTCCTCCCCTCTGCCACGACTATCCCAGTCTGGTTTTCTTTCAGTATATAATGATATTAATTCTTTACAATTCTCTGTGCTGACAAGTTTTAAATTCTCTAATATTGAGGACAGGTTTGTCATTTTTTTCAATCTTGCTCTGATAAAGGGTTGCTCTCTTAAGTAGTCTCATTAACCCCACTATTCATGTTAGCCACCTGCTGTTTGCTTGAGTAAAGAATGCATAAAAGTGAGCAATAGCTTTGGGAAAAATAAAATTTCTACTTATACAGTTCACACATCCAAAGCTGCATATAATGTTAACAACGGCACCACAAACACCTCCCATAAAAGAACATTTGAGACCAGATTTGTAGCTTTTTAAACTCAATAGTAGTCTGATTTCAACAGAATTTTGGATCAGGGCCATAAAAAGCAAATTCCTTACAGAATCCAGCCTTTTACAAAACGAACGATTGCTAGTAGGTGTATCACCAACCTTCAGTATTTTAACACCACACCCTGGCATAAGTGATTATTCATTATTCTGTGGGAAAAAGACCTTTATATGTAAATCCTGGGAATACAGCAGATTAAAATCAGGTAGTGTACTTAAACACATTTGTAATAATTAATAAAAAATTACAAACAGATGAGAGAGGATAACTGCCTCTGAAACATTTATTCTACTAGTAATTTTATTACCATTGAATTCTTGCCAGCCAGGAAACACCTAGAGGCTCATGTTTCACACCCAGTACTGCAGAGGTGAAAAGGTAGAACATTCTGCCTTAACAAGTATGCAAAGAGCAACTTCAAGCGGAAACAAGTTTAGCACCCATCTCTTACTGGCTCAACCACAGAGAAACTCTCCATAATAACTCGCAGCTTCTACGAGGTTCTGCCTTGGGTCTTGGGTGAGGGAAGACATGTGCATGTGCACACACATGCATGCACACATGCAAGTGCACAACCTAAATCCACTTGCCACATGAAGGATTCCACTAGCCCACTATTTTTTCTGTTTTACTATAAACTAGGAAAAAAAAAGACAGAAAACAGGAAAAGAAAGAAAAAAATAAAGCATATTACAAGTTTATATAGAAAAACAGCTACCTAAAGTGCCACATTAGAGTCTTGTAGAGCACAAACTATACCTTCACTAAAACAGCAACAAAATGCTGTACTGGAAGTGGAATAATTATTCCTCTTTTAAGGAATAAATCCTTCTGTTATAATGTACTATACAACCCAGAGGCATAGCGATCTCTCCAGATGACAGTAATTCTCACTATCCTTATCAAAAATGACAGTTGTTCCTTTGAAGCAGATTGCCATGGTAAGGCACCAGCTGAAATGCCAGTTTTATTCTGTCACGATAGGAACCTATCCCAACTATGCGTGCTCTTAACATCTTCCTTCTGTGAAAGCAAATAGAGGTGTTTTTTTTTCCTTTTCTTCTTCATACTTATACTTTTCCTTGTGTGTAGTTTTCTAGAAAAGCAAGATACACAGAATAAAGCAGACAAGGTTGATTTAAACAAAGGGAGAACTGAAATATTCCCTCATCTTCATCCAGATTCTCTGTTTACCCACAATAATAGGATCTTACACATGCCTTTACTTACTATGCAGGGCCTAGGAGTCCCAAATACACATATTAGGTATTTGTTCATTAATGGTAATATATGTATGTCCTCAATATGTGTACTACAATGGTGATGGAATAAAAAACTGTACCAATAAACTCAGTAAAAGGCACTCAAAATATTCCTACAGAGTTTTTGACGTCATCTCTGCCATGAGGAAGATTTGGGTTTTGGTTTTTGCTTTATAAATACAAGGCCAAAGTGTTGGCATTACTGCAGATAAAAATATTGGCACCAGTATTGACATTACTGCAGCTAGTACCACATAATCCTCCTGTACAGTACTGGCACAGATGCAAGCAGATACACCTTGAAAGGAGCTGCTTACAAACTGAAGTCTAGCTGATTTGGCCCAGGAAGAACAACATTTAAAATAAGCACAAACACAATGCCATTTTGAATGCCACCTAGCTGCACAAACTACTTTTGTATTTTTTCTCTGGACAAAATGAGGAAGTGGAAAATGAACACACTTTTGAGTATGATACATTCTCATAATGAATGTGTAAAAGCTCAACACAGTTAACAGAAAGAAGAGCCTTTTATTAAACCTATGGTAATATCAAAATAAAAAGCTGTTTTGTGTGTACAAACCCCTTTTAATACAGAAATAGAAGCTCTAAGTTTTACATTACACTTGCACAATTGTTCAGGCTGAAAATAGAACTAATACCACTTCTCTGCAGTGACCGATAACAGCCCAACACTAATCCAAAGGCTTACAATCATTCTTCAGAAAGGTTTAATGAATCACACACAATTGTTAATTTAAATTAATTAATTAATTAATCTATTCACAAATAATTTGTAGAATAAGGGAAAGACCAACTAATAATAAGAATCCATAGGCCATACACGTGGGTGGGAGAGAAAGATTTCCTCTAGCTGCATGCACATATTCATTATGTCACTCATCCTTAATTTGCACCTGGAAGAAAGGAGGAGTCATATCCCTCATCATCTTGTACATGATAAAATCATTTTCATCCATGCAAAGTGACCACGGGATTCTCCACCAGAATTCTGCTTTCCAATTTGAGCATTTTACATCTACCACACACTGGTCTAACTGTCCAGACATATTACCACCCCGGGCATATTATCAGCCTGCATATGGAGCTAGCCATGATTAGCTAAAAGATACAGTTGAAATTGTTTTTATAAATAGGAGATAAATAGCAGGGGGGTAGGGGTAGAATAGTGGCTTATGATAATAAAGATGGTTTAGTATTATATATATATAGGGAGAGTTCATGCTTTGTTATAATTTGTTAGCACTCTGGACACATCATTTTTCATCATGTACTTTGAATGAGAGAAAGATACACTTTATAAGAATCCTCCATGCTTATATTATAGCATCATTCTCTCTTAATAGCCTTCTGGCTATCCACATGCTTCATAGTAGAAATTATCTGCCAAAATCACTTAATGTTGAAGATATCATGGGACTGCAGGAAAAAGTCCACATTATAGTTTGTCTTCATTTCTTCTTCAATTTCTTTATTTTTCCATCAATCACCACAGTTGATTCTTTAATAGTGCCCTTGAGAATCCCTACCAAAAAAGCAGAAAGTCCACAGACTCTCTCTCAGTCAGATGTTTCAAGCATACTCTGAGGATCTTGTAAATCCTCTTTAATACAGAACGGATCATTCAGGTCTCAAAATGTTTAATATAATCTCTCCTCCAGTCAGCCTAAGGGACCACAATCCTCAGGGCTGTAGCCCTTCCCCTAATTTTCTGAGGTTTTGAAAATGTCAAGGCTAATCTTAGATTCACATAGGGTGTTTTTAAATAAGTTGCTTGACCTTTGTGTTTCACAGATGTTCTGCCTGATGCAAACCAATCATGTGTAAAGTGCAACACTAGTTTTTCCTTGGTATATTCATGGTCTTTCCTCCTACTGTCATCCAGAAGCAGCTTTTAAGACTTGTGAAAATCTACAGCTATTGCTGATCCAACCTTAGACTGTTCTGCAGCTACAGATTATTGATTTTCATGGAGTTTTGCAAAGGTGAGTAAATATTACTGCCATTTTTAATGGAAAACCCCAAACACTGGGCAATGCTGCACATTCAAAGTCATCCAGCAGATGAAAGTCAGAGCTGGAAAAAGAGACTTGGTTTTCTGAGGCCACACTCAGGATACTAACCTTATTAACATGAGTCAGTGTTGTTCAGTAGATTAACCAATGAATCAACTACTTTTTCAATTTTCCATTTTAATACTGCCTGACACGAAGTCCAATAATCTTGGTTAAACCACTGAGGGCTCACTCTGGACAAGCTAAGATCAAGTTTCTCATTATTTCATCAGCCCAAGACCCCAAACTAGTCCTCTGTTTTCTTATTCTGGCTAAACACATCACTCATGGATACAAAGTAAACAAAGACATTTTTCAAACATTTCAAAATATTAAGGTTTGAGCAAAATCTTTCAACAGTTTGAAATGTCACTTCAATATTCTTCTGTGACAGCAACAGTCTCTGTTGCATTCTGGCAGCAGATACTTGTGCACACAAAGCATGTGCGACTCAACAAAGCACTTCCCTAGATTTCAGTGCAATCAGCTTTTTCTGGAGATGGAGCCTTTATTATGCATACTGCCAGTTTACTGATTCGTAGGAAGAAAGTCCACAACAAATTATAAATTCTAGAAAGGGTCACAATCATGACTTTTTCCTTTTCTCATGATGTATTAAAATGGGCAGAAGGCAGAGGAATAAGACTCTTATCATTTTGCTCAGCATTCATTCTAGAAACACTATTTAAATGTGGTGGAATACTCTATAGAATCCAGAAGAACAGCTTTGCTACTCAAAGATGTAAGAACTCTGTTAATGTTTACTGAAATTCTGCTAGGATTTATTGAAATTTTTGTCAGCTTTTCTCATAATTACCTGTATTCTACTGTCATTACTGAGCTTGACAGCTATGAGTGTCTTTCTATCAGCGTTTCTAATGTAGCCATTGATGGTAGTAGTACTTCTGGATATTAGATAAAGTTTAAATCTTTCCTTATACATCTTGGTTAGACATGATGGAACTGATTCACTGTAGGAAGTCTTGCAGCTATTTTGCCTTAATGAACATATCTTTGAAGACATTATTTTCAATGAGTATATTGATTTTCTATTCTTAACATTTTCAGTGGAGCTATTTGAGAAGCGGCAGAGAGCCCCTCAAAGTCTCAAATTTGTTTATCCCTTTTACAAGAGAGGTTTTAAACTCAAATGCAGTAATGAACACCTATGTGCAAAGCACAGATTGTGAAGAGGGAAATATCTTCAGCAGGAGTAGATTTTGCAGGTGTTCCTCGTCCTACTGTGTTACAGCCAAAGTTACTAAGCCAACACTCTGCAAAGGTGTAACACATAGTGTGAGTGTCATGGAGAGATATGGCACCATTACAGAAACACCTGTGTTAAAAATAACTTCAAGCTTATTCACTGTGAGGTATTCCTTAACCTTTAAAATGTTTCCTTTCTTGCCTTGATGCTTTAATACTTGCATTATGTTCCAGACCATGACTGTCTCAGTAAAAGCATAATATTTTTTCTCTTTTTCTTCTGATAAAGAATAACATGTCTATATAGCAAGAAACAGTTACATCTACAATGGCTGCTCTAAAAGTAATGCCTCCTGTTTTATTATGCTTGCCCATGACATCAGAGAACCCTCTGATAGAGGAGAAGGGAGAACAGATACGGAGAAGGCTAAGGTACTCAACAAGATCTTTGCCTCAGTTTCTCACACATCTTGTGTCCCTGTAAGGAGGGAGCTGCAGGAGAGAAATCTTTCTCCCAGTGAGAGTGGAGCAAGTCTGCGACAAGTTTGTGAGGCTGAATGTGTTCAAGTTTATGGGGCAACAACATGAAACCCAAGGTTCAGAAGGAATTGCCTGATGTGGTTGCCAAACCGCTCTCCATCATATTTGTAAAATCATGGCTGTAGGGAAAGTCCCTGATGACTGGAAAAAGGGAAACATCACTTCCATTTTTAAGAAAAGGAGAAAGGAAATCCTGAGGAACTATAGTCTGGTGAGCTTCACATCTGTTCCTGAGAAGATCATGGAGCAGATCCTCCTGGAAGCTATGTTAAGGCACATGTGAGACAAGGAGGTGATCCAAGACAGTCAGTAGAGCTCCACCAAGGGCAGATCATGCTTGATCAATCTGGTGGCCTTATATGATGGAGTGAAAGCATCAGTGGACCAAGGGCAAATAAATAGTATCATATACCTGGATTTGTTCAAGGCTTTTGACGTGGTCCCACACCACATCCTTATCTCTAAATTGGAGAAATATAGATTTGAAGGCTGGACTATTAAGTGGATAGATGGTTGGTTGGATGGTTGCAGGCAGTGTTGTGGTCAGTGGCTCTAAACCCAGGTGGAGGCCAGTCACAAGTGGTTTCCCCAGGGGTTTGTCCTAGGACTGGTGTTCTTCAACATCTTTATCAATGACATAATGCAATCGAGTGTACTCTCAGTAAGTTTGCTGATGACACCAAGCTGAGTGGTGCAGCTGAAACATAGAAGAAAAGGATGCCACCCAGAGGGACCTGGAAAAGTTTGAAAAGTGAGTTCACAAGAACCTAATGAGGTTCAACAAGGCCAAGTGCAAGGTGTTGCTCTTGGGTTGGGGAAATCCCAGATAAGCATATAGACTGGGAGAACTAATTGAGAGCAGCCCTGAAGAGAAGGACTTGGGGGTTCTGGTGGATGAAAAGCTGTACGAGGCAGCAGTGTGTGCTTGTGGCCTGGAAGGCCAACTGTATCCTCAGCTGAATCAAAAGAGAGGTGGTCAGCAGGGAGAGGGAGGGTATTTTCTGTACTCCACCCTTGTAAGTCTCCGTAGGAAGTGCTGTGTCCAGGTCTGGCTTCCACAGCTCAAGACGGATGTAGAGTTGTTGGAGACCATCCAGAGGAGACCCATGAAGATGAATACAGGGCTAGAGCACCTCTCCTATGAAGACAGTGTGAGGGAGCTAGGTTTGTTTAGCTTGGAGAAGAGGAGGCTCCGGGGAGGCCTCATTCCAGCTTTCGAGTACCCAAAGAGAGCTTATATGTAGGAAGCGGACTGACTTTTTACAAAGTTTGATAGTGATAGGACAAGGGATAATGACTTTAAACTAAAAGAGGGGAAAATTAGGTTAGATATTAGGAAGTTGTTCTTTATGCAGAGTGGTGAGGCACTGGAACAAGTTGCAAGGAGAAGTTGTGGATGTCTCGTACTTAGAGACAATCAAAGGCAGGTTGCACGGGGCCCTGGGCAGCCTGATATGGTGGGTGGCACCCCTGTCTGCAGCAGGAGGGTTGGAACTTGATGATCCTTAAGGTCCCTTCCAGCCGAAGCCATCCTATGATTCCACGATTCCTTGGTGCATGTATGGTAGTAGAGGTAATATTCCTGCTAATATTCCATTACATTTTGTTGCTGTGTGACAGATGGCAGCAGGGGGATTGTCTGACAAAAAGGCATCTGACATGGAAGTATGCATGAAGCAAAGGTGTGGAACTGAATTTCTCCATGCAGATAAAATTATACCCACTGACATTCATCAATGCTTGTTGAACATTTCTGGAGACAAACAGAAGATGTGAGGAGAGTAAGGTGGTGGGTGGTATGTTTCATCAGTAGTGACCGAAATGTGAAAGACAAGCCACGTTCTAGATGGCCACACACAGCTGTCAAAGCATGAAATGAAGGGCATTTCAATCAGCTCATACATGCAAATTGGTAGATTCTGACCAGGTCACTACATGATGTTATGATGTGGAATACCGATAACCAAAAATCATAAAACAATGACGCCAGGGAATTCTGCATGGAGCTGAATATCGGCTTTTAGTACATTGGAAATGATGGTAACATTGAAATACAGGAAAACTTGTGCCGGAAGAGTCCCACGGATGCTCACATGGGAACAGAAAGAACACTGTAAGCAAGTTTGTCAGGACATACTGAACCAGTATGCGGCTGAAGGTGACAAGATGTGGTGTCAGTACTACGAGCCAGAGTAAAAACAGCAGTCCATGTAGTAGCAACATATGCATTCTCCATTGAACAAAAAATTCAAGATGCAGCCTTTAGCAGGTAAAGTGGTGGGCAGTGTCATTTGAGATAGGAAAGGGATGATTCTTCTGGATTTCCTGGTACTCAAGCAAACCATCAACTCTCACTTCTACATCACAATGCTGAAGGCTCAAACTTTCAGTCAAAGAATAACACAACTTTTCTCTTGCAACATCATAATGCCAGGTCCCAGTTTAGAGACTGTGGAGCACATTGCCAGTCTTGGCTGGACTGTCCTATCACACTCACCGCTTAGTCTGGATTTGGTGCCTTCTGACCTCCATCTCTTCAAGCCGATGAAAGATGAACTGTGTGCCACTCACTTCCATCTCAATGTCCTACTACAATGCTGAGGTGATAATTTAAATCCCAGTATGTACATGAATGACTTCAAAAGAGAGTCGAGAAGTGTTTTTGAGTAGCAGCGAGGAACAGTGAAACAGAATTGAGCTGAATAAATTTAGAGATACTTGACCATCAAAAAGTCCTTGGAGACCAGGACAGACTCAGTCTATCTGCTAAAGCTCATGAAGGTGCACAAAAGAACGAGATTCTCCTTACACTACTGTTTATGATAGTTTTCTCTTTTGGAAAGGAGTTGTCAACCAGCAAAACTAATGTATCCAGCTTTTACATAGCTTTCTTTGCTCATTTTAGCAAGACAGACCCTGGGGAGGGAAACAAAATAGGAATGAGCTGAAAAAGAGTGGAGTCCTTCCATCTATCCACAGCTGAAGAATGCAATTACTTAGAGGCAAGTAGGGTATCAGACAGGAGAAGCCTAAGAACCACAAAAATTTTTACTATTGTTGTGGTTTGGTGATTTTTCTTTTGTGATCAGTATTCCACATCAGAACATCATGTGAACCAGTAGGAGTTAAAGAGTTAATGTTCTGGTTCCGTTTACTGCCCCTTATGGGCATGTGGAGTATCCTGATGGGAGGAGAGGTGCGGCTTCCCTGGGGAGGACTTGGCGCGAAGAGGAAG
>JACDJE010000840.1:0-63552 GCA_016647715.1 Pavo muticus
GTGTAGGGGCAGGTAGCCGGATTAGAGTGTTAACACTTTAACTCCCAATGCACTACATGATGTTATGATGTGGAATACTGAAAAACCAAAATCACAAAACCGTGACATAAGGAAAGAGGGCTGCCAAGCTTCCTGTGGAACAGTCACCCTGCACCATGATGAGCTGCTGAGCTGCTTGCACTCAGGAAGCATAATGATGTTCCTTTGGTGGCTTTATGGACTCGGAGCGAAACCAGAACATTTATGTCAGGTTACTCTTTGTCATAAGCTGAAAAAAATTTCATGGGGTATCTCCTTCATTTAGGGGCTTCTTACTGATTTTGAAAGGCCTAACTGATGCCCACTGTGGGGGTTTCTTCAGAAAATATCAAGAATCTTTTCTAGCAGAAAATATTAGGTAATTTATTTTAGTGGGTTGTAACCATCTTTTCCAGTAAGAAATATATTGTAAGTAAATGGAATAATCCTGGTGTAAAGTTGGAGAAACATGGTGACAAATAAGCTGTATCTGTGCTGTTATGCCCTAGTGATGTATTAGACTTCTCTCTTTCATAAGAAATGTACACTGCAATTGAAACTAAAACAAATGAGTGAATATTTCCAAGTAGGAGGTTTAAAGCTATGTTTCCTCCAGAAGCAGTAACTCAGACCCTCTTTTGCATATGTAATACTTCCTGTCATGGCACCTAATCTTAACTACTGTGCCTTTGATTTTCACTTTTCAGCTAATCGTTTTTTAAAAGTATTTACTTTTGAGCTTAGGACAACAGGCTTATTTGCACTTCTGGTTGCACATGCCTCAGTTGAAAACAAGATTACTGCACTGGGCATAGAAATGTCCTTAGAACAGCTCCACAACTCCCCAGCATGCCCTTTATAGAGCTGTGACTTAGCCAGTCATCTTGCCTCAAGCAAAGACAGAAAGAGAAAACTTGCATTGTGTCCTGAAGGTCAATGTTTCTCATTGGTAGTATTGAGCTAAAATAGATTTTTGCATCTCTTCTTTTTTTTTCTGTTTCACAAAAATTAGATGATATCTTTTCACTTTGGTGGTGGTATTAGATATAATACCCTATCTCCTAGCAGTTAAATACTGCTGTGTTAAACTGTTTGGATTTCCATACTTGCAGTTGCTATATATAAAATACAAGCCTCTGCAGGCTGTGTCTGAATGACAGCCTGCAGAAAGTGCAACTAAGATAACTGGTGCAAAGTTCTGATACCATCCTTCATAGACTTGTGAACAAATGATTAATTTAAGTTTATAGTAACCAAAGCATTTGATTGGAAAAACACCAGATTTTATATGATGGGTAAACAAAATGGGTAAACAACATCAATATTAAGAACAAAATAAAACAAAGCAAAACAACCCCCTCACTGTTTTTAGGCTAAGCAGGGGTCTGTGTAGTATATGACAATTAAAGGTGCCATAGAGATGTCCATACCATGCTGGCAGTAATGGATCTACAGCACACCAGCACAACTAGTATTCTTACAGACCTGGGCTTGCACAACTGTTACTGCTGTGATGCTTGGTTTGAACTTTCCTGTGCGATCAGTGCAATTGAGCAGTAGCTGAATTGCTGGATGTAGGTATCTCTGTTGGTTCTACTGGTTTCAGACAGTAATTCATGGAAGTCAAAGTATATTAATGGAGGATGATCCCTGCTCTGATGCACTGACAGTATTGGTTGGTAGGTAAAGGACACTACAGAATAAATAAATAGGGACAAAACACATTAAGCTAGATGCTTGAATGTCAGCTTGAAAAAATCTTTATGGGATAAGAAGGCTTTTTAAGGAGATTATTTTTTCTTGTTGTGACATATGTTGGAAAAATACAAATGCTTAAGACAATACTTGTAATATTCAATCCATTTTGTTGTTTGGGGGTATGATGAAAAGCCTGCTAATTCCCTGAATGTGCCTTACTGTGCCTCAGCCAGCCTCACTATCCTCACCAGGCACAAGGAGACCAGGAACAGGCATCTCTCTCCCTGCCCACGTGTCCAGGAGCTCTATTTAATTCAGCCCTGTGCATCCAGTCTCTGCCTGCTATATTACAGGAGTGCTGGTTTCCAACTCAACCATAGCCATGCACTCTGTCTGCCCATGGACCCTACTTATCTGGATCCTGACCCATCCCAGCTTGACCTAGGACCTTTCTTGTCACTATAGGAGGTGACCAGTCTGTGTCTTCACAAGTCATCGCCACCCTGGTATCAGACCTGATCTCAGCCTATTGATCGACTTCCCAGGTTGGCAGCATACGTGCCTCATCACCACAACTTGCGTAATGATCTGGCCTTTTGACTGAAGCTGGCTGCTGTCTCTGGACCTGTCCTGCTCACCTCACTTGGGTACTGTTCTGCAGGCTGTATTTAGTTCCTTAGCTTCCTGATCTGTAGGGAGTAGCCAGACCTCACTACCCTGACAGCACATTAGTCAAATTGTGGTCTTTAAGAAGTGGTAAGTAGCAGTAAAATTTCATTTTGCAGGACTTCTTTTTCTCATGGCAGTTAAAAGTATTTGAAGTTAGGGAATTGAAAGTGCATGTTCAATCACAATTACAGCATCACTACTGTGAAGTTATAATCACGGTAAGAACAATTGTTTCATAAATCCTATTATAGAGCAACTTGTTTGAGCCAATTAATTGAAGAAAACTGTTGAGTTGTAAAATCAGAGCTTCTATTATGAAAAGAAAACCAATCAAATATCCAAGGCTTCTCAGTTTACTTCCAGCTTACATAGTGGTTTGGACACAATATGAACCCAATAAATCGCTTGAAACATCCACATCGTGAAGCTGCTTGGTCATTACCAAAGTAGGTCAAACTAAACCAGCAACCTCATCCAGTCTTTCCAGCCATCTGTTCCCTAAAGGTCTCCTCAGGCTAGATATTACTGGTCTTTCTTGAAGCAAAATCTGAGTCTGAGCACCACGATGTTCTCACCATCCAGACTGCATTGCCAACTCAGCAGCAGAGCCCATCCTAGAACAGTCACTGCTGATATTTCATGAGAGATCTAATTGCTTTTAGTTATTTCATGCTGTAGGGATTACAGAAAGAAAACAGCAGCCCACTGCTCTATGTTTGCCTGTCTCTTCCCCAAAGGCACCTAGATTAAATTTTTTAGAAGCTGAAGGTACAGCTTTAATAATGTCTTGCAGCTAAAGGTACTGCACAGTTAGCTGCAGAGCTGTGGCTGCTTATCAGCCCTGCTTCCTCTCCCTGCTCTAGCTTTTGGCAAGATCACTATCTTCTTACAGTGATGAAAGAGAATATTAAGCACATACATCAAAATGAAAGACAGGATAAGTCGTTTTTTATCTTACTGTTTATTAAGACTCTTCATCCCTGATTTATTGAGAGTGGTGCTTTTAATTGATAGTAGTGCAAATTAAAGCTCTGTTGTAATAGATTAAATCAATATCCACTTGTATCCAAGACTAAAACCTAAAAACAATTATTTACTTCTTGTAATGAACACCAAACTACAAGTTTTCATATGGGAATCCAGTCCCTTAGGTCATACTTGTAAACTTAGAGTGGCAGCTCATAAATGTTGGGTGGTAATCCACATATGTTGGAACAATGGGAAGTGATATAGAAATTTAAGAATTAGGCAGAAAGAGGAGAGAATGCTATGAGAGAGAAGAATTGAGTAGTAATTGTCAGGCAGATATGCAAAGGGATAGGTGAGCGTGACTTGAAAACCAGCAGTCTGGCTCTTTACACCATCACAGGAGCAATCCTTTCTCTCTGATAACACTTTCCCTGTTCTCCACTCAAATTTCAAGTCTAGAGCCTCTCAGTAAGAATAATGCAGTGAGAATAGAACTTGCACGGGAAAAGTCCTCTGACAAACATCCAGGGTCCAAGGAATTCAGGCATTCAGAGATTTGTTTTAGTGTCCAAACTTCAGTCAAGCACAGCTGCGGGTGGGCCTGTGTCTCACATGTGCAATGTTCTCACTTTACTGGAAAGGTAAACACCTGTACCCATGCTCATCTTTAGGTGGCAGTAAGATGACCTTTTTTGTTTCCAGCATTGATCATCTGTGCTTAGAGCATGTGTCACATGGACTTCTCTTCTTCAGTGTCCAGCCTTGGATGACAGCTGGATAACTTACTCTTTTAGATGACACTGAGGTGGGACTGCTAAGTAAAGCTTTGGATAAACTGCTGAAAGTAGTACCTGTTCCCCGACTGATCAAGGAACATTCTTGCCTCCCATTCAAAGAAAGTTTTATGATGTCATTGAAAGCCAGGTCTCACCATGGTCAGGAACACAAGCGTGCACAGCCCCACTTACCTGTGTCAGTGGCTTAGGAAAACAGGCTGGTTTCCAGTGTGCTTGCTGCCATCAAGATATGGATTTGAAATGTTTGGCACAGTGGCTACTCCTGTTGCATCCTCTTGCCAAAGCTGAGTTTCTACCTTGACCTTCTCACTTCCCAACAGGTGTAAAAGCAGCAAACTAAACTCTCTAGGCTTTCCTCCCAGTGACTTCATGCTTTCTGGCACACCAGAGCTCACTCTTGTGCAGGTCCTTAAACAGCGACATCCAAGTTTGCTTACCCAGCAGAGCAGACTCAGCTCAGGGAGTGACATCAACACCTTTCATATGGCATTTTCAAGCTGTAGCTGTATACCTGTTCCCAATACTAAGTACCAAGATTTGTTCTTTGGTCCCACTGCTGATACTGGCAATTGTTGCAGGCAAAACAGTTTTGACTAAGGCATTTTTAAATTAATTTAATATTTTTTTCACACAATAATGCTATTACTGTGTTTAATTAACACAAGCTTCTGATCACTGATTTTGGTTTTGAAGAAGAAGAAGAAGAAGAAGAAGGAGAAGGAGAAGGAGAAGGAGAAGGAGAAGGAGAAGGAGAAGAAGAAGAAGAAGAAGGAAAGAAAAGAAAAAGGGAACATAATCAAACATTTTGATGAACAACTTTTCTCCTCTCTGAGGCTGATTTTCAGTCAAACACCTTTTATCTCCATTCCTAATCTCGATTTCCCTTATATTCACTGTAGTTACACTCAGTCTTTCCCAGTTCCTTCTGTGAAGAGACCAACAGCAACACATGAAGTTTGGATTTGTATGTGTAATGTTTTCTGCCTGCTACTCTAGGAACATTGCTTTCTTTCTGCTGATCTCTGATCTCTGTTTTCTACTGTCTTTCGTCTGCTTTGTTGAGAGTCATCAGTGGCTGCAGTCCCTCAAGATTGTCCCTCTCCTGGCTCTGGTTACCCATTAGGTAACCACATATGTCCTCAAGAACACGTCACATCTCCCATGCCAGTTTCTGCCACTCTTTGCCAAATAAGTCTGAGCTGGGAAGGCTGGTTCTCTACAGATGAGCTCTGGTTTTGGTGTCTGATGAAGTGCTCATCCTGGTGGTGGAGCTGATTGGACCCAGTAGGACCATCCTTTCAGTTCCTGACCTCCTCCCACGCAGGGGACCTGCAGCATTGCTCCTCAAACCTGCCAGTTATGTCCACCACTGGAGGTTACTTCAGAGCAGCATACTCCTGAGGTTACATTTTTTGTTTCTCCTTTTGTCCTAGCCCTGTTAATGTCCAGTATGTTCTGTACCAATTGTCGCCCTTTAGTGGCTATCTGCCCTCCCAAGTGTTCATCTGGACTAAAACCAGATGAGAGAACAGGAAATTTCCGTCAAATCCTGAACAGTGTTTTTTCACCAGGTCTCAGTATTGCAGGCCACTTTTTAATTGCTCAGTTTTTACTACACAGTGGCATCTGAGTTGTTAGCTATTTTCCCTTGCCCAATAGTTAAAGTATTATGGTACCTTTGTGGTAACAGTTTTTTAGGGCTGGTCTTCACCAAACTGCTAGGGATGCCTCAGTAGAGAATGCTGAAATAATTAAATGACTTTAAGAGAAAGTACTTTTGACAGAGATCTCCAGCAACAGCAAGATGTTCACAGAATCCGTGTGGATTGATAAAAGCTGTTGGAAGCATTATCAGGGCCGAAATTTGAAAAAGAAAATCCCTAAAATAGCAGATTAAATTAAAAAAAAAATCTTTATGAAAATTGTATGCTGACAGAAACACATCATGGAGTGCCATGCCTTATTCCCTTTCATATCTTCAGCAGTTAAGGCATGTATTCTGCCCTTTACCAGTGATTTCTTATACACACTGACAACAGGACAGAACTTATGCGGCCCTGTCTGCCTTGTCTTTGTTTTTATATTTCATTTTGCCGTTGTGTTTGAAGTGGAATAATATGCATTGGCGTAGACTGTGTTTTCTGTTACTTGTGATTACTCACCAAAATCATTTTGAAGCCTACTTTTTTTTTTCTTCCCCTAATTATTGGGTTTGATCTCAGCTTGGGGAGTAGGGCATTCTTTCCTGTGCTGTCCTGAAAATAATTGCATTTGCAGTGATTGTTTTCTAATAACAGTTCTGTAAAATAAGTGCTTTGGGGCCAAATACAGCTTTACTTATGAGAACAAAAGAATTTTACTTGAATAATAATTCAGTAAGGTCTTTGTGTTTTGGGTCATTATCTGCAAAATATTTATACAGCCTATGGCAGTTATTACATAACTTCAGTACAATAAGGAACTACCATCATGTCAGAACAATACCTATTATAACATTATCATCTGATTTGGGCATCACAGTGCCTTAGTTTGGACGAGAGGATTTCACAGATATTCATTAAGGCTGATGGCTCAGACAGGGGAAAGATATCTAGAATAAATGTCATGTGTAAGATACATCTTTATTATTTTTCATATTAACATCTCTATTTTGTTGATGGTCAGAGTGTGACACTTTGAGCAATAATGAAATCTACTGGCTTTCCTCAAAATACTCTATTTTGTTTTATTCGGTGTGAAGATTCATGGCTATAAAAAGCTAATGAATAAGAATGGGAGTAACTTCACTAGATCCTCAGTAACTATTTGGGATTTGTCAAATATCCAGTGATTATGTGGCATTTGAGATATTCCACACATTGTCTATTTGTCTTGCAGTGCTGCTATTCCTGTTGCTCGCTTTTCCTGATGCTAATTTACAGCACAGTTCATAGCAGTTTAGCCAAAAGCTTCCCACTAATAGTAATTGTAGAATCACAGAATCATTAAAGCTGGAAAGACCACTAAGATCACTGAGTCCAGTCATCGACTCATGCCTGCGACTGCTGTAGGCCATGCCCCTCAGTGCCACATCCACATGGTTCCTGAACACCTCCAGGGACAGTGACTCCACCACCTCTCCAAGCAGCCTGTTCCAATGTACAGTCACTCTTTCCAAGAACAATTGTTTCCTAATATCCAGCCTAAACTTCCCATGCTGCAACTTCAGGACATTACCTCTCATCCTATCGATTACAAGGGAGAAGAGGTCAACATCTACCTTGCTACAGTGGTGAGGATGAGCAGGCAAACCCTGTACAGGACAAAGATACTATCATCCTTCAGTTCCTTTTTATTCTTAGATTGCAATTAACATTCAAAGCAATCTTTTCCACAGTGTAGTCCTCCTTCTGAATTTACACTTTGTGGAATATTGACTGTTTTGCAGCAGTTACTTTTTTTTTTAGAGTTTTCTCCTCCTAGCTGCGTAAATCTAACACACAGGCTCCATGCCATATTCCATGGCATGGAATTCCATTCTTCTTTTTCCTATTTCAGTGTAATATTACAGGTTAAGAATTTTAAAAATTTACGTCTAGAAATAGTGTTTGCTCCTGCGAGGAGGCAAAAATTGAGTATTATATTTAGTGTTATATCTGGAGAATTATGACTCTGGAGAATGACTGTGACATTCTGTAAAATAAATGAAATTGGTAAAGATCAAATATCCTGGTTTTGAGTGCAGGAAATAAAAGCCACGCAAACAGAACTGCTATCGCTCAGTTCTTCAGATGGTGTCAATTTGTGCAGCACCATGAGGTGACAGAATATCATCACTGTCTTAAGAAGCAGTTGTTAAACTAACATTTACACATGTACGTGTACATCAAGTAAGTTACAACCTTGTATTTACATTGCAGTTCCAAGGTGATTGTAATAGCAGGTCAGTGACTTTTAGACAATTTAGTGACAACCCCATTCTAAATGCAATGTAATGCAGCGTCACTACTTTGACATCCACTAACGTATCTGCCTCCATGTCCAAAATTCACAGATACTGTATTGTGTGGGTTAATGTGCACTGTTTAATAAAGTGCAGTGGTTATCTGAAACCCCCAAATCAGTAAGATTTAATGTGAACCATAGTCTATGTCTTTTCCTCTCCCCTCCTCTCCCCCTTGGCTACTCCTTTTACTCTTTTCTCCTGCCTTTCACATGTGGTTTCCTCTATCTTACAACCTCAAAAATCCTGTCTGCCCTCATCTAGCAGGGAGTTGTAGTCTGTAATGAGAGAGCTTCTGCCTTTGAACTGTTTATAAGGTAACTCTCATTAATGTTCATGAGTGCTCTACAAATGGAAGACAAACCATTAAATGCTTAAGAATGCCTTATTTATGTAAGCAAGACATAATTTACAACAGAATAGAACCAAACACAGAAAATAGGATGGCTGGATTCAATTTTGCTTTTTTGCTGGCATCACTAATTACTGCAGTGGTCAGAGCCCTGCTGATGCTCACCTGGTTGATATTCTCCAGCCCGCTGAGTTTGGGACCTGAACAGTGTGAACTGTGATTGTCAATTCCCTTAACTGAGGGCAAGTTCTTCTAGTTCTTCTTAGGCCCCTCCAGCACTTCTCTTTAGTTAACTGCCTTGCACGAAGCTCAGATCATAAGCTCCGCTTGTCTGTCTCCTAAATCCAGTTGTAATTCCTGGAGTCTCCCCAGGCTTAAAGCATTCTTTTTTTTACTGCTTCTTCCTCTGTTTTGTAGCTCATCCTATCAACAGAGGATTAAATCACGCAATACAGAGAATTTGTAGTGATTTCTAACATGTTTATTTTTTGATTTAGATAAAGCAAAAGACATCAAGGTCCATCAAAATAACTACCTTCTCTGCTTTTTCCTCAATTATTTCCTTGCAATTTTGGAGCACTCCTTGGGCTAATGTGGGAGACATTTGCAGTATCTGTCCTCTTTACTTCTGCTCTCTTCTCTCAAAGAAAAGTGCACGTTGAGAGACATTTCTTCTTTGAGGAGATTATATGTTTTCTGATTAGTCCTCCTAACCATAGAACAAAACAAACAACAAGCCAGTACATCAGCACTTGTGTAGCACAGCATATGAGCTACAAACACAAACTCCTTCCTTCTTGAAGAGGGCTACAGTTTAAATAGAATAATAAGTATAAAAAATACTCTGCTGTCAGCTGTGGCTAAAGGTAAGCATTTCTCCCTGCATCCTGGAAAACAATAAGGAAGGTTTCAGCTGTGCATTCAAAATGCTCTCAGGAAACAAAGCAGAGTCTGAAATTTGAAGAAATATTAAGAAATCCATTAACCTGTCAGATGACTTCTCCTTAAACCTATTGAAGAAACAAACATGCACTTTTATGTACCTCCTTGAAATGTGATAATACACTGCTCATGAAATTTTGCCACTTTTTGTTGTTGTTTGAATATTGTAATTTTTAGCAAATATTTCTGATAGGTTTTGACCACCACTTTACCTGGTCAATTACTATTCACTGAATAATTTATTTAAAGATTAATGGCAAAAAAGATCTAATAAATTATGTGATGAATATTTTTTTCAATGTATTCAACTGGCCATAAAACCCCCTTACAGACTTTCATTTATAATACATATGGTTCTTTAGATAATAAATTAACAAGCACTGTGAATTGCAGAGCTACAGTTTTATCTAAGGCTTATAGGGATATCATAAACCTCAAAAATGAGGCTCAGGCAGTTTGGAGAGACGCAAGTATTCAAAAATGGAGTGATAGCCCCATAACTCAAAGTGCTTTTGCATTTTAATTAATACTGGGATTCAGTGAAACAGTAAATCTTCTCACTCTTTCATTACCTCCCCTTATTCCTCCTCTTTCTACTTCAGTCCCCCTCTGCACAACCACTTTTCTTCTGTTCCTCCCAGTTGTGACATTGCCCCCTGCTAGCTTCCACACAACGCTCTCATCAGTAGCAATGTGTGTGAAGACTGATTTAAGCTCTGTCTAAGAAAAATACTCAGACGCTTGTTTATAAAGCAGGGGAGTTTGCAGAGAGGTTGTGGAATCTCTTCCTATGGAGATATTCAAGACCAGTCTGGACGCCTACCTATGTGACCTGTTGTAGGGAACCTGCTTTAGCAGGGGGGTTGGTCTCGATGATCTCTAGAGGTTCCTTCTAATCCCTGCAATTCTGTGATTCTGTGAGGAGTCCCTTGCTCATGAGACTATGACACGCTTGAGCATGGGCAGTGCTCAAGGGACCAGCTGGGAGATGCCGCTAAGCATGGTTCTACTGAGTAGCGCTGTTGTCTTTCCTCTTTCCACACCCCTTTCACAAGCTATGCCCTCCTTGGATGCCTAAAGTCATTTATTCATGTGCTAAATTATTACAATAAAGGGAAATAAACTATTCTCTCCTCCTACTAACACTGGCAATTAGTTTTCAGTAGTCTGGCTGATTTTCAATTTGGGTAATAAACATATGATTTTAAAAATGGAAGGTAGCCAGGGTTTTGCTGTAGTTTAAAAAAGATGATTTTCTCCCCTCTCTAAATAATTGTAGGTTTCTGAATATCTATTATTTTACCTCTAACTGGCCAAGAAACACTGCCAACCTCAGGTTTTGAGTGTTTAGGTTGTCAGTGTGCTCATGGGATTGTAAATAAGGTTTGGAAAGGAAATCATACGCCTTGATGCTCAAAAAGAGAACTCAATTCCATCACATAAGGTATGTCTGTCGTGAGCACATCAGGAAAAGTACTTTGCCATTACTCCCTTTTGAAAAACTACACTGTGTCCCCATCCATTATTCATGTGTGTTTTTTAAGCAGTTGCATTTAATCCTGTTTTATGGATGGAAAGTCTGAGGTACAAAAATGAGAAGAAATATGCCCAGATTTTAGAAGTTGTATTTAGTGCTCCCTAATTTTCTTCCTCTTGCTCTTTTTCTCCAGTCCTTATACTACATTGGTTGTTTCAACCTCTTTTCTGGCAGACTGAGGTCAAACATGCTGGAAAATCAAGCACAGGACTCCTGACCACAGGTATGGTGAGCCAGGCACAGAAGACAATGCTTCCCAAACTGAAATTACCCAATTTTCACTCAAAAGAGGGGACCATCTAGAAATCAGCGCTGCCAGAAGAGTTTAATTCTGTTTGAAAAACACATTCTGTGCACACTGAGTTTGACTGCTACTGCAGGTACTATGATGTGATGGCTTCCTTTGTTCTCTTTTGCTGAGCTCGTTTCATAACAGATGAAGTAGTTAGTGACGCACCTTAGAGTGTGTTCCGTTGGCAACAATAGTATCTCAGAATTCCGTCCTTTTTAGCTTTCTTGTTAGGAGGATTTCTCATTTAATCAACAGGTTTCACCTGTACTCAAGATCCTGTTGGAGAGTGGCAGATTGTTAATCTGATTCCAGATTAATAAAATTACTGTCTCGAATGGAGTTTTTTCTCCTCTTTCATTTTTCAGTATTCCACATTTACTTGCAGTGTTGAGTACTCGGAAAGTGACAGACACTGCTCTCCTGTCTGTTCTTAAGGAGAGATACATATCTATTTTAAAAATCCAAGGTCTCATTAAGCACTGACAAGTGTAAATGAATGCGATTAAGACAAAACTATTTTGGATAACAAAGTGGTCTGAGTTTGAAAGGTGGTGATGTTGTGATCTAAGTTGGATCTACCTTGAGTGGCGGGCCTGAACAAGGTGACCTACAAACTGAGTTACTCTCTTAGTTTAATTCTTCATCCTAGTTAAAAAAAAAAAAAAAAAAAAAAAAGTAAAAGAAACTGCTTCCTTTCACTGACAGCACTCTTCTTGAATGTGTTTCCTGGTGTTGTATGATCTCAGCTTTCTTCAGTATTGATGAAGCCCACCAGTATTGCACCACACTATGTTGGATATGTATCAAAACTAGATGCTCCACTAATTAAAGAATAAAATTCCTTGTGTTTGTGAAATTCAAGAATAAATGAACAGTGCTTCGTTCTCTGAAGTACGAGATCCAATAAACTGAACAGTAGCAATACTGACTGAAAGGACAAGAACATGTAAGCGACTGTCATAAGACTCTGGCAGAATTTTATTTGTTCCTTTATCCTGCCTTTTCTCTGTCATGGAAGGAAAGACTTTAGAGATGAAAGCTATAGCAAACTGATTTACAAGCTCTAAATGACAGCAGTGGGTCTTATTATCACAACACACTCCAAAATCACTATTCCCACCTTCAGCAATTTGTGGTGGTTGAAATTTTTAAAAATAGTTGGAAGGAAGGGCATTATGTTTCATGATATCAAAGTTCATCAGCATCAGGCACTGTGAAAGAATGTCCCAGCTGCAAATGTGTGAACTTTAATTCTTAGGAAGCTATTTCATCTTTTAACAGAGTATTTTTCCCTTCATCCTCCTTTGCTCAGCTTTTTTTAAAGCCCCTTTCCTGTCATATGAAATACAATTTCACAAACTGAATGACAGCAGACATTGAATCCTAAGGCTCTTCCACCAAGAATGACAAAAATAAAGTAGAACATTCACCCCCAAAGCACCTAAACTGCCATAAAAAGATTTTGATTACAGCAGATATTTCTTGTCTATTGTACTTTTAAAATAGTATGTTGAGTTATTTTCTTAAAATGGTAGAAAAACTATCAGCCATTTTAACCTTTTTGTCAAGCAATGTCTGTTGCCATTCTTGAATGCTTTGAGGGAAATCATACTGTTCAGTTATAGATGGAGCACTAGAGAGGTCCAGGATTGCAGTCCTGGCTGTTCTGTAGACTTCCATTGTGGCTCTTGGCAAGGCAATCCTGCCTGGCTTGTCTAAACACTGAGAGCTACAGAGGAGGGGTTGAATGGTAATGGATCTCTTGACAAAAACAAGAGGGCTCCTGTTTTGATGGGAGTCATGAGACACTGACATATTACTGTTAAATCATGTTAATAACATTGTTGGAAAACGGGCAAATCCCTACCCTGCCAAAACACTGAACAAAGCAAAGTCCAAAGCTCCCCAGAATATTTAAGCCTTAGTAGCATTCTAGCTGAGAAAGAGTTCGAGAGGAGAAATAACTCTTTTTACCAATAAAGCTGTAAAGTCACAGTAAGTTAAAAAAAAGTCACTTAAATATTAAGAATATTCTATATCTGTGTACAGTGATTCTGCTCAGAGCTTCTTTTCAAGACCAGACTTGCCTACCATCCATGTTCTGAATTCACAAACCTGTGTTAAGAGGTTGCACCAGACCAAGATCTACAAAGCTCTTGAGAGACAGAGCTGAAGTTTCTCTGAAGTCTTTAGAAAAGGCCTTAACTTTCATTCACAAAAGACAAACACAGTCTAGGCAGGCCTGACTGTATTTTCTTCTGCAAGCAGCACAGTTCTTACATTGGGCTGTTCCTAAACACAACACAGACACTCTCAGGCTAAATAACATCATGGGCATAGGCAGAAAGGTTATGGCTACTCAAGCTCGTGCTCTTTCTTGGAAGATCAGTCATAGGTTATGGATAGGAAACATTGCATCCTTGAAGAAAAGGTCAGCTTTTTGGACCCAGTATAAGGAAGGAGCTACTGGGCCATGAATCTGTGGACACTGAAGAAATGACTCTAAGAGATTCTTACTTAGAAGTTCATTGTCACAGGATGTAACCTGGTCGAACAGTGTTAAACCATGGTCACAACTGATTTCTCCAACCAATCTAATCGGAGCAGACAGCAGTAAGCTATGTGACTGTGATGCCCTCTGAGCAAGGATCCAAGTGGGGAATGAAGAGGAGGAGCAAAAGTGTGACATTTTCATAAACATTAGATTGGAAGAAATGGTAAATATTAACCTGGATCCATACAAAGGAAGTAAAATAGTCATTTAGGAGATTTGTGGTTCAGTTAAGAACTCTGCAAATTACTCCATTAATGTTAAATTGGGGTGAAAATAGATCTCATACATAGTAATGAAGCTGAAGTTTAGCCTGGAGAGTTAAATGGGCAAGCCCGTCATTTCACTTTAGTGCGGGTGGAAATCAGGAGGGACAAAGGACAAGCAGACAAAATGATAATGTTGGCAGACAAAGGCTGTGGCAAGCTGTTCACTAGAAATCCAATTTCTGCTGAGCAAACTCATCACCCAATCACTCTGGAAAAACTCTCATGTTCCCTGCCTTTCACCTTATGGATGGGACGAAAGACATGATGGCCAGCTGCCAGTGTTTGATTCATTTTATGTAGGAGTGCAGTAGTGATTCAGGCAGGGAGAGGCAAGGAGTTTGTGTGGACCCAGAAGAGACTTTATATTTTCTTGGGGATTTCTTGTTTGACTCTAACTAATCTCTTCTTTCTGGATTTGTATCCCTGAAAACCTTTATTTGAAGAAAGTTTGCTCACCAGGGGAAACTGTCTGGACCATCACAGACTTCTGAAACATTCACTAAAGGGGAAAAAGGTCTTTGCTGACCAATGTAAAATTATGAAAGCAGTTCTAAAGCCCTATAACAACATGCCTTTTTAGCATAGCAATGAATACAACATATGGTGCCAAATCTGGCCATCCTCTCTTAGAGCTCCCTGGAGAAAAGAAGGGTTTTTCTGGGGAAAAGAATGCAAATACTGCCTGCTGCTGGCACCTGAGGATGAGAGGTTGGAGAGATCCTTAGGCTCTCTGAGGATGCTAGGAGGAACCTGAGATTATGTGGTTGGTGCTTGAAAGCACTTCATTTTACTCCATGTTTTTAATCCTGGGGGAGGGGAATTGCACCCCTTGACTTCTGGTTCCACTTTTTTCAAACCTCGTGTGAGCTGGAGATGCTGAAGCTCAGATGATTTCACATGAAGAGAAAGAATCCACTCATTTTTACACATTTTGTACACAAAGCCATTGACTGAATTTCTATGAAGCTGGATCCAGTATCTCTGCATATTTCTAATTCCCAGAAATCATCAATAGAGTAAAACCCAGTGAGTACTGTGCTTCAAAGGCACTATTTTCCAATGCTTCACTGACTTTGTAAACAACCATCTGCAGTGGGCTGACTGCAATTTTTTTTCTGGAACACTGAGAAAAAAAGTATTCCTTCAGAAATAGCCACCATTTCTTTGAATCACGTGCTTCAATTTGCCTTGGAGCCAGCTCCTTCCTAACTAACCTCTACTCAGTGTAGATAGATACCTCTGCACAGAGAATATTTAATCATCCACTGATCAGATTTATCAGAAATTTGTATCCCTTGCACATGGCTGAAAATGTTTCCCCAGTGAGGGAGCAGAATTCACATCTCTTGGAAGAAAATTCCATCTTCACTCTTCCTCCAGCTGCCTCTACTCAATTGCCCGCCACTGCAAGTCTACATGAAATCATAAAGCAGTATATCAAAATAAATCTACTGTTCAAGTGGCAAAACAGCCAGACTTGAGTTTTGAGTTCACGTAGAGCACTTCTTATGCTAAGCACTTAATTTGCCTATTCTTTTCTTATCATTCTGATCCAGGTATCTGAAGAGGTTATATGAGTTAATTAAATGTTATTTTCCTCCTAAACTTCATGCCTCGATTTCACATTCATACTGATGTGCTGTATTTTCCTGACCTTGTATTTAGAAGTGACAAAATATGAATATTAAATTTACGTGACCTTTACCATCCCTAAATAAAAATTAGTATCATGCTCTTTGTGCTGGCATTTGAGGTGAGTTATTCTGTCTGCACTGACAACTGTGTTCAGGAATGATAAATCAACAGTGCCATATTGATGTAAAAATAAGCATAATAATCTTCTTATAAACCATTTCAGATAAAAAGAGCAGATAGCAATTCACTTTCCTTGTGATGACGGTTTAAGTTCCTCCCTGAAGTGGTATCTGGGTACAATGATCTTCTGTTTTTTTCAGTCCAAGAGGGAAAAACAGAAAAGCAGAAGTCAGCATATGGAAAAGCAGCACCTAGAAGCCTCTAAATACATGTGCTTATATGCATACAAACCAGCAGTGTTTTGGATTTGTTTTAAATATCCCTATGCAAACCGGTGGAGGAAATGTGTGTGTGTGTGTAACATCCTCAACACTGCCACTCAATAAGGAAGTTTCATTGCAACCTATTGCAACTATAATGTTGCAACTTTCAAATTAGAAGTTGTTTCTTGCAGGTGTCCACAGTGGTCCAGCAGTTCACTGACCTTTCATTAACTAACCCAAGATTTTAAGTCTTACACTAAATGTAAGAGGTAAAAAATCACAGTGGTTTTTTTAAAGAGAAATTCTTCTGATTATATGATCTTTAAGCTGATACTTTTACCAGAGCTATAGGCTGTAACAGCACTTGGAGCCAGTACATACTTATTTTATGTTCAAAGGTAGGTTTCTGAGTCTACCATTCTTTTTAGTCTGATTTCCTACTGAAATCTGTACATTTTCCTTAGTTACATGTGACTACAGCCTTTCTTTTATATCCATTAACCCATTTCAACCAAATTTCACAGGGACAGATGGATGTCTCAGATATGATAATTACCTGCAAGCCTGATCAAGATCAGAGGAAGCTTAAAGGATAGACATGTTATTTCTTTGACTGAGGAAAGACGGGGAGCTCAGCTAGCCCTGCAGCAGCCCTGACTCAATGTATTTAAATGCCTGGGCTATCACAGCATGGTGTAACCCGAAGCTGGTGGGCAAGAGTTAGCCAAGGGATGTGGAAAACATCCAGGGCAGCAGAGTGGAAGGTGTAGGAGATATCCTGGGATATTTTGAAGGGAAGTTCAGCAAGGTATTTGGGAGGGGTGTGCAAGACACAGACAGTGGGAGGAAAGATCATTGCCATAGTGCTGGGAGAGGGTATGGAGAGAAAGAGGGAGAAAACACAGTAGAACTATTCTTTCTGAGCTTTGCTTGTTACCAAATAATGTTTTTTCCTGTTCTTCTCACTACCCTTCCACTTCCAGAATAGCTTTCCTAAAGCTACTTTGGTAGCTGACCACCTAAGATCTCTGACTGATCTCTTACTTTGACAGAATCCTGACACTTCTTCTTACCTGATTTTCTAAGGAAACAACACTTTTGCTCTCACACTGTGAAAGCACATTTGTGTTTTCCTTCATCTCCTTTGTAACCGTTGAACTTCACAGCTGATTTCAGTCAAATTTCTTCCTTTGTAGGAAGAAAAGAAATCTCGGAGACTTTAAATTTTTACAACTTTCATGAAATTTAGCTGCAGGGGAGAGGAGAGATGCCTGTGAGATGCCCTGACCAAGGAAAGGGACTAGATGACACATCCTCAGAGAGTGGAAAATTGCTAAGATAGCAGACCAGACCATGTGACTGTCTGCTATGGAAAAGTTTCCATCAGAAGCTGGAGTCAAGCCTGAGACACAAACTGGAATGACAAGACACTTCTATGGATTCAGTGCTCAGATGACAAACTGTTGTCTAAGAAAAAGCCAAGGCTGAGGAGATACAGTTTATTATGAAGAAGAACACACAGTGCGTTTTTGCAGCACTTTCTTTTTCAGTGCACTTTTTGTTTCCCTTGATTTGAAATGAATCATTCAATCTATGTCACTTGTCCATGTTAGATTGCACTAGTTTGATTTTGTTTGATGCGGTGAAGAGGGGAAGAGGCAATGGGATGTGACATGTACTTTATCTTGAGGGTTATTTGTCTCCACAAAAGTGCAGAAAGATGAGACCTCAGTAGAGTCCTATGTAAGGGACAGCCATTACTTCTAAGTGCTTACGCAAATGTGTTGAAAGATTGCATTTGAGAAAAAAAAGGCTTTTTAGCCTCCACTAACATTTTCTGTTTGAGAGCTGAGTTAGACAGAGCACACTGACAGGTGGGTGGGGAAGATGCAAATTTGCACATTGGAGGCTTGGTGTCTGACTGACAGAAAGATGTGAGAACAATTTCCCAAAATTTATGTACTTCAGCTAGGGATGAGAGTTTAATTGCAGCTTATTTAATGGCAAGTCCTCTTGTAGGGTGTTTTCATTTAGTGCTATTTATTTTATCAAATGAAACAGAAAGTACTGCTTATCTTAAGAGTACAGATTTATGCATTTGAGAAGAGAGAAGAAAAGAACTGAAAGTGTTAAAACCACAGGTAGCCCACAGAAGGTAAAATGGGCTCATACATATGAAAGCACAGAAAACCCAAAAACGTAAAAACCAGCGCTCTGCACTTAATTGGAAATCTGTAGCAGAATCAAGTGGGGCAGGAGGAGAGGAATCTGCAAGAGTTGCACAAGGAAGTCTACACTCCAAGAGCTGTTCAAAAAGCACTTGTTGTGCTTTTACAATTGTGTTACATCATTTCTAATAATTTCTCTGAGCATTAAGTTATTTTCTAGAGAGCTACGGCAGAGCTTTCTTCAGACATTGACTCAAAATTATTGACAACCTTTTAGCAAATTTTACACACGACAGCCTTGAGGCTTAATGCTGCATAATTTCTAAAAGTCCTCAAATTTAGGAAGGCTGGACAGTGTTTTAGCAAAAGAATACACTGAGGCATAAATAAAAACAGTTAACCACAGCAGTGAGCTGCATTTTACTTTGCATCATACCTACACTTTGTGACTTCAGGCATTAAAATTTCCTGGTAAGTCTCCATAGAATATTTATTTTTCTCCTTGGAAAAATTTCAGCACTCCAGTATTTATTTATTCTTTTGGCACGCCTCCACTTTGTAAAGGTGGTTCTTTTAATCAGGCAATAAAAAATTATACTGTAAGAGAGAGTTGACATGATCCAACCAGAGAACTCAAAACAGCAAGCACTCGAAGGAGCATCCGCTACGGGAGGACTTGGATGTGTTTGGAAAAAGCTATTCATCAGCCAAATAATAAAAAACACGATCAGTTCACTGATAATTCTCCAACAGAAGAAAGGTCAAATTGGACAAATGAGTTGTTCATGATTGCCATTTTGATGAGCTATAATTATGTGAGTGAAATCCCTTTGTCCTTTGTCTAATGATTGCATGATAGCCACATAAAAAGAAGAGAGCAGAAGGGAGATTAAGTTCTCACAGTCAGTAAGAGATGTGGTATTGATTCTAAGTTGTTGCTAGGTAAATAATTAAACTATGACTTCACTGTTGGTTTTATTTGTCTGCTGTGTGTAAAGGCTTCTTAGATGTATGAGTGAAAAAATAATTAATACATTTCTACTACTGCCCAAATAATGGAAACTTCTAATGCATAAAGATAAAATTACTGTAGTGGTTTGAAACCACTCATTAATGATCCATTTCAGCTTCAAAAAGTGCCTCTGACGCCTAATGGTCCTGATGGATCAGACTATCCATGTTATTTATTTATTTTTTTTAAAGACTTCATTAAGGTTTGTGCAATAAATAGATCTCTGCAAATGGAAAATGTAGCTTAATCATCCAGATTTAACGTGCCACATTTCACCAGGGCTATATGCTCACCTGATCTGTTCATCATCCCCCCCCACCCAGATGGAGCTGTTGCCTTTGAAGATCAAAAGGATTAGCTGGCCACTACACCCAAGTCCAGGAAGGGCAATGCTGGACAAGCTAAGGACAGCACACAGTTATCTATGAGATCCACGTACCACATATTTTTTCCA
Organism: Pavo muticus; assembly: GCA_016647715.1. Taxonomy (NCBI): domain Eukaryota; kingdom Metazoa; phylum Chordata; class Aves; order Galliformes; family Phasianidae; genus Pavo; species Pavo muticus. The sequence continues at coordinate 19,729 of JACDJE010000840.1, forward strand.
CAATAAAACTTAACTGCAGTACATGTACCTACAAACTGAAAGAAAAAGACAAACGGCAGGGAAGGTCTGAGTAACGAACCTTCTGAGCAATTAGCATAGTAATACCTGAGGCATATTTGTACGCACCACATCCATGCTAATTGCCCATTTACCAGGCTAATTTAACATCAGTTATTTCTGGGTTCATTCCATCATCAGTATATTTCTCTTGTTACTAAGCTACTGTAATTTCAGCTTCAACTGTGTTTTGACTTACATACACTCAGTAACCCTTCAATATCCACAGGGGAAGCACAGTTTGCTCTAAGCTTTTCAGTTTAAACGTCTTATATTTAAAAGCTTGTGAATTCACATTTCAGACCCTAACATGCTCATTTCAGACCTACACCTTTCAAAGGCTCCTGACATAAAAACTCTTGATTACTGTTTGGTAACTAGCCCTATGCTGTTTGGGCAGTTCTTTTTCTGTTTTCTGTAGATTTCATACTGAAGTTCAAGCATTCAAAAAGGTCTCTCAGTCATTAAAGAGATTAGTTTCTTCTATACATATGAATGATTGTGGCATATAAGCAATAGAAAGCATAAATTATATTGTACAGCAGGGAATAGCACTTCATTTGCAAGGAGATTAACTAATTGATTTGGAATGTCCTTTCCATTTTTAATGTGTGTGCTTCTGTGATATTTATAGACTGGAATTTTTCTTTATCTACCAATAGTGCAATAGGATTACAGAGACTTGTTTCCTTTTTACTTATCTATCTATTTATTTATTTATTTATTTTGGGAGGTATTAGGAGTTGGGAAGATAAATGGTTCTCTGAAAATTTATGGACAGAAATGAGAGATTTATAATGATTTTGATGCAAAAAAATTTGCACATTTATTTCAAACTTTGAATGGAAATTTTAACCATCCAGAAAACCTAGAAACAAGAGACTGTTGGATTTATTTTTAATTCTCTGGGAAAAAAAATAATGATTTGCAGAATGGTGTACAAATTGGGTGGACTCGCTAAACATCACACCTATTCTGTAGATTCCAGGGCATAAGCAAACATACAGTACTACAGTGTTGTGTAAGCTTTCAGTGTTGGATTCCTGCTTGATCATAGCACTTTTTCTGTTGTGAACAGTGGGAAATACTTCACATATGTACTTACTATTCAATATATACACTTGGTTTATGTAGTTCTTACTTAGATGTCCAAAATTGTGGAGGAGGTGACCAGCTCAAGTTGAATAAAAGAAAACAGATTCAAATTGCTTATTTACAAATCAGGCCAAGTGCACACCTCAAACACAGACCTTAGATCACAGTGTTCATCTGCTGTGTGTCCCTGAAGAACCTCATGGTGTTTGAGGTTCTGCTGTCAGGAATCTACAACTTCTGTAAATGTCAGCTGATATGGGAGCCCCAAGTTGCCTGCCTCAGATAGCAGAAGGAGGTAAGGTCCCTTGTCCATTCTAAGACAAATTTTCTAGTCATGGGGGCAGCAGCCTGGGAGAGCTTGTTGTATCCCTCATGGCTGACACTGTAAGATTTACTGTGAGTCACATCTAAGACCTACTGGAATTCTAAAGATACTATGGTTTCCTTAGGTAACCAGATATTAATAATGTTGTAGGGGTTTAGAGGGCATACTTTCAGACAGGGTCATAAAACACAGGTGAAGCTGAGATTAGAGCCTCCTCTCCAGAGGAGACCCCAGGCTACTCTGAACATTTCACCATATTGTAACAAATGGAGCAATTTAAGAGAAAACAAAACCAAACAAAACAACCAACCAACCAAAAAACGAACAACAAATGGAAGGCCCATCCAAAGTCATTCTTTACTCAGCTGCAGAGCTGCAGCTGGAAGTCCCTGCTTGTCAGCTACAGTTTCCAAAGAGAGAGATGTGTAACCAGTCTTTGGTACAAGCAAGACGAGTCCCAGACAGAGTGATGCAAGAAGTTGTCCCTGTTACATCACCAAGCCGTGTTTGTTTTTTTTTTTTGAAGTTGTTTGACTCCATCTTCAGGACAAGGAGGTGGGCTTTGTCCTGTCTGTATGCATACTTGTATTTTTCTACGATTTCCAGCCAGTGGCTCCTCATTCAGGATCTTTTCTTGAAATCACGTACACTGAATCTGTCAGCTGTTGGGAGAGTGGACAACCTCAGCAACAATCAAGGCACTTTGCTGGCAATGATCTTGTTCAACATAATGATATGTGGGCAGTAGACAATGTGAATTTTCTTAGCTTTTCAGAAAACAGCAGACAGTTTCAAAAAGAGTCAAAACCTGGATTATTCCCCTGTGCCATTTTCTCAAATGTTTAAAATAAAAAAGTAGAATATGGCAGCAATGAATGCTGCAGATGAACATTTTTTGAACCACTGTGTTATCTGATCATTGAAATTCCTGGCCCAAGTTTTCTATTGTTTTATTAATAGCAGCTTCATTTAAGAAAACTGTTGTGCAGCTGCAAAACTAAAACCTGAATTAAAACAAGCTTCAAACAAACAAACCTGAAAGGACCAGTTAGGGATTATGCTATGAAAAGAGCTGAAAAGTAGAAACTAGGAAAGTTACAACCTTTTCCCATGTTAACATTATCATCAATATAACACAAAAATGAGAAAAGTAAAGCAATTACTGTGGCAGAAAATAAAAGGCATAAAGAGAATATCGGAGAGCCCAGATATCTCTCTGCATTTGCATACAGCTACCAGAAGAATCTTGAAATTTGCTTGAAGCATATGGAGGACTTGATCAAAAAACAGAGCATATATTTTACACAACAAGGGGCTTTATACAGATGCACTAACTTTACAAAGGCAATTGAAGGACGGTTCAGACAGACTTGACAGATTACATGCTGCTGTTGTTACTGTCACAGTCTCTGTGTAAATCCGGTATAACAACAAAGAACTGACACCACACAAGGACAGAAACTGAAAAACAATTAAGAGGTACAGTAGAACCTTCCCCACTACAAATACCAAGGTAGCCAGATACAAAGGTCCTTAAACACAAGGGTCAAAAATTGAGTCCAAAATGGGGAAAAAAAGACACATCAGATTTTACCTCATGCATCCAAATGATGGATACATGAAAAGACAGCTAAGATTTTTCTCCCCCTTTTTAAAGGATTCATTTGTCAGCTCAGAATCACTTGAGTGATTTCAGATATTTTGACTGGAATTTTGTAGTAGTTAAAAGTATAACCAATATCAGACAAGTGACAAGAATGTGAGGGTAAATTGGGCAGGGACTTAAATATTCTATTCTTGTCATTGACTTGGTTTGAAGTGTGAAAGCAAATTCAAAGATATTACAGTAGTAGTTACTGGAGGATTTCATCTGTCAGATTGTATGAAGGCATGCGTGGAGTTGTCTGAAGATCTCAGATTTTCTAAGATCTTTAAAAGCAAAAAGCTACAGTCCTTCTCCTCCTAGTGAGCCGTGCCTACACAGCTTTATTTTGTCCATTTCTGGAAAGCAGCATCATGAGTCCTGTGCCACTGGTTTTATTCTAGGCTGCAGTCACCACTTCTGAAGTCTGTGATTTCTTCTGCCTTCAAATAGTAGTCCTTTCCCTGGGAATCTAAGTGCCTTCCCTGGGTGATGACCTTTCCAAGGCACAGCTTCTTCTGTGTTGCTTGGCACTCTCTGCCTTCCACAGCCATGGGACTGACCAAATGATTTGAGATGCAGTACCACTAAAGACCCTCACATGTTCCCCAGGTGGAGAAGGAGATTGGCAGTATCATTGTGAATAATATTACAGTAACCAGAGAAGCAGACTTATGCGTGTGGGTCATTTGAGGTATCTGTAATGCAGTGGGTGGTGGTGGCTGGGAAGAAGCTGATGGCTGAACTGTGACCTGCAGATAACCAAGGCTTCAGAAAAATAGATCAGATGAACTTTTAAAAACCCTATATAATATCTCCAACAGTGGCAAGGCCTGTGACTCCTCATTGGGTTAATTTCCCAGGACATTCTTCTGTCTTGCCTCTACTGCACACAAAGTACCACAGGTTACTGGGAAGCATTGATCCTGCTCCCTGTTGGACCAGTTGCTCAGATGACAACAACATGACTTCACTGCCTTTGGAAGATGTAGTAATGTTTACGGCACCGGTCCTATTTATAACAGCTAGAGATCAATGAATGATTTACAAACATGTTGCTTTCATGGTCTAAGGAAACCTAAAGGGTTTATTTTCCTCTTTTTCACTTACTCCACTTCTCCTGTATGCTTTATAAAACACTTGTACTCAGACACATATTCTGTGAGTGCAGAATAAGTAAGGGCTTTTCCTTTTACTTATTTATTCTGTGATATTCATTTTACATTCATTATCGGAAAACTAATCTGCAGCTAATCTGAAAACCACAGGTCATTTACGCAACAAAAGGCCCCATTCCTTACTACCTCAATCCTCTGCCCCAGGCACTTCTTATATTTATGGCATTTTACACTTTCAGTATGGCTAAAATAGCTAAGATTAAATGAAAGTTATTAAGAAATATCAACACATTTCCAGACAGAGTAGCAACAAAAACGTGTGGGAAAAAATAATTTGTATACATCATTGTCTCTTGCTTCTCCAAGAAGAAAAGCTTACCAAAGACCTCAAAGTCTACTTAGAGGTATTTCATTAGAACATCTTTGTGTCATGCTGTTGTTACTCAGCCACACACTAATATACAATACAGCAGTGTTTCGCAAGTATTTTCTACAGCAAGGTTTTCATCTTCCAACACCTATTTTTAAGTGAGGAAGTATGAAAATGTTCTGAAGGGAGGCTATGAACCTCTCCTGACAGTTACCACTTCAGAATATTATACACGTTTCAGTTTCCCATAAGGTGTGCATGACATTAATGTTGACATCTTTCTGCCTTTCAGTATTGCTTCTGTGACAAAATATTGAGTCCAAAATTAACATATTTTTAAGTAAGCTCTACTCCCTTAAATTTGGGACAGTTTAAGTGTAACATAAATGCTTCAATTCCACATTGCACATAGTTTTGTTAGCCAAGTAATCACTCTACCAACTGGAGAGATCTAGGATAACAGTGATGTTGGGTTGCACTGATGTTAAAAGGTATAAAAAATTTTAAAAAAGAATCAAACAAATCTGCTCTTAGTTCCACTGAGGTAAGCCACAAAAATACTTCTGCACTTTAAACCACAGCAAGAACCAAGCTTATTTACCACAGTATTTCTGTGCTGCACAGATCCAGCAGCTCTATTCTGTGGTAACTCTCATCGTGGCAGTCCATTGCACAGGGCAGGTACTCTCCCTATGGTCCATAATTCCAGTCACTTTCTTCACCTTCCCCCAGTGTCCCACTTTATTCCATCTGTGAAGAAGTTTCCAAATTACACACCTTTTCCCCTGTTCAAATTCCATATTCTCTCTTTTCACATCCCTCTTAGCTCTGTTTTAAAGTTCTGGCATTCAGCTGCCAGCTAGATCATAGAATCATAGAATGCCCTGGGTTAGAAAAGGACCACAATGGGACCACAATGACCGTCTAGTTTCAACCCCACTGCCATGGGCAGGGTCACCAACCACTAGACGAGGCTGCCCATAGCCACATCCAGCCTGGCCTTGAATGCCTCCAGGGATGGGGCATCCACAACCTCCTTGGGCAACCTGTTCCAGTGTGACACCACTCTCTGTGTGAAAAACTTCCTCCTAATATCTAACTTAAACCTCCCCTATCTTAGTTTAAAACCATTCCCCCTTGTCCTATCGCTATCCACACTATGAAGGCTAACAATTTCTCAGTGTTAGTAATTCACTTTCTTTGATCTAATTGAAATTAACAAGAATGCTAAAGCCTACTTGGGAGCTGGGCAATAATCTGTTGTTATCCCACATAGGGCATAAAGTGACTGAGTCAGTCACATGCATGGAAACTGTAAAAATGTGGAAACATTTCCAGCGTTATTAAGCATTACAGGCCAGGTTTTCATTTGGTCTGAATTTTGGGTTTAAATCAATGCATTTTTTTAAGGATTTCTGGTGAGTGCAGGTTTTGGCCAGTAATAGAAGGTTTCTACACTTCCTTTCTCGCAAACTATTAAGAGTATATATTTTTGGTAACTGTTGTTAATGATTGATGAGATCAGCTTCACAAACACAGCTCCCTTAATTATTTCTGCAATAGTTCAGTCTGCACTCCAATTACCAGACTCCAAAGTGAAGAAGAGCTTATGTGCTTGAAAGCTTCTCTGCTTTTTTTTTTTTTTCCCCCAACGATCTCACTGGTCCAGTAAAAGATATTACCTCTCCCTGTAAACCTATCTTGGCTTACATACTTAAACTGTCACTGTTATAACAACATTATTACAATGCTTTATTTATATCAGGCACTTACATTAATGTGAATCATTTTATTCTACCATAAATTTCCTCCCGAACTCCCATTTTCCTTTTCCTTAGTACACAAAGGATCACTTCTAATGTTACTAACATAAATTGGAAAAGGGTTCACCACTGCTGTCCAATCATTACAGCAGTGTAACTGAGTTATCAGTCTTTAAGGCCACCTGGCAAAAATCTTATTGATATTAACACGCTGCTTTTTGACTGTCCCGAGCTCTGAAAGCGTGTAACAGAGGAAATAATAGGATGATCAGATGATTGACTCAAGTACTGAGAGCTGAGAACAGATGTCTTACTTTCTGCCTGTCAGAGGAGCACGAGGACTTGCCCCACTTCAGGATGCCTCCTCACACCAGAGCCAGTGTGGCGTAGGACTTAATTTCCAATTTAACTGCACAATCATTTATCAGTACTTGCCTGTAACAAGCAGATAAATTCCTTCATCTCTATTTAGCAGAGGATAACTCACTCATGTCTGTTATCACTTATACTGTCTTTACCACATCCAGAAGGTCCTCACTTAAGTTCCCACTTAGCTCCCCCACTGATTAATTCCCTTTGAAAACAAAGAAGGCTAAGGGTGAGTTAGAGTAGGTAGAAGTTGCTGGTGTTGTCCTGAACCACAATTAACTTTTTTCTGTTCAGACATTTTCTTATTTAACATCTGGTTTAAATGCTGTGGTCTTCAAGCAGTCCAACCCCTCCACGCACAAATTTCATGGTCACCATTTGGTCAGCTTATTATTTCTAAGGTACAGTGCCTGGTCTGGTGCTTTCCAAATGGGCTTTTGAACCTCCTCTTTTTGTCAGGACACTGTATTTGCTCCCACTAATGGGGCTGAAACATCCAAGTATTTTTAAACTCACATAATATTGAATTAATCCTACATGTTTCATCTCTTAATCTAGGACATATCAATACTTTCACTGGAGGGCTCTTGGTATCATGTTCAAGTGTATCTGAGTTAGCTATAAGTTAATTAGCTGGCACATCACACATATATGCTTAGCTTCGGTTTTGTAATAACACTGACCAGGCAGTTTCCCATGGAGGCAGTGCACAGTCTCTCAGGATTATATACACAGACAGGTAGCAAAATGCAGGTTTTTCAGTTTCTTATGCCTGAAAAATGTCATTGAGTTGGTAATGTTCATTTGTTTGTAAGGACTGCTATTTCCTTATTCCTCTTATTTGAAGTCCTCTATTTTTTTCAGTTGACTAAAAAATGCGGAGTATTTTTTAGTGATTGATTTCCATTTCTCATCACCCTCTATTTTTGTTTTGCTTAGAAAAAGAAAACCATCTTAGGTTGAACAGTGCTTTTGTCACAGTTTGATAAAGAATTCTATCTCTCATGCCAGAGGGAAAAATACACTGGAGGTCTGCAAAGCCAGCAGTGCTGTCATCTTAACTTTCTTTGGATCAGTATAGTAAGAAGAACATTTAAAGCTCTAATCTTTTGAAGAGAGCTCTTTCCGTATTATTCTAAAACAATCTTATGAAAATTGCAAGATGACAAATATTTAACTTAGTATTAGCATTTAAAATTATATTATTGCTATGTTATTTTACTGCGATTCATAGAGTCCTCCCAGTTAATTTTTTTAAGCTATTACTAAACAGTACAGTGCATTTGATGGTATTGAGAACTGAAAGAATTTTTCCTTTTTTTCTCATTTTTCCCTACAATCTGTTCAAAGTCTGAAAGGTATTAACAGCATAATGGAAGTTATACAGATGGATTTTCAAAGACTTGAACAAAAAAGGACGAACTCATCCATGATTGATCAAAGGGATAAGTGGATTTCCCCCATTAAATCTTAAAAGACAAAAGCGTGATAACCAGTATCTTACTGAAGCATCAAATCTAAAGGAATAATTTTCCTACTGTTACACTAATGAAATACTATTAAACTCTAAATCAATATGAATCTTCATTTTTATATGATATTAGCCTTCCTATAACATGTAGCTCATATCAAACTGAGATGAATGTCGTGCTTTCATATTAAACGATACATTTTTCAGTTTATTCCAAGATTTCTTATTTGCCAGCTGCTGTCAGGCAGACTTCATGGGTCATCACTGAGCAGAAAAGTGCATACTTAGGTATTATAAGACCTTTTTGCTGTGTAAGAATTTCTTTAGTTGTGGATAGTTATCTTGCTACTTTAAAACATGATCTTCCCACTATGAATATTTGTCTAGTGATGAAGTTCTCAGAACTATAGGAGATGATACTGCACGAGGGCAGTATCAGATGATAAAAATTCCACCTTTGTTCTATAAGGTGAAATTTCTGAGTTGAGCCTTGGGTCACACTCATTTTATTTTTGTCTCTATATCATATTGCAAGCACAGTGACTTCTGCATGCTTTCTCTTCAGCCTGGAATATACAATTGTTTTGCTAATTTTACAAAATATGGCTAGATGACACCAATTTTGTAGCTTATAGAGAGCTTCTAAATGTCAGAGAAGCTTTGTTTATTGGAGCAGTCCATTAACTTGCCATTTGATTGAATAGAAGTTTCTGTTTTGTGAAAAAAAAAAAAATCTGTGATGATTATGGGGCAGTGAAATGTTTTCAGCCTGAAGAGACTGAAAGAATAGGATGCTCATCTCAGCCAAATTAAAGGCAGGGCTAACCACACTAGTGAGCTATAAAAAATTGCGTGCAGAGCATCTGTAAACAGAGCAGTAACAGTTTTCTTATCAGTTAGGAGAGTCATATGTGAGAAGTGAAATTAGTTAGTTACTTGTATCAGGAAACGTTAAGGTAGACAGAGAACAGGTACAATGAAGCAGCAATAAAGTAAATTGCAAATATGGCACAGGACATGGAGATGGATGGGACTAGGATTAGTGGGACTGACATAATTTTATTTCCTAATGCAATTGCTGGAGGAGACATTTCTGGTTCTAGAAATGTAAGTGAAAACAATAGACTTCAGATGGAGTAGTAGGGGTGTAGTAGAAAGCTGAAATTATTTCCTGGTACATGGCGTATGAAAGGATCCAAAAAGGAACATCTGTATAGAAGAAAGGGCACCATAGGAATTATGCGAGAAAAATACCTATGCAATAAACCCGCCCAGGAATAGGTTTGTACCATTAAGAAAAAAGGCCAGCAGAATGATATAGTTGGATAGCAAGAAAATAAAGACACAACTACTCTGAAATGAAGGGGCATCATGACAATGAAAGTCTTTAGAAATAGCACCTATGAGAAACAGAATATTTCTGAGACATTTGAAGGCAGGATGAAGTAAAGGAACAAAAATGAGCTGAAGAAAGGATACCAAAGAGAAATAGACATCTCTTCTTAGTGCATCACTAGAGCCCTAGTACTGAGAAAACTAAGCATGCACATTATGAAACGGAATCAAAAAGGAGCTGTCTCCTGAAAGCGATGGCACATTAAGTATACTCAGGACTGATGAGGAAGCTGACATAAAGAAGAAAAAGGCCACTGGTGGTATTCAATGCAGAGAAGACAGCCAGGTTTTTGCCATAAGTAACAAACTGTTTGATTTGCTCGGGAAACAGTCAAAAATGGATGGCTCAGAGATTATTTTCATCCTGACAGAAGGGCAAAAAAATCCAAATTTTGAAGAACAATAGGTAATTTCCTGGTGATTATAGCACATTCAATTACTGCTTGGAGAAGAGAAGACTGAGAGGGGGACTCATCAATGCTTACATATATCTAATGGGTGTGAATCAAGTAGATAGTGCCAGTCTCTTTTCAACAGTGCTGAAGAGGGGGGCAATAAGCACTGGAACACAGGAAGTTCCGGATGAACATAAGGGAAAACTACTTTGAGGGTGACAGAATAGGCTGCCTGGACAGACTGTGGATTCTCCTTCCCTGGAGATATTCAAAGCCCACCAGGATGCTTTCCTGTGTAACCTAGCGTAGGAAGCTTGCTTTAGCATGGGTTGGACTAGATGACCTCCAGAGGTCCCTTCCAATCCCTACAATTCTGTAATTCTGTGAAAGTTTTACCAGTAGTCCAAAGGGCCAATGTTCACTTGAATGGTTGACAAAATATTTTTCTGATATTATTCTTCCAAATGGGTATAAACCAGGCAATTACTGGACAAAGTTGAAAGAGATTTAGATAATCTCTATTCCCTATACAAACATAATGAGAAGTTGAAACAATTTATGTGCTGCAATCGTGTGACTCTATATCAAGGCTGAACTTTGAGTAAAGAAACATATATGACTGTACATACTCCAGCTGTGAGCTCAGGTCTGGGGTGGTGGAAACCACTGTAAGGTTTTATTCTTCCAGAGAGACTGAGCTATAAAATTCTTTGTGAAGGTCAATAAAGTAGATACTCGAGGAAAAAATGAGAAAATGGTGGAAGGGTAGACCTGACTGGAATAAAGCATCAATACATTCAGCAAAGAGAAATGAAGAAGGGTGTTGTACTGCCTATTAGCTAAGTAGCTGATGGAATGAGTTATGTTGTGTTAGTCAGGATAAAATGAAATCTTTTGGGATAAAGATTACCCTTAAGAAAAAATTCTAAAAGCAGTATTACAGACTTTTCAGAGCTGGATATGTATCTAGCTGATACTGTGAAAAATATATTCAAAGAAATTATATAATTACAGGAAATTTCAGCTTCTCAAATTTATGTATGGAGTGGGAAAAAAAAAAAAGCATACAAACCACAAAAAACACCAAAGGTGATAAGACCCAGACATCAGGGTGATGTCTTTCACAATGTTTTTGACAAATTACCACTGAAACAATCATGATATTTTAGATATTGATTTCATGAACACCAAAGGTCTTGTAGAAATGCTTGTAGAAAATAATCCTGGATTGAGAGAATGCGACAGTTTCTTTTTAATTTTTAAACTGAAAAAGAATAATTAGGACAAAATAGTATATGATTTTTTAATTGTAAACATGAAGAAGCAGAGGAATTTAGTTTGTAAGATTAATGGAAGTTAAACTAAAGGATTTCAATGGGAAGATGGCAGAGCGTCCTTAGATTTGCAGTACAATGCTTTGAATTTTTACAAAGAAAGAGGGAAAAATGGCAAAGAAAAGCAACATTTTCCCTAGGAAAATTATTTTTATACTTGAATGTACAGAAAAGTAAAATGCAAAGAAGCTGAGATAGGACTAGCAGTGAAAATTAAAATAAATTGCTACAACTTTGAGAATATAGAATACTCTGCAGACATTTCCAAATGAAATATCTTTTGCACAGTTATTTTGGAGGCCAGGTCTCTGAGCCAGATGGTCCCTTCAAACTCTCGCTCTCCTTTCCACTCAATTTCTACACTTTCCATCGAGCAACATGGTGAGGAAAATAGTGGAAAATTAATTCTAACATTAGCTAGCTTTTGTCTCCGTGTCTGGCCCCATTAAGTCAGACTGCAGACATGAATGTACCAACAGCTTAGAATAATGTTGCTAGCAGCATTGCCAACAAATACTCTCCTGCTCTCCTGTTTAGGCACAAAAGGTTCATTCTGATGCTAATGAATCCACTAACCATTCAGCAGAGTTGCCTGTATGATACCAGCATCACAGGTATACAGCACAGGAGCTGTGTAACATTATCTCCCTTTCATCCTTTCAGAAAGATCCAAAAGGACCAGGATGGTCAAAAGAATAATTTTCAGATGCTTCTTCACACACAGAAGCTTCACAAAGCTGAGTCCTAGATCTGTTCTTGTTCAGTACTTGCAGTAGCCCTGACAAGGAAATGGACATGATACATTTACGTGTCCATCAAGTAACATCCATCCTCTCATATCATTGGTAAAGTTTTGGTAAAGAGATCATAGAATATTCAGAGTTGGAAGAGTCCCACAAGAATCATCGAGTCCAACTTCTGTCGCTGTCACAGAGAGCAGCTAAGCGCTGCCCCTCCACTCCCTGTGAGGAGCTGCAGCCACCATGAGGCCTCCTCTCAGCTCCTCTGCTCTGCACTGAGCACACCGAGGGGCCTCAGCCACTCCTCACACACCTTGCCCTACAGACACGTCACCATCCTTTACATGCTCTAATAGTTTTATGCCTTTCTTATATTCTAACATTCAACCTCCACACACTGTTCGAGGTGAGGCCGCACCAGCACAGGGCAGAGTGGGACAACCTGTTCCCCCGCCAGATAATTTCTTAGTAACACAATTCAACCAAATCTTACCATGCAGAAATACTCTTTGTAATGATTAACACGGAAACTTTTGCAAGTTAACAGTTCTAAACATTCCCACAGAACATTGAAACTAAGTGTAATTCTACTTGATTTAAGTTAAGGAGTGGTCATAAACATCATGATTTCACTTTTGATTGACAAGAAGACTGTACCCTTCCTGCTTTCTGATGTAAATACATTATATTTCTTACCCATTAGCTGGAAAGACACTACCTCCAGCTACTGTATAATTATACATATTGCTTTTTCTTTGTTGTTGCTGTTGCTTTCCTGATATGCAGTTACACTGCTCAGGAAAATAGCACAGACTTTCTAAACTGAACAATATTTTTGCATAGAATCTGCATGCAGCATTTGTTCATAATCTTTATCACTACTAGACAAAAGCCTAGCTGCTAGAATGGATATATTTCACCAAAAAAATATTGGGCTCAGTAAGATGGGTGCATTTCAGAGTGCTTAGAGTGAAACTAGGTCTAGTTGAGGTAGGATACTATCAGTGTACACATGCATAACAGAGCCCCAAAACACAGTAGGAAAACTTTATGAAAAATATCAATGCTTACTAAAGGAATGTCTCATTGTGCCCTGGCATGTTTAAGAACAGACATTCTCTAATTATTAGTATTATTATTGTTGTTATTATTATTATTATTAATCAGCTATGTTTCTGCAGGCTCAGCAGTACCTAACTGTACTTGCAAATCTGTGATTTTAATTGGTATGCATATTAAAACAATGGCTGGATAAGGAGCACTTTTAAAATTATAGTTCAAAATGACATCTGCTATTTTGTTGTGATTTATCCTCAGCACATACTCTAGACCTGAAACTACTGTTTTGGGTTGTAATGCAACCAGACAGCTTAGCTAATAAAAGATCATCTTAATTAGTGTCTGTATCCTTGATTATTCTCTTCAGTGAAAGAAGGGTCGTGATTGACATTTAGAAGTGAATAAAGTGATTAGCTTGATAGCAGAACAAATGAGATAAAGACATTCTTCTGTCCTAGAGCCTAAACAGATAACAAATAAATTTGAGTTAAAAAGTCATAAACATTTAAAAGTTTGATTGATTTGCTTTAAGGAAATAGATGTAATGTCAACCACTCCAGAGAAAGAATATAATACCAGCTGGAATCAACCGCTTCTATTTATATTTGATAAGCAGTGAGACTATATTTGTCATAAAGTGCTCCCAATAAGTGGAAATATTTCAACTGCCCCTTGACCTTTATATTTACCATGGGCAAATCAAACTCAGTAACTTTGTAAAACTGCATTTGCTGCACAATATTTACCACTACGTTATATACCTTTGTCAATATATTCTGATGCATTATCATTATCATGGTTTTCATTTCTGGACCATCTCAGAGGAACTGAATAATGATGAACTACTATGGCAGAATTCGTGTTGATAGCTGGTGTTTCCAATATCTTGTTTCCCAGAACATTTATACAGTTACTTAAATCTTCTCTATTAAGGTTTACTCTGTTAGCATATGTCTATTCTAAATTCAGGAAAAAAAAATTGATTTTAACATTATAGTCCTGAAATTACAAGGATGAAGCTAAATGCAGAATGTACCTCATTCCATTTCAGAAAGTTATCCTCCACTTAGCGCTGGAATTTATTAATATTTTTCCAGGAATTCTGAGTGCTTCCTTTTTTTACTCAACTGAGAACACTTGAAGTAGAAATGGGTGGAAGCAAAACAAAACAAAACAAAAAACCAAACAGCAAAAACCAACAACAAGAACTCTTGATAATTCCTCTCCATCTTTGTGTCAGCAGTTGAATAAGATTGTGATTTTCCATATTTATAAATTTTGGACAGTATAATTTTAACCATGATAACAAACTTTTCTTGCTGTTCTGCAGCAAGTGTTTGGTTTTCATTCTCTACATGATATGATGGAAAACCTACAGGAGTAAAACTTAGTACATTTCATATGTGCACCCACTTGTGCGCATTTCATAATGTCTAAAAGAAAGTGCTTTTAATCATTTGATTCCGACCTACTAGTGAGCAGTTGGAGGTTCTATTTTTTTTTCTCTCACCACTGGATAGTGCTTATTAATACCAGAAAAACAACGTTTGGTTTGGTACTATTCATGTCTGGGGTTCTGTACTGGAGTAGCTATTGCATATTAAAGGTAAATTTCTGAATGGATCTTTTTCTGCAAACCTCTTGCTGCTATATTGCTAATGCTCACTAGAAGCCAGCTGAATTAATCTCAAGCACAGCAGAACATTCTGTAATGCCATGTGAAGAATTTGTCACAGTGACATTCTTGATTCTTTCCGACAGTTGAATGACATACAGCATTGCTAATTCACAGAGTAATGCTGGGCACTTTTATGCAATGTGACTTTTCATCTTCCCCACAACTGCTTGCTCACATATTTTGTTCCATATTAAATTGCTTGTATACTTAACTGATATAATCTCCTTCCTGTACTCATGTGTCTGCAAGATTTTGTTATTACCCTGTCTAGAATGAATTCGGGACTCCTCTCTTACAATTAAACAATTATTCTGGTATTTTATATTTCCTTTCATTATGTACAAAGGAATACATTATAAAATTGCTCTAACTACCCTAAGGGAGTTTTCTTAATTTCCATTCCATTACTCTTACCCTAGATGAAAATGAGATGTCTTGGGCTATGTCTGAATGAAGCAGATGTGGTGATTTCTGGCAGGTGCACATACATGATGAAATCAATATACTTTATTAAGGTCTTCCCTTGGCTTGATTTCCTGAAGGTAAAATGTTGGCCATTTTTTAGCACATGATGCAAGATCCATTTTTGTCTTCCTTACTCAGAATAGGAGCTTGGACCTCCCTGGCGACTAATCTCTAAATCTCCACTCATAGCCCTGATGATGTGGCTTGCTTGATAGCAGAGCAGGCATATGATGTGTGCAATGTTGACGAACTATGAAGAAAACTGAACCCTGGAGAGCATGTTTGTAGTCACGTCTGAAGGAAAATTTGAGGCATAGTTACTGTGAAAATCTGCTTTGCTTTCAAGGCACATTCACTTCCATTATTTTTTGCAGGCTGTAAGTGTTTGTATGTCTCTCAAATATTGCAATGATTTATGTTAATGACAGGAATGAGTCCAGAAATGCCATGTTCTAAATGAGAACAGCAGTGTAATAAAGAAAAAGGGCCTTTTAATTCATATTAATAAGGTCTGGCACTAGCAAAGTACTTCAAATATTCCTGCTTGTACAAACAAGGACAAGAAAATATCAAGCCACCGATAGACGCCTATATATGAAATCAAAATGGGTTGGATTTAGAATATTCACTATGAACTACTCACAAATCAGCCACAGATGCAGTGCTTTCACTCAGATTACTTAGCTAGCTTTGAGTGACAGCATACTGAAGAAAATTACAGCTTTCTCTTTTAGCATTCTCTGGCCTGTAGAGGTAATATCTGCTAGATACCTTCAAAGTAGCAGTGTGTGACAAATTGTCCATTACAAATTCCTTGCTCTTCAAGGGAGAGTCTGGCATGTGGGAAATCATGGTCTCCCCCATTGCAGTACAGAGAGCTTGGTGCTGAGAGGGCCTTGTTCGTATGAATTCAGTTCATGGAGGATGGAGGGGTCTCTACAGCAGTGGAATATGGGCTCTCCAGGTATCATTAAACTCTGGGATCTTTCCATATCTCACATCTGCAACAGCTAATAAGGCCCACTGACATGTCAAGAGAAACTATACAGGTGCACTGTTCCTCTTTCCCCATCCTGTGTCTCACCTTATTTTGGAAGGGGATATTAGAACAGGGACCATTCACTCAGTCCCCTGGTCTGTTCCTGCTTCAGTGAGCACAGAGTGAGACAGCACAGGAGCTTTGGTAATCAGAGTTTAAACTGTAGTTTTACAAAGTACATTAATGTAATCTGTTTGTGAGTCTCTAACACATTTATATTTTTGAATTTTTAGTTAATCGACCTCATCCAACCACTTATATGGAGAAGAAAGGTCAACAAGAATTAGATCAGTCCCTTAAATGTCCACTGGTTGTGGGGAAGAAAGGGAGCCAGATTCTACCTGAAAACATTTGATGTGCTTGGCTACTAGGAATTGCAGCAGAGCATATTCCAACTGCACCACATTAACCCACCATTCAAATACTAAAGTTCCTGCCTCACTTCCATGTTGGTTGCCTTAGCACTTGTACTTGACGTAGATTTCTGACTGAAAATCAACTATTGCAAAACACATGGCTCTCACAGATGGTCTAGTAAAGCCAAAGTATTTTCTTTCTCTTAGAGTTTCCGCCAATCCCACCAAAGCTGTGAGTGACAGATGCAGTTACAGCTGGGATACTTTTTAGTGGTTACTATATTTTCACTGTCGGCACCAGTTCCTACTGTGCTTCCACATGTAACTTTACACTGGCTCCCTTTGTACAGCATGGAGTTCATCAAAGGCAAAGCCATGTCGTCATGAATGAATAATGTCCTCATGGCACATGGTACTCTGCATTTTATTTTGATTCTCAACGAGTAACTCCTGTAAAGGGATTTTTCTAATATATGATGTTTGTGTAATAGCCTTCTCCTGGCAGTTTTGAACACATGTAGACAATTTAATTGATTATGCTCCTATTAAAAATAGTCATACACCAGCAACAGTTTTGACAGTCCATCTGTAAACAACAGAAGCTATTTAAACCAAGCACCATAAAGTTAATTGGTAAAACACTACTTGTGGCTACATATGAATCTCTTGAGTGAAATCCTCATACATTCAGCATGCAGGATGTATTAGGTGAAAGGACATGAAGTTCTCCTTCAGAAATCTTCCAGGCATGAGGAGCACCTTTGCAAGGCAGCAATCAGTGATAAACAGGGGTGTTTTGGCTTGGCTTTGCTGGCTGGTAGCCTTCCACTGACAGAAGCACAGGCTGGTGATTGCTGCAGCATATGCAGCATATGCCCAATACAAGCATTGCTCTTTCCCTTTGGTCATTTCCCATCCCACATGCCAGCAGTGAACAGAAGGGCAGTCATGCAGGCACTTCCAGCTCTATTCAACTGCCACGGTTTCCCCTTAGGTTATGGTGATGGTGTGGGGCCAAAGAAACAGATTGTATAGGGCAATATGACTAGGACGTAACACAAAGTAGGCACAACATAACAGCAAAACCCAAGCATCGTAACTGCAGCTTTCTCAGGTACTGTATCATTCCTTTAAGGAAGCAAAGATACTACAAAAAGAATGGGCTGGACTCTGAACAGCCGTAACTTTGCAACTCCCATGGCACTATTAGTCAACAGTGATTGACACTAGCTGATGTTATAGACACTCTGAATTCTCCCTTGCATAACTAACAAAAAGGATTCCTCTTAATCTACCTTATTCTTTGGTTTTCAGCTTCTACTTTGAGATGATTTTCAGACTTACTGTAAATAAAATGCAAATGCACAGACTTCATGGTAACAAGAATGTTTGGTGTCAAGTACACAACAAAAACTCATTGAAAGCTGCCTCTCTGACTCCAGAACATCAGCTATGGAACCAGCCAGGCTTTATGCCCAAGTCTCAGAGGTGCTCAGTGTCTGTGAAACCCATCAAAAAAAGATGAGTTATCAGTAACTTCCAAGCTCTAGCCTTTAATTGCAAAATGGCTGTTTGAGGGGATGTCTTCTTTTTTGTCCAAGACACTTCTTAGTGTAGAAGAAGACCAAAGCTCAGTGACATTCTCAAAATTTCAATTTTTTTTTCATCTAATCTTCATTCTTTGAAAATATGTTTAACAAAACTACTGTGCATGATTTATCTGAACTAAGTAGCAGGAAATGTACCTCATATTTAAATGAAATTGTTCAACATCTGTTGAGAAGTAACTGACTAGTGCTATAATATGGGTCAATAATTCTAGTACTACTATAGTATGAAGTGATAAGCCATTTCATGGAATTTCTGTACATTCCTGTTTTTTACTACAATGGAGCTGTCACATTGCTGTAGAGTCACTAATTACAATATGAATTTGTATAGACTTATTTGTGTTTTTACGTTGCTCACACACTCATGTGAAGATAACCAAGGCAAGCTTTTAATTTTTTAAGAAATCAGAGTCCACATTGCTTTATTTTGATTTATTAATTTAAATGCACTAGAGAATTCACCACAAATCACCACTGTAACATATCATTATGCTTAAATCCACTTTAGTCATCGTAGGGACTTACTCCTCCATTAATGGTTGGCTGCAATGCATGTGTATCCGGTACTTACAATTTCTGCTCACTGCTCCCTTTCAGTAATAACTTCATTCTGAACCTTTTCACAGTGTATTATTCAGACGCAAAAAAACTTTCCAGTATTTTTCTAGCAGTTGCTGCCTTCTATCATCACAGCATATGCAAACTATTATGTTTTAAAATCTTTATAGACACAAGTGACCTAAATCTGTACTTCCCAAGCAGACTACAAACAATAATGAGCCTCTATATCCTAAAATCCTTGTACTTGCAGTACATATCTAAAATTCAGTGTTCATGTGGATTTATACCCATTGGTTTAAACGTTTTGCTGAGATATGCCAATAACTCACACGGTTCTGCTTATTTTCTTTTGATTTTAATTATATTAAAACCTTTTTATGTAAGATAAAGCATCATGTTTATCAAGATAAACCTGAAAATCTTGCAACATTTTTATTTGTGCATGTATGTAGGTGTTCTTCTGTTTTGATCTATGATAGTTTAACACTCCTACAGAGCATGTGGTATGTGCTGATCAGGTAGAGAATTTTTTCAGAATGTCCAGTTAAAAGCTTTACTCAACGCAGCATTCATTAAAACTCATGTCACCTATGCTTTGCCATTCAGACTTTTGTTTACTTTTGGCACTTAGCCCCTACCTTCCACTTTAGACCCCTGTCACCTTTAATTACTCACCTCATTTGTCAAAAGGCTATGCTTTCTATTTTTTTAGCCATAAGCTTGCCCACAGTTTTTCCCTGAAAGCACACTTCTTGAAAACTAAGCCAGCATTCTATACAAACTCCCCTGGCACAGTGTTCCTTGAAGGTTCCTGTACATATACTGGAGCAGCTGATCAGCTAGCTGGCCAGGGCTGGCTGCAATGAGGGGAGGGTTTTCAAAGGTGCCCTAGAGCTGGACATCTAGATCCCAATTACAAAGAACATTTTGAGGTGTGTATCTGCTTATTTTTTTTTCTTTGAAACTCCAGTCTAATAAAAATATTTAACACAAGTTAATTATGAATGCCTGTTTACACACACAAAATACCAGTATATTTAAATGGACACCCTTAATTGAGTTTATATGTACTTAGGTGGCTGCAGTAAGGTTGTCAAGAAAGTGTTTGCTTTTCAATATCCAGCCCCACCAGTGGATATGGTTACTTACTGCCTGTGCTGCTCATTAATTCTGCATATTTGACATGGAAACTGTCACAGCTGAAATTTCATCCTCTCATGCCAGTAGGATTTTTCCTCTCCTCTTCTGCCGCTTGTTCATTCCTTCCTAGTACCTCCATCATCACTGTCTACTTCTTGTCTGTGGCTTCTGGATTACCTTCTTTCCTGCTCACTCAATAGGGTATTTTCTCCGTGGCAAATTTTGTTGCTCTGAAGGAATATTTTCCAGCATTTTCACCACCACCTGGAGGGACCTTAACAGACTGGAGCAGTGGATTAACAAGAACATCATGAAGCTCAACAAAGAGAAATATTAAATTCTGCACCTGTTAAAGAACAGAACCCTGCACCAGTACATGCTCTGCTCTAACTGGTTTGAAAACAGCTTGGTAGTCCTGACAGATGAGTTGACCACAAGCTGGCATTGCACCTTCATGCAAAGAAGGCCAACAGTAATCTGGACCTCATTAGGAAGAACATCACCAACAAGCTGAGGGTGGTGATCCTTCAGATGAGACACTTCTGGAGCAGCTCTGGGCTCTGCAGTGTAAGAAAGGCATAGACATATTGGAGCAAATGAGGCAAAGAGTGTGAAAGGGGTGGAAAGGCTCTCATATGAGGAGGAATTGAGAGAGCTGGGTGCCTGGAGAAGAGGATGCTCATGGGGATATTATCAGTGTTCATACTGAAATCCTGCTGGGAGGTCGTAAAGAAGATGAAGGCAGGGTCTTCTCACTGGACCCCAGTGACAAGACAAGAGGCAATGAGCATAGTTTAAAATTCAGATAATTCTCTCCAGAAATGAAAGAAAAAAATTAATGCGAAGGAGGTCAAATCCCGGAACAGACTATAACCAGAGAGGATGTATGGTCTTGAAGATATTCAAAATCTGACTGAACGTGGTCCTGGGAAACCTGCAGTGGCTTGACCCTGCCTAGAGCAGTGGCTGGGACGAGGCAATCTCCAAAAGTGCCTTCAAATCTCAATAATTTTTCAGTACCATGCTATTTCTTCCTTGGTTTAGACAAGTCATTCACAATCTTCCTATCTTTCTTGGTTCAAATTTCTAGTTTTACACAGATCACCAGAGCATAAAAAAAAGGATTACATGTCTCAAATCCAGTGTTCATGATGTGGGGAGTCTTTCTGGTTGTTTTTTTTTTTTTTTTTTCCATTTGTATACTTGTTTCCTGAGGGAAGAGAAAGATATCCTTTCTTAAATCCAGGGCTCAATTTTAGGGACAATTCTCTTTAATATTTTCATAAATGACTTGGATACAGTACTCAAAGGTAAACTAAATAAGTTTGTGGACAACACCAAATTCGGAGGTGCTGTTGACTCCCTTGAGGGCAGAGAGGCCTTGCAGAGAGATCTTGACAAATCTGAGGGCTGGGAAATCACTAAATGCTTGAATTTCAACAAGAGCAAGGGCTAGATTCTGCACCTGGGATGAAAAAGCCTTGGATCTATGTACAGACTGGGAGATGAGAGGCTGGACAGCAGCCCTGTGGAAAGGGACCTGGAAGTTCTGGCTGATGGCAAGTAGTATGTGAGCCAGCAGTGTGCCCTGGCATCCAAAAGGGCCAACCATGCCTTAGGGTGCACCAGGCCCAGCACTGCCACCAGGCGAGGGGAGCGGCTGTACTGCTCTGTGGCCTCGCCTTGAGCACTGGGTGCAGATTTGGGTGCCGCAACATAAAAAGGCCATAAAACTGTTAGAGAGTGTCCAAAGGAGGGCTACAAGGATGGTGATGGATCTGGAGGACTAGACCTACGAGGAGCGGCTGAGGCCCCTCAGTGTGCGCAGAGCAGAGGAGCTGAGGGGAGGCCTCATGGCGGCTGCAGCTCCTCATATGCAGCGGAGGGGCTGCGGTGAGCTCTGCTCTCTGTGACAGCGACAGGGCCCGAGGGAACGGCATGGAGCTGTCAGGGGAGGGGCAGCTGGGGGTTAGGGGTTAGGGAAAAGGTCTGCTCCAGAGGGTGGTTTCTGTGTGCTCACTGATCACTTGGCAGGTGGTACAAGAGGTTTTACTGAAGTTTAATTAGAAGGTAAGAAGGGAACAAAAAGATTCACAGAAGCCCTTAAGAGTATGACACATAACTTCCTACCTCATACAGAATGACTAGGGGTATGGCTTGATGCCTTCTGCATTGCTGCAAACAAACTGTGCAGTGTTCTGCTGCTTGTTTCAGGTGTCAAGTTCAGCAGAAAGCTGCTCTGAATCCCAGAATTGGTGTGTAGGTCAGTTGGTGAGGAAGAGCAGGGAAAAGAGAAACTGGAAGACACGGATGTCTGGGTACAAGTTGCAGACATTAAGAACAACACATTTCTCTACCACATTTAAAAGCTTATTTCTTGGACTACCAAGTCATCGCTTTTCCATCTCCTGGATGGAACAGAACCGTATTTAATACTTATCTCTGAACAAGTGAGATCTCTATGGGAAGCTGATTCTTGCAGGCATTGTTCCACTGGGACAGCTACACTTTTCAGCAGGTGGAGTGGTCTCAGGAGAAGCTTACAATCCTGCCTTGGCTTGTAGGTTTGATGCATATACTATGCACATGCTATTGTATCATGGTATTATTCATACAAGGAAGTAATCCTCCTCAGAGTATAATTATGCACACTCTGCTGAATTCCCAAAATGCAATTATCTCTGCATGGGGCTGGGTTATGCTCACAAGCTGAGCCAGGGCATGGCTTTCCCTTTTAGGGCATGGGTCTCAGCCAAGATTAATTTTTCTGTCTTTTCTTGGCAGGTAAATGGGGGAAGGGAAAAGTAAACAACTTTCTGATTCTGACATCAGCTGTCCCAAGAAGACTGGGGTATTATATCTGAACAATGTGATCTTCTGCCCCTTAGAGGCTTGAGTATCTGCAAAATAAATGCACCATGGTATGAAATGCAAATCTAGACTCCCACACAGCTTTCACTGGCCTCATTGGATTGGGATATGGGGCTTGGGCTTTTCCAGGGAAAAACAGACAACTTCCTCTGTCCAAGTATAAAGCACTGCCTACCAAGACAGTATCATAAAAGTCTATAGTTAAATCTCATGGGGACAATCTAAAAGGATTCTAAAAAAGAACAAGGACTTTCACTTGATCTTTCCTTGTAATTTTTTCTCTCCTGCTGCTTATCTTTGCTCCTGTATTCTGTCTATGCCACTTAGCTTAGGAAGGAGGGACATCTGTCAAGTTTACAAACAGACACAGGTAATTCTGAATTTTTTTGCAACATCTTCTAACACTTTATCCCCTTGTGCACACAACATTCTTGGCTGTGGGCCAGGAAAATCCAGAGTGTTTCCAGGGAGATTTGAGCTCTGCAGAATGCCATATATTAGAGTAGGCTTGAAATAAATAAATAAATAAATAAATTCAATATTTTTATGTTACATTTTAGGTGGAGGGAGACAAGTAAAATATTCACTTGGCTTTTAACGAGCTTCCTATCCTCCATCAACATAAAAGCCTTCCAGTCAAGGAAATCTGCATGGTGCTGGATCTAAGCTGTTCACCTCTGCTGCTGCTCAGCAGAGAAGAGCCGGCTGTGCTGGGTGCAGCTAGGGCTGTCCTGAGGCTGTCATCCCTGAGCAGACAGACTAGTCGCTTGATTGCTTTGGAGATACAGACCCATGATAATGTGTTGCCTTACAAAGGAGACAAGGGGAAACCTGAGTAGAGCTGAACTGAGAAAGGAAGCTGCTTCTTGTTACTAAGACTTGAGATGATACAAAGAACCTCACTTACTTTAGGAAGCCAACTACATTGGTGGAAATTAGGGCGTGAATTTTTGCTTCTCTGGGAGACTGTTACAGGTAGACATCTTGGTATCATGAAGTTGGACTTCTGCATTTCACCTAGAATGAGAAACTAGTGATGCCTGAAAATTTAAAACTTTTCTCAGTTTATATTCCTGTTCCCCTTTTTTCTACTCCTTATTCCAAGCTCTATGGTTAAAAATCTGTTTTGGCAGTCAAGATGTGACTTGTGCAATTGAATCTCTGATGTGGAAACATTTCACAATCATCTTTATGGTTAACAGTTAAATGAATAGCTAATTCCACATTAAAAATAAAACAAAACAAAGAAGCAGCAACAGTAAGCAAAGCACCTATATTTGATCCTCAGGGAGTTGCATTCAGCTGGTAACCACACAACGTCTTATTATAAAAAGCATCAGCTCCTTCCTGTTATTTTTAGCAAAGCCAATAAGGCTTTGATATACTGTTGCATGGCTCTGCCATCACATATTTTTTATCTCTGGAGCTGTAATAGGGCAGAAGGAGGCTTCCGTATTTCCTCCATGCTCCTCCATGTTTTTCTGTGCCTCCACCAAGGTGACAGGCAGATGTCCTGCTACAATCCATGAGACTCAAGCTCACTTGAAAGAAAGTTTCCCCTTACTAGAACATAGAAGGTAGCAGTGTTCTGTTTTGCAAGCCCTAAACGTTAAATATTGGTTTGAGTTTAATCTTTTTTTTTTTTTTTTTTACTTATTTTTTCATTGTCTTTTTCATTCTCTTGGTATTTTACTGTGTGCGTGGGCAAAACTCATAGTCTTCCCTCTGTCTCTGAAAGATTCTTCAGAGGGTGATAACCTCAGCAAAGGATGAGTGCTGAGGCTGCCTGCTTGTCTGATGGAGGACTTCTACCACATTATGCACCTGTAGACTCCCATTTGCACAACAGAGAAATCCGTTCTTCAAGTACCCCACAGAAGTCAAGATGGACATGGTCTGCTGCACAGTTCTCCTGCAACCAGCATTTTTCCAGCCTCTTCTCTTTCATTGGGCAATCAAGACCAAAGTCTATGCAAGGCAATTTTCTGCCTCTATATTCTGTGTCAGGTTGAGTATAAAGGCTGTGGTTAAAATGAAATAGCGCTTGAAATGGAAAATTTTCAGGTCTTGTTTTCTTAAAGTTTATAAAGCTAACCTTAAAAAAATTCTTTTTTGGTTGTTACTCCTGAAATATCTTTTTAGCAGTCCTGACAGCTTTCAGAAACAAAAGAGCCTTCCAAGAGAATTTTAAAGACATTTTCGAAAACACTTTTGCCTTTGTATTTGAGAGAGGCTTTGGCAGCACTGTAAAACAGCAGCGCTTCTCTTTGCTCCCTCTTCTCTTTGTCAATCATTTGAATTTACACTGCACTTAGAGTTTGTCACATAAAGTACTGGAGACTTTAAAGTCATTCCTTCCAAACTGGTAATTTTTTTTACAAAAAATCCTACTGCGAGGCCTTGTAAAACTGAATCAAACAAATGAATAACTTGGAAAATGATAAAATACTGAACATAAAGATATTAAAGAGCAAGAACTCTGGCTGCTCTCCTTTCTAACTAGATATTTTTGTTCTTTTACAAGAAGGGTATACAACCGGTAGGCTCTGCAGAAAGAAACGAGCACGAAGGAAACTGCATGCAGTTTTTCCAAAATGGAGTTTTGCTATAAATAATGTGATTAAAGTTCTCATATGAGAGCAAGAACAACATTCCTGAATGACTTATATTAGGAGACAACGGACTAGAGAAGTAACTCCATGAATTCAGTAGGAATACACAAGGGATATGTAAGAAAAGACCAAAAGAGGCAATATGCTCAATTGCACTTAGTGATTCAAGTGATGAATTTGTAGTTTACAATGTATCTCATTGGAAATTCATCTTACAGCCTGGTAAGGAAAATGTATCTCTTACAGAAGTAAGTCAGTCCTTCCTTCCTTGCTTCCCTCCATCCAAGCATGGAACACTTGCGTCGAAACTACAGAAAGAAGTGTGATTCAGCTAGTCAAGCACATATCTAATGTGACTTAATATCAATTATGAAGCCAAGCTAAACTTCGTGTTTTTGTTCATCTGTACTGTCTTTATTAAAGATATATTCAGAAGAACTTTAAAGCTGTTTACCACAAAATAGTTCATGGAATCTCTGCAGCTTTTGACAGCATAAACAGCAGGTGAACTGAGTCTGTAAAATACAGGCATTAAAGTGATTGCATGGGAAATACACTGACGATGAATGCACATCCTGACAGCAGTAAACACATTAATATTTATGTTTTAGCATTTGCATATATCTCACAATTTTTAACAGTTTTTTTGTTAATGTTCTTTATTGAATGTACATCTTCTATGCCTAATTAATAAACCACATTATAATATTTTTCATACTCTGTGTATGACTAATAAGATGAAATTAGAATGTCACACCAAAAATATTTGTGTAGCTAAACATTTAAAAAATGTGAAGATTGTTTTAACCAAAATTTCCCTTTCTGCACACTCAGAGTACAGAAACTGGAAATGTATTCAGACAGACATGCTGAAGTGGCATTTGTCTGATTAAATGTAGATACTTGTATCTGTGCTAGGAGTTTATATTCCATTACTGTAAACGGAAAGAAATTGGCAATTCTAGGATGCGATTGAGCCTCTTTAAAGATAGACATCTAAAAAAAATAGACATCTAATATAGGTCAGACAAATTTCATCCCAGAAATGCTTATTTTTTATGGCTTAACAGCAGAAAGAATTTAACTCAAACATAGACATTGGTTAGAGAAGATGACTATCACTCTTTAAAATCTTGCCTGTTCCTCAGGAATAGAAAGAGTGAAGTTCCACCTCCCTTGAAGTCCATGGCAAAACTTCCCTTCATTTTGCTGAAGTCAATATTTCAGCCAAAATAAACAAAAAACTAATAATAAACTCTTAATAACTACTATTTAGTCCTACTTTAATTGAATGATATTATTTGCATTTTCTCTCCTCATTTTTTCAGGGTCAAAACAAGTATTCTCTTTCTGACTGGACTCTCTGCTTCAGAATTCTGTATTTGGAGCACTTCAGGAGATGCCCGAAGGTTTCTACTACCATACTTAAAGAATCACCGAAGCAGGAAATGTGAGATCCTGCCAGCTTTCTTAGGGGGATAAAGAAGATCTTCAAACCCAACAATGCAATTCTAGCATCTCCAGAAATGCTAAAGCCCAGACTATTTTCTGAAGAAAGGTGTTGCAATGCAGGCATAAATTCAGCCTTTCTGAGACATTACACAGAGAGAAGACTTCAGAAGAGTAGATGGCCTGGGTCTTCACTTCTCTAGAGCAGGCTGATTTCATTCCACTGCCTCAGTGCACAGCATCCAATCCTGTGTCTCTGCCAAGACCTTTCCTGCCCTGAGACATAATTATTACTCTTGGGAATTTTTTCAACTATAATGTGAGGAATGCATCACAGCCCAACAGACAAGTCATTTTTGGCATGAACTTGAATTGCTTAGCCAGACATATCTAAGATAGCAAAATGCAGAGCAGTCTCAGTCCCCATATCTGGTAGGATCTATTCTTGTTCTGAGCTGTTCCCAAAACTCTGTGTGAAGGTTTGTTTTGGAGAGCAATTCAAATAAGGACCTTGAAATGAACTAACTTGCTTAGACTTTGAGCAGTTAAATGACTATGTAATCCAGAACTAAACTGTGACA
This sequence comes from Pavo muticus, assembly GCA_016647715.1. Classification (NCBI taxonomy): domain Eukaryota; kingdom Metazoa; phylum Chordata; class Aves; order Galliformes; family Phasianidae; genus Pavo; species Pavo muticus. Next base: position 47,224 of record JACDJE010000840.1, read on the forward strand.
TAAGGCTTTTTGGTGAAGTAGAATCACTGTTGGGATGAGCACCCCGAGTATGCTAAATTATTTTTAGTGAGTTTCTTAACTTAACTAGTATGGAACAGGTTGCCCAAGGAGGTTGTGGATGCCCCATCCCTGGAGGCATTCAAGGCCAGGCTGGATGTGGCTCTGGGCAGCCTGGTCTAGTGGCTGGCGACCCTGCACATAGCAGGGGGGTTGAAACTAGATGATCATTGTGGTCCTTTTCAACCCAGGCCATTCTATGATTCTATGATTCTATGATCTCTCAGAACATCCAGCCTTCTTAGGTGCTCATTAGTGGCTGTAGTGGTGTGAAAATTTCTGTTGTAGGACCTGAAAGAAAGTGCAGGGATCTTTGTGTGTCGACCACAAATTCTATGACCAGATTTCTGTCAGCTGAGATGAAACACAACAAATATCATTTATTTTACTGTGTGTGGAAGCTACTGGTAGAAGCTTCTCTGAGATGAATTTTCATGCTGTGCACAGCATTTAGATAACACGATGGGGAAAAAAGATGTTCTCAATTTCTCTTCTTAATTATTAATAAAATGAGTGTTGTAGAGTTGCATACTTTTCTCCACTGGTTGTAAAAGGTGCCTACAAAGATTAATTAATGGGAGATGTCTGTGTTGTGGCATCTTTATTTAATCAAATTAATCAAACACATTTTTTCACTTCCCAGTTCTTGCTTAAAGTTTGTATATCTTTTGATATTCTGCAAATAAAAGACTACCTCTTAACAGCATCTTGAGTTATTTGGTTGATGGACGGACACAACTCTCTCTGGGTGCTGTGAGAATGTGAAACTGCACTATGGGTGATGGAGATCAGATGTGAACTCTGCAGATGAGCTGAGGAAACCGACAGTAGGGCAAAGCATGGAGAGAGGGCTTTTTCTCATGGTTTTCCTGAAGTTCCATAATAAATAAAGGCATTTTAAGCTAAGGGTTTTTTTGTTTGTTTGTTTTGTTTAATTTTCCAATCAAAATGTGTAAAGAAAATGAAGCCTTTGATTCGCTAGAATTGTGTTATAAAGATCCTATTAAATACTTTTCTTTGGAAGAAGACCAGGCAGCTCCAATAAAACACATAGTGCCATACCAATGTGACTACTAATGTCTCATGTATTTCACAGTGCACATACTAAATTTTCAGGTGGCCTTTTGAGCTGTCTGGGGCAGTTCTGCCACATTGCTACAGTTGTCACTGGTGATTAGCTAGAATGTCTCAGAAGGAGGAGGAGGTCAGCTCAATCATGTGTCTCTACAGTTTGTGTGTTTGTTTGGTTCCTGCAGAGCCTTACTAAGCATAAAGTGACACAGAATCCGTAGGGAGATATGTTACCTTCTATTAAACAGATGGGAGCTTTAATGTGTGTCTCAGTTTTGTCTGGTTTTAAGGTCCAACATTCCTGCTATAAATGCCTAATTTCAGTATATTCCTTATTCCAGGAATAACTTTTTCCAAACAAACCCAGTTCAATACATGATTTTGGACCACTACTAGTCAGCAATAATCAAATATCTTTTAGCAAGAATGCTTTTTCAAACAACCTTCGAGTTGGTATTACCAACACTACTTGCCCAAGTAGAGGAAAACCTAAAACTGTGTAAAAGAAATAGGTTGAGTACCAGGAGCAGGCAGCTGGTTACTTGTTCTCCTGCCTGCAGTGCAGATAGGCTGAGACAAAAAACATTATTCAAGAAGCAGACTGAACAAATCACCAGAAGACTGTGACACAAAAGGCATCACCATCTCAAAATAATTTGAGAGCATCCCAGTATGCAGAATTACTCCTACCATTAATTGCTATTGCTCATTGCTATTAATAATCACTGAGCTTAAAATAGATCCCTGAACAATGTCCCATCAAATGATTTTTCTGATTAAGCACATCCCGATTAAGTAGAATGCGCTATACAGTACTTGAAAAACTGCCCCATTTATGTACGAATGGAATACAAATAGAATATTATCAGATCCCCATTTAGGAACCATTTGCTGACATCAGAATATTCTCTTACTGGCAGTCTGTAGTGATTATAAAGGAAAAAAAAATGAATGATCTGATTAGGGTAATAAAGTTGAGGCAAAACTAAGTGTGATTTTATATCTCCTGTCACCTGCCACAGAACAGGGTGATTTGCAAGGAGTCGGTATTCAGGGAGCCCTTGGTGTTTCAGCTGATAAAGCTAACAATGAAACCAATAGGTAATCACTCGGAGATGAGCTTATGGTGCAGAACACTGGAATTTTTACTTTCAATTCTCCAGTTTTAGGTATTTACTGGCACTTTATCAGTACTTTGCAAATAGGCTGAAGACACTTTTTAAAATGCTTTGCTCTGTTTTTCTAGCAGATGCTTTTAAATGCCTGTAACTGCTAACTTGTTATCATTTTCATAATGTATCAGTACTGGTTATAACAAGAAATGATAGGCTTTTCTCCTAAAGGTTTGAATCGATGCATAGCATAAGTCTCTGAATGCACAGGGAACTATAAACACAAGACAAATTCTTGGTGATGTCACCTGGATTTTATGAGCTCTTTACTAGAACTTAAAAGCTTCATATTTGTGGGGGTTTTTTTGAGTATAGGTTCAACTGGGCAGTTTATCACTTGCTTGTTTACCAAAAGAAGTCCCAAAGATACTGGAGTGTACTTAATTACGTCAAAATAATAATAATAATAATAATAAAATAACTGGAATGCAAGTTGCCCAACTTCTTTGATCCATAGATGTACTTTGTACCCACCACCATTCAAAGTAATATTTTATTCTTCAAGCTTTTTTTCCTTCACAAGGGGGTTTTAAATTAAGACAGAGGAGGTTTAGGTTAGATATTAGGAGGAAGTTTTTCACTCAGAGGGTGGTGATGCAATGGAACAGGTTGCACAGGGAGGTTGTGGATGCCCCATCCTTGATGCCCCATCCCTGGAGGCATTCAAGGCCAGGCTGGATGTGGCTCTGGGCAGCCTGGTCTAGTGGTTGGCAGCCCTGCACATAGCAGGGGGGTTGAAACTAGATGATCATCGTGGTCCTTTTCAACCCAGGCCATTCTATGATTCTATGATTCTATGATTCTTTTGTATTCCTGGGTAACCTCTAATATTAATGTTCTCTTGTTCTTTCTTCTTTCTCTGAAGGACGACACACAACAGATTTTTAAGGTAATATCTGCTGTGGCCCACAGCTTTGGAAAGAGGACAATGCCACAGTTCTATGCAGCGTTGTCATTGGCAGTCTTTGACACAGAATGTTTCAAAACCAACACATAATCCATTGTGTGAATTCAGGTATGCAGATTTTCCTCTGGAAGGTGCTGGTTTGGGGTTTGTCTGAGCAAAAAAATGTGCTTTTTCATCTGTTTTATGTGTTTGAGAACTGAAAGTATTGATGGAGCAGAAATGCAGTATGTGGCTGGCCTTCGGCCTGTTTTCTAGAGGAGAGAATATCTCTCTAGAAATATCTGGAGGGGGGAAGAGCTTAGCCTTGAACAGACTAGAACTGCATACACCAGAAAATTTTAAATCCACCAGAAAAATAAATTATATTAACAAAAAATCACTGCAATTTTCAACTGTAGATCAAGTCTGCATCTCAGATTCGTCTCTTGCTTATACCTTTGGTTTTCCCATGACTTCGAGAATATATTTAATGGGTAAGGAAATATGAGCACAATTTGTAATAAGCAGCAGTAACAATCCAAACTTTATGAAATAACTTACTTATGCTCATTTTCCAATCCAGTTTTGTAGGCTTGAGAGATTCAAATGATTCAAGAAGTTATTGGGATGTTCACCCAAACCTTACCAGCCTATCAAAGCTTCGGAGGTTTGATCACCAATTCCTGCAAACGTTCTATTGGAACTTTAAAAACATAGGCCCTAACCTAGCCCTTATGGTGTGAAATACATGGAGAAGATAAGGAATTTGGCACAGTGTAACACTAGAGAAATTTAAGACACTGACACAGTGCCAACATAACATACTTGAAGTCATAAGTAATGTATTTCTAATTTGACTTAGAGTTGCTATGGTGATGTATGTTATATGCTTGACTGGAGTAAAGCGGCATGAAATGCTAAAGAGTACAATGCAGCCTGATGTTGTATCAGTGCACAGAAATTTGGAAATGGTTTTAAATGTGGAAATGATGCAAAGAATTGTCAAGTCATGGTAATATCTATGTGCAGAACTTTCTTGGACTGTTCTGCACAGAATATCTCAGTACTCATAAACATTGCTGTAAATCAATCAATTTTATTAAATTTTTTAAAGAACTATTTTATCTATTTTACTTAATAGTATTAATATAAGAACTCAAAATATATTCACAACTTTTTGCCTATTCTTTGACCCCAGACAACCAAAATCAAAAGTATGGGAACTTCAGGAGGAGCTCATGGAGTTCAAATATCACTTAAATCCATGCTTTGCCTGTGCAAGAACTACTCAATAGTAGTTATTATGATGCTTGATTGATGTGAAACAGAGCTAATAGCCATGGTCTAGATTTGATCTAAGTATCTTTGAAATTTGCTGTGGCTTCCGAAAAGGATAGTTTAAGACCAGCTGAAATACACTAGGAGATCTCCAAAATAGGAGGAAACCAGTCTAACTGAGCAATTATCTCAGCCTTATTCTAACACAGTGATTTTAAAAACAGCAAAAACCCAGACCTATTTTTTTCTCCCCAGAAGGTATTATTATTTATCAGACATGCTTTGTGAACTATTTCCAAGATCAGACTAGTAAGCAATAAAAAGTTTACATTCTGAGGGAACTGACAGTAGAACAACAGATGCTCAACATTTTGGCAAAAAAAAAAAGCTTTTCTGTTTCCTAAGTAGTCATTACCTGCTTATTCAGCTTGTATTTTTTTTTTCCTGCTGTAAAGGAAAATCCACTGAGAAACAAAAAAGTCTGGAAAATGTAAAACTCTAATACCAATACATTGCCACAGATACACATTCTGAGTTTTCTGCTAATTATTTTACAAAATCAACATATCGTGTATGATGTACCACTCTGTCTTGCACTTGCTTCTGTTCTAAGTGATAACAGCTGTTGTTTCTCTTACAGTAACTTGCTATTCTCTGTGGTCTGCCTTAGAAAACAAAATTTATTGGTATATATTGGTGTCATAGAAAAAATGTGGAGAAAAGCAGTGAGAGAAAACGTGTGCAGCTCAGTAGAAAAAGTGGGAAGTAGCCCTTAGTTATTGGATACAAAAATAGATCTGACAGAACGTATGCTTTTAATAACACTGCATTTCTAACAAAGCAGATTTTAGATTTCCCAGCAAGGCTGCAGACCACCCATGATTGTGTTCAATCCCCACTCACAAAGGCAGAGAGAAATCCTGACACTTCATAAGTTAGTGTCTGGCGGTAAATCTTCTTATGTATCTGCTTTGATACCACAGAATCATAGAACTGCCGAGGCTGGAAGGCACTTTTGGAAATCCAGCCCATCCACCTGCTCAAGCTGGGTCAACTACAGCAGGTTACCCAGAGCTGTAGCCAGTTGGGGTTTGAAAATGCGCAGGGATGGGCACTCCACAGCCTCTATGGGTAACAGTGCTCCAGTGCTTGCTTGCTCTCAAGAGTAAAACAGCTTTTTCTTATGTTTAATTTCAGTTATCTCTACTTAATATGTAACTAAAGCCTAGACCTGCTGCTAATATTTATTATTAGGTAAAGCCACAGGACAGCAACAAGTGATATAAAAACACATAACAGAGGATATTTACTTCTTGATTATAAGCTATTATATACCTAATGCAGAGATTTAAAATAATCTCTTGAACAGTGAATTTAAAGAGAGCTGCATGGTTGGGGTTTTTTTTGGTTTTTTTTTTTTTTTTTTTGCTTTCCATCAAGTAGATTGCCTGTATTTTTCATTCCTATTCACCACTCCTGAAGGACTGAGAATACTAATAAACGTCATGGAAACCACTGTGAGATCTCCATGGTGATACTGGTTGTGTATATGCTGCAGGGAAACTGTTTTGTACACTTGGGTCTGTAGGTCGAGGCTGCACACCTTGGCCCTGCCTGACACTGACTCAAGGGGACTTCAGAAAACATGATCTCTGTGTTCTTTGAGAGGAAAAGTGGGCTTGCCAAGTGTTGATGTACTCCATTAACCCACTTTATCAGATGATGACTGAGGAATTCGGGTAGGCCTCTCTTTGTCTGAAGAGCTTTTTGCCCCATGGTTTAACCACTGTTAAGACTGGTCATAAGGCAACAAGCTTCCAAGCTAATGGCCCTGAGTAACTGTAATTACAAGCAATTCAAGTGCCAATCCTGCTGGAACAAGAGTCTGAATGATGATATACCTTTCTCTATTCACATCAGAAAAACAAGGGTCTTCATTACCCAGAACCTGTTTGCAGAGTTGATGACTCCTGAAGTGCCTGCACTGACTGATGTGCCGAGACAACACAGGCTGAAAAGCATCTAATAAACCATTCAACCAGTAGTAAACCATATCAATGGATCATCAAGACAAGACCTAATAGTGCACAGAGTCAAAAGACTTGCAGCTAAGCTACGAGTACTTAATATAGAAACATAGAATCATAGAATCATAGAATGGCCTGGGTTGAAAAGGACCACAATGATCATCTAGTTTCAACCTCCCTGCTATGTGCAGGGTTGCCAACCACTAAACCAGGCTGCCGAGAGCCACATCCAGCCTGGCCTTGAATGCCTCCAGGGATGGGGCATCCACAGCCTCCTTGGGCAACATGTTCCAGTGCGTCACCACCCTCTGTGTGAAAAACTCCCTCCTAATATCTAACCTAAACCTCCTTAGTTTAGGTCTTAGTTTAAAACCATTCCCCCTTCCAAGTAAACAGCCATTCCCCCTCCTGTTTATATGCTCCCTTCAAGTATTGAAAGGCCTCAATGAGGTCTCCCCGGAGCCTTCTCTTCTCCAAGCTAAACAAACCCAGTTCCCTCAACCTTTCTTCATAGTAGAGGTGCTCCAGCCCTCTGATCATTTTCGTGGTCCTCCTCTATTGGATCAGTTGTATTTTAAAAATTGATTCAGCCATGTATTCCCATATATCCAAGGAGAAATCAGGAGGAATCTAAATCAGAAATACTCCAGAATATCATTTTAGAAAGTTATGAAAGGATGTAACTATTACTAATGAAGAAAATTAGATCTTCTCTCCTTCCCTCCTCCCCAGGAATTTATTAGGACAATAGTAAAACTTTAATAATCTTTAGTATCGCTTTCCCCAGTCATGCATCGGCAGAAAAGGAGTGATTCCATCAAAATAAGTAGTATCTCTCTGGAACAAAATTAGCATTGATAAGAGAAGACATAGCCCACCTCTTGCTTTGGTTTATCCTGAAAGTGTTTTAAACTTACCAGTTATACTTCGGTAGTGATTGTTCTGTCACAGAAGTGCTAAATGAGAAACGCTTTTCTGGGTAGTGACAGCTCTTGTCTTAAGGCACAGGTACATGAAGATGGCTTTAATTCCAGTTCTTGGATCACAGTTGACCATGCAATAAATAATGACTTCATAAAATAATTCTCCGGCTCTGTCCTAAGGAAGTACTTGGCTCACTTATTCCTTCGGCTCCACTTGGAAGCTTATTCTAGAATATCACTGCTCTAGTGGTAGGAAACTTACGATTTCTAGTCTAAATATATCCAGAGGCAGTTATTGTGCTTGAATAGCTTTTCTTCTTCCCAAGGGGAAACTTACTCTGATATATATTCCCTTATTTACTCAGGCCTTATTCACAGAAGAAGACTGTCTTTCCTACAAGCCTTCTTCTGGCTTATTTAAATAACCAAGATCTTTCTGTCTCCCTTTCCTTGCCTTTTTTTATCAATCACTTTTTTTATCAATCACTCTATAAATTACTGAAACTACGAGGCATAGATATTAACAATTAGTTTTTTGTGGTTTCTTTAAAGCAAAATTTGGACAAGTCTGGCAGGGGCTAGAACTATTGGATGAAAGGTCATACTCAGAGTGATTTTCTATAGCAGATGAAGAGAACTCATGGATGATTTTTGATAACACCTATACTTAAAAAAAAAAAACAAATTGTTAACAGTATTTAGCTTGACCTGCTTGCTTCAGTTTAGGTAAATGCATTATTGTCACAGGGATGAGAAGAACGAAACCTCTCAGAAGATGAAGCTATCTGCCATAGCATGTAGTCAAAAAATAGCCAAAATAATTTTCATTTAAAGGATGGAGCCGTGTGTATCTGCCAAAAGTAAGGGGCCCATGCTGAAGGATTACCAAAGGGAAAAATCTGTAAGAAGAAGGCAAGTCTGTAAGCATGGGATCGCCTAATTAAAAAAAGGAATATATATATATATATATTTACATTTATAAAAATTACATACTCCCATTCCACAAACCACCACTGCTTGGCTTTATGTTGTAAGGTTTTTCTTCCTATGTAAGACTTTAAATAAGACCTTTTTATTTCTTTTTAAAGAGAGGTTTCTTTACAGGAATGCAGAATGGGAAACTCAGACATATTGTTTTTAAATTGATGGGCATGGGGTTTTTTTTTTTTTTTTTTTTTTGCTTCTCCTAACTCCTTACTGCATCTCACCCCTAGGGAGGAAAGTCTGAAGTGCTTCATGCCACTGCTCAGTTTTCCAGTGTCCACTGCAAAGACGAGGTCCCCCCTGGAGAGTGTCGCACCACTCTGCACTCACACAACATCCATGGGAACTGGCGAGCACCAACAAAGATTGTGCAGAGGTATTTCATACTTCTCCCTGCTTGTGAGCTTCTGGGCTGTTTTGTTTTGTTCTGTTTTCCTTTTGTGTTCTTTTAATAAATCCCTAGGCCTTTCATCACTAATGCAGCACTAGACAAAACAAGTGGGAAGGATTATATGAAATTTGATCAACAGCAACAAAAGGCCAATGTAACTGGGGGGTTACTGCTCTGCTTGTGATGTTTTAACTTTTGTGACAGGCAGAGGCTTAATTTACACTGGGATTTCCTGCATGATTTACAAAGTAGGAGTGAAACCCCTTATATCCATTCTGATAGATCTCTCCCTTCATCCATCAGTGCTGACAGTGCTAATCTGTAAAGAATTAGTGACCTAGAAGTTCAAGTCAGCTATTCCCTACGTCTGGCTATAACACTATTCATGGCAACTGCATATTAGAGGTACCAATAAATGTCAGTGTGCAATGTGAAGAAAAATGACCGGTTGTACATTTTTGCATGAGAAAGTGGTTTAGAACAAAAAGCCCGATTATCAAATCATCAGCATGAAAATGGAATGCAGATGACAGAGTAGTCTGTAAAGAACTTGATTTTTGTTAACTAAATTGTTTCTGTTCCCCTTTCAGAAAGCAAAATCTTTCAGTTAGTTGATGTTACTTACAGCGCACCATAGCTGGTGTCTATCTACAGATCAGCTTGCAGCTTCATATGGAGCATCCAGTTCCTTGAGGGATGAAAAGCATAGCTAGTGTGGAGCTTTAAGGATCAGCTATGTCCAACTCATAACTGAATTGGCCTAGCAGCACAGCACAGACTGAAAAGGTCACAGTGATTTTGGATACTCAAAGTGCCTCCACCTGGCCCTTTTCTGATTGAGTTTGGGAATATCTGCTGCCATCAGGTGACCATTTCAAAGGGTACTTACCAGTGAAGCTATTGAAGACATGTGCAGAATACAAAGAAAAGAAATAAATCCTCTGTCCTTCCTCGAAGAACAGCAGCATATTTTCTCAGCAGGCAAATATATGAGGTATGTTTACTGTAATACTCCACTGAGATCAGAAACATAGGTTTTATGACTTCTCCCATCCATGCCTGCAAAATATGCAGAATGAAGAACTTCTTCAAACAAAAGGAAGGTCAATAGTTCCTAGGAGTTTTTTTGGTCCTTTCATAGTCTGAGTTAGAACGAAAGGAGTTTAGCAGGTCAGCAACGATGAGATTGCTAATTATACCTGATAGTCATCCAACTTTTTTCCCCAAAATTATGTAGTTTACTCCAAAAGTAGTGCTTCCTATTTATTTCCATGGAAACTATGACAGAAACAAAAAGTACAATAACACTATTTGATAGAGCAAATTCTCAGCACAAAGCACTACTTTAAACACAGTCACCACCAGTAGCTATACATTTATGCCAGTAACAAACAAGAGCCTCCATGTCGCACTGGATCAGCTTTTTCTGCACCAGTGGAGGTGACCCACCGTTTCACAGCTGCGGTGATGGCATCATTGCTAAAATGCACAGCCTCACTGTGCTGACATCCGCTGTTTCATCTCCATCAATATTCAGCAAGCATCAAGGAATGTGAATGGGTGCCATTTTTTTTGCACATGAAGGAATTCATTGGCACAGCTTTGCTTCATACGCACTTCCATGTCAGATGCCATTCTGTCAGACTGCCCCTCTGCTGCCATCTGTCACACAACAACAAAATGTAATGGATTATTGGTGGGAATGTTCAGCCTCTACTGCCATATCACCGATATCCACCTCTCATGTCGTGGGCCAACATCATAAAACAGGAGGCATTAGTTTCAGAACAGCCCTTGTAGTTGACTCATTGAGATAAGAAATAAGAATTAAAACAGTTTCAGATAGCAGTAACCAGGGGATGCAGTATGCCAGTACACGCTCATTTTGAAATATCCTTTTGGGCTCATGATGACATTTCTTACCATTTGTATCCTACTACCTATTGGAGAGAAGCCAGGCTGACCCTAAATGGGGGAAAATAGTGTGTTTGCTCTGGAGTACTGCATTTTACAGGAAGAAACCTCTTGGCTGCTGTTTTTCTGAAAGCTTCTTCTTCCCAGACTTGCACCATATTTCTTCCTCTTTTGTCAAAAGTTTTACCTTACAGAATGGGTTTGACTTTTAAAGGTCAGTGCAGGCCTGTCCAATGTCTTCAAAACTCTGGACTAGAGTAAGGTGAAGCTGTTCCTGAATGCCATTTAAATGTCAGCTTAAAGAGTTCATAACTTGACAAGGAGAAATACTTCACAATGGCACACAGCTCCCGTGATGCTGTGCAGCCAATTTTTTGGAGGAAGCTATAGAAATGTATTGGAGTATCTCTCATACTGAGATACGGTTTCCTGTTTACAGAGGCCTGCAAGGATCTGGCCACACCTTGCCACAGTACCTGCTAGTCAGAGCCTTTGGTGGAAGTGGATTTCTTCAGGCAGTGAAGGAAGAGTCACTCCATACTTCTGCTGTGAACTCCTGCCTTCTCACTGTACCTCTCATACTGCCTTCATATGATGTATTGAGCTACCATATGATTTAGACTGTCTGGAGCACAGTAACACTCGTATGCTCATTTCCACAGTCTCCTGCCAATGATAAAACATGATGCAATGAGAAGATGGCAGAAAAGTAAGTGTCAAAAAAATGCTGAAAATGAGCTTGAGAACTGCAGACACATTACACATAAAGAGAGGCTGTGCAGGCTGGAAGTCCTTGAAAGCCAGGAGGGGTTTTAAACAATATCCAATATACACATCCTATTTCCCATTTGATAGAAGATACATTACATGTCCTAGAAAACCGGGTTTAAAAGGCAATAGGACAAGAATTTACCCACAAAATCCTATCTCAGGACAAGGTAGAAGTTGAGAAATCATTATCTACTGAGAGAAAATGATGTGACCAGAATATCCCAAGGCAATGTTCACATTTCAAAAGAAGACAAGTTTTTAATGTGTTCACATATTGACAGTTGCAGAAAGGAGAGGCTCTGAGCAGGCTATGTCAGAGAGCAGCACTTTTCTGCTATTCTGCTATGCCTCTTGAACATGCACCTGGGTAGCTTAGTCTGGAAGGAAAAGAGAGTGGCTGTCTGCCTGTGACAATGAATAGTAGGAAAAGGCCTCTTCTCTATTAGCAATTAACTTACGGTTTGACTTTATGTCTTATTACTGCAGTGACTTGTAAAACTATTTTTAAATATGTGGTGGGAATTGGCATGAGGCAGAAGAAGGAAAGGCAAAAGAATACTTTATATTTTTAATATTTAACCCAGAATTAGTCCCAAAAGAATGAATGTGCTTTCTTAGTTCAATATAGAAAGATTATTTATAAACATGAAGATTCCAAATCTAGTAATGGGTGTAGTTGCACATACACTCCAGAACAGTACCCAAACCACAGCTCCTATTTCACAGCCCAGTAGTCTGGGATTGGTAGCAATGATTTTATTTATCATCACTTTGAAACTGAGGCTTGAAGAATGAATTTTACATTTTCTTAATTAGGTCCCTTAAGAACAGAAAGTTTTCAGACACTCTTTCAAGCATTACTCCTTTAAGCTCTAATCAGTAAGCTGTGGTTCATTTTATTGGATTTTAAGGCAACTACAAAAATCGTTCGGATGAAAAGGATAAATCAAAAGTTTCGAGACAAACCTAGACAGGAAAGCTACTGTGTCATATCTCCTTCAGTCATAAGTGTGATGAGAACATGGGATGAAAGGACATCTTTGCTACAATTAAAACCTTTAGGGGAAGAGGCTACCGGAAAAAAATGTCTTGGAGAAACAAACAAACAAAGGTGACTCAAAGGAATAACTAACGTCAATACTCTCATTTCACTGCAACTCAAAGATCCTGAGTGGCCAAACTAGACGACTACTTAGCATGTGATATAATGATCATATTCTTCTAGCCCAAGTACATTCCCAATACTTTTCCATGATTGCTGCTGCAATACCTGTGACTTCAACAACACACAGAATCCCTCTACATTTACATGGTCAAATCATCTGTTTTAGGTAATTGTGACATGAGTAGCTTATGTGTTCTGTTTCATCCTGATGCCAAAATGAGAACTAATACATCTAAGCAGTAATGTATGCACAAAATAAAAAGGATACTGCATTTATAGCAATGTTGATATTCTCAAATAGTAAATGATTGTGATAAGAACACACAGCTGTTACCTAAAGACACTGGCCAATGTTCAACTGAACGTATGTGGATGAAGCTTTATGATAAGGAACACATCTTAATGTTCTATACGTTTTCTTCTGGGAAATCATTCCTAGAATTTCTGTACAACATATATTTTATTCCTTTCATGTAAGTTCTTAAAAGTGGCATTACAAACCTCCAAGAAACACTGCTTATATCACCATTTGCTCAAAACAGGTAATTGGGTTACTGGCAAAATTCTGTTCTCATGGAGGCTGAGGGAAGGCATCATAGCGGCTGCAGCTCCTCACAGGGAGCGGAGGGGCAGCGCTGAGCTCTGCTCCCTGCGACAGCGACAGGGCCCGAGGGAACGGCATGGAGCTGTCAGGGAAGGGGCACCTGGGGGTTAGGGGAAGGGTCTGCACCAGAGGGTGGTGGGCATGGAACAGGCTGCCCAGGGCAGTGGGCATGGCCCCAACCTGCCTGAGTTCAGGAAGTGTCACACACAAGAAGTGTGTGTCAAGAAGTGACAACACACTCAGTCATATGGCCTGTGCTGTGTGGAGCCAGGACTTGGACTCAGTGATCCATATTAGTCCCTTCCAACTTGAGATATTCTATGGTTATACGATTCTATGTACAGCAATGTGCTTGTAATAAAAAAAAAAAAAAAAAAANTTTTTGCTTTCCATCAAGTAGATTGCCTGTATTTTTCATTCCTATTCACCACTCCTGAAGGACTGAGAATACTAATAAACGTCATGGAAACCACTGTGAGATCTCCATGGTGATACTGGTTGTGTATATGCTGCAGGGAAACTGTTTTGTACACTTGGGTCTGTAGGTCGAGGCTGCACACCTTGGCCCTGCCTGACACTGACTCAAGGGGACTTCAGAAAACATGATCTCTGTGTTCTTTGAGAGGAAAAGTGGGCTTGCCAAGTGTTGATGTACTCCATTAACCCACTTTATCAGATGATGACTGAGGAATTCGGGTAGGCCTCTCTTTGTCTGAAGAGCTTTTTGCCCCATGGTTTAACCACTGTTAAGACTGGTCATAAGGCAACAAGCTTCCAAGCTAATGGCCCTGAGTAACTGTAATTACAAGCAATTCAAGTGCCAATCCTGCTGGAACAAGAGTCTGAATGATGATATACCTTTCTCTATTCACATCAGAAAAACAAGGGTCTTCATTACCCAGAACCTGTTTGCAGAGTTGATGACTCCTGAAGTGCCTGCACTGACTGATGTGCCGAGACAACACAGGCTGAAAAGCATCTAATAAACCATTCAACCAGTAGTAAACCATATCAATGGATCATCAAGACAAGACCTAATAGTGCACAGAGTCAAAAGACTTGCAGCTAAGCTACGAGTACTTAATATAGAAACATAGAATCATAGAATCATAGAATGGCCTGGGTTGAAAAGGACCACAATGATCATCTAGTTTCAACCTCCCTGCTATGTGCAGGGTTGCCAACCACTAAACCAGGCTGCCGAGAGCCACATCCAGCCTGGCCTTGAATGCCTCCAGGGATGGGGCATCCACAGCCTCCTTGGGCAACATGTTCCAGTGCGTCACCACCCTCTGTGTGAAAAACTCCCTCCTAATATCTAACCTAAACCTCCTTAGTTTAGGTCTTAGTTTAAAACCATTCCCCCTTCCAAGTAAACAGCCATTCCCCCTCCTGTTTATATGCTCCCTTCAAGTATTGAAAGGCCTCAATGAGGTCTCCCCGGAGCCTTCTCTTCTCCAAGCTAAACAAACCCAGTTCCCTCAACCTTTCTTCATAGTAGAGGTGCTCCAGCCCTCTGATCATTTTCGTGGTCCTCCTCTATTGGATCAGTTGTATTTTAAAAATTGATTCAGCCATGTATTCCCATATATCCAAGGAGAAATCAGGAGGAATCTAAATCAGAAATACTCCAGAATATCATTTTAGAAAGTTATGAAAGGATGTAACTATTACTAATGAAGAAAATTAGATCTTCTCTCCTTCCCTCCTCCCCAGGAATTTATTAGGACAATAGTAAAACTTTAATAATCTTTAGTATCGCTTTCCCCAGTCATGCATCGGCAGAAAAGGAGTGATTCCATCAAAATAAGTAGTATCTCTCTGGAACAAAATTAGCATTGATAAGAGAAGACATAGCCCACCTCTTGCTTTGGTTTATCCTGAAAGTGTTTTAAACTTACCAGTTATACTTCGGTAGTGATTGTTCTGTCACAGAAGTGCTAAATGAGAAACGCTTTTCTGGGTAGTGACAGCTCTTGTCTTAAGGCACAGGTACATGAAGATGGCTTTAATTCCAGTTCTTGGATCACAGTTGACCATGCAATAAATAATGACTTCATAAAATAATTCTCCGGCTCTGTCCTAAGGAAGTACTTGGCTCACTTATTCCTTCGGCTCCACTTGGAAGCTTATTCTAGAATATCACTGCTCTAGTGGTAGGAAACTTACAATTTCTAGTCTAAATATATCCAGAGGCAGTTATTGTGCTTGAATAGCTTTTCTTCTTCCCAAGGGGAAACTTACTCTGATATATATTCCCTTATTTACTCAGGCCTTATTCACAGAAGAAGACTGTCTTTCCTACAAGCCTTCTTCTGGCTTATTTAAATAACCAAGATCTTTCTGTCTCCCTTTCCTTGCCTTTTTTTATCAATCACTTTTTTTATCAATCACTCTATAAATTACTGAAACTACGAGGCATAGATATTAACAATTAGTTTTTTGTGGTTTCTTTAAAGCAAAATTTGGACAAGTCTGGCAGGGGCTAGAACTATTGGATGAAAGGTCATACTCAGAGTGATTTTCTATAGCAGATGAAGAGAACTCATGGATGATTTTTGATAACACCTATACTTAAAAAAAAAAAACAAATTGTTAACAGTATTTAGCTTGACCTGCTTGCTTCAGTTTAGGTAAATGCATTATTGTCACAGGGATGAGAAGAACGAAACCTCTCAGAAGATGAAGCTATCTGCCATAGCATGTAGTCAAAAAATAGCCAAAATAATTTTCATTTAAAGGATGGAGCCGTGTGTATCTGCCAAAAGTAAGGGGCCCATGCTGAAGGATTACCAAAGGGAAAAATCTGTAAGAAGAAGGCAAGTCTGTAAGCATGGGATCGCCTAATTAAAAAAAGGAATATATATATATATATATTTACATTTATAAAAATTACATACTCCCATTCCACAAACCACCACTGCTTGGCTTTATGTTGTAAGGTTTTTCTTCCTATGTAAGACTTTAAATAAGACCTTTTTATTTCTTTTTAAAGAGAGGTTTCTTTACAGGAATGCAGAATGGGAAACTCAGACATATTGTTTTTAAATTGATGGGCATGGGGTTTTTTTTTTTTTTTTTTTTTT
>JACDJE010000840.1:68618-97388 GCA_016647715.1 Pavo muticus
AAAAAAAAAAAAAAAAAAAGCATATGTCTTTAAAGTTAATCCACTGTTTGGCACTACTTTCTGATGTATTTTTTCAAATGTTTTTTTTTCTTTGAAATATTGACTTATGTAACATATAATGCAAACTAGAATAACTGCTTCTGCTAGAAATTCATCTATTCAAATGTCGTATTTATTATTTCAACTTCTAGTTATCTGAATCTCATCTCTCTAGATATAAACAAGTATACATGAATGTGCAAAAATATGTGTATATAAACTTGCCTTTGAATCCTCAATTGTCTAGTTCTTTGTATAGATAGGTATAGGAAAGTATACTGTCGTAATTTCATATATGAAATTGAGAAGGCTTGCTATAGGAAACAGGACCTGAGATATGTAGCCATAATTTAGCCTTCTGCCTTAGATTGAGATTTTGAGAGAGAAAATAATCATTACAAATAAAGCAACAAACATTTGGAGTTATTTCTTATGAGGGATAATACATTTATTGAGTACCTAAACTTAACTGATGGAAATTTTTTGCACGGAGAAGTTAGGGATGCCTCATCCCTGGAGGTGTTCAAGGCAAAATTGGATGGGGCCATTGGCAACCTGACCTAGTGCCTGATTTAGTGGTGGGCAACCCTGCACTTGAGAGGGGCTTGGAATCTTTGATGTCCCTTCCAACCCAGGCCATTCCATGATTCTATGACAGTAGAATAAGAGGAACAAAGGAACTGTAAACATTGCAATCTAATTAGGACGAGTTCAGGTACAGTGCAATAATTTTCAGTCTGTTAGCAGAGATGCTTTTGCACTGAAGTTCTCTGGTATTTTTACAGCAAGAAAATCAACCTGGATTACAGTTGATATCTGCAGAAGCTGAAGAGAAGTTCCTTAAAGAACCATCGCACATCTTAAACTGTGTCATTCAGAACAGCCTTCTCATGCCATGAGGTCATGTTGTCTAGGTTCGCATTCTATTTATTTTATTGAAGATTAAATTAAAAGCCATTGCAGTGTGGATTCTCTGCCTTTGTCAATTTGGAGGTTTTCATGACCTCTTTATTAAATGAGTTTCTTCAGATCTTGAGGTAATACACTTTTACTACAAACCTGAGAAGTCAACCATTTTTGAAACTTGTAAGGAACAATGTGATATGCTTGCAGACTGTCTCCAAGCACTGTATTGAGCTATTTTGAAATGTAGTTGAGGCAAAAATATAATTTCAGTACCACATTGTGCATCCTCCAGTGTACTGATGGACTTAATTTGAAATGAGAATCCTGAACACTGGTCCGTAGATGATGGTTTACAGAAAAAAATGGTGGTGGTGAGTACACTTGAAGATACTTATGTTTTCTTAATTAAAATGAAGAAAAACAGAGGCTTGTAGAGAAGATAGATACTATTTGCAGTGAATAACTTGAACAGCATGATTACTTCTGTTGCTTGTAAAATTTGAGTTCTGCTGTAACAGTGGGAACAGTTTCAACATACAAAAATTTCTTCTGTGAACGCTGACATAGTTTTATTAGATCAACTAATTTGCAGCTTCAACTGAGATTACACTATAGAAGCTTTAGGGAAGTTTAACCTTGATTCCACTGGAAACAGGACAAAAGGAATTAGAAGACAAAGGAACGTAAGCACTTCCCGGTCAAGTTTGACACTCTCAAAATTTGTGGTTACATGCAGTTAAGGAGAAATCCATATAGTAATGTTATTGTGTAACAGAAATTACTTGAATTGAGGACCTGAGGAAATATCTACGTGACTCCCTTTGGACAGCTGATGGAAAGAGATGGAAAATCTATTTCTTCTTCTGGGTTAGTCTTCAAAGCTAGTGAGCTAGCTACTATTTAACATTAAGAAAGATATACATCAGGTGCAACTTATTTGTCATTCAAAGCAAAGGAAGTAGGAGAAAGTCTAGACACCAGGTTTCCTGGCAGTTGAAGTGCTGCACTATTAGCAATGTCTAAATAAATAATAGATATTGTGGAAATGATCCTGTGAGTGACTACCGAAAACATTTCAAATTGAGATAGCTGGGGAAAAAATGAAAACATTACAGAAATAATAAAAAAGGATAGGAAGCAACTCAAGGTAGACTGCTAAAAATAGACACAGTCGCTACCTACCCAATGACAAACCTTTATATGCTCACAGCATCTTCAGGAAGGGAATGTGCTGTGCATTTAAGCATTCCTTCTTTTTACCAAGTGGATTCTTATTTGAGATTTTTTTTTTTTCCTGATCTTTAACTTAAGATGTATGTGTATACATAAATTCTGTGCCAATCTCAAACTTAGCAAATTGAAATCCATTCTCCAGCAAGTCTGTTATTCACAGTTAATTGCACATGGTCCTGATAAATTTAATTGTCATTCCATAACCACTCCGCTCCTTCTAATTGGCATGGTATTTTTCTGTGAAGAGTGGGAATTTTAGGAAGGCTTTACTTCCTCTTCAAGTGAACACTGATTTTCATTTTTAATACTATAGATATTTGCTGCTTCATTTCAGCCTGCAGCCAAAAGCCATACAGCAATCTCTCTGCAGACAGTGCTCAGAGTAATGTAATGAGATGAATGAGAAACATGGATGGCAGAGAAACCAAATTGCAACCTCAGACTGTGAGCAAAGGTGGAGGTCATTGGTGGGGCAACATGATTACTTTGACATAATTACAATAGTTCAGAATAAATCAATCTATTTCATTTCAAGTGATGGCAAGACCTCAATCTTTGTATCTACAAGCAAACCGATATATAAAATAAAGTTGGGAGTAAGGGTGGAAAAAGAGATTATGTTGTCAGAAGGCAATGCAATATATAAAAGCTTCACAGGTAGTATCTAATTAAGTGATTCAGGAAAATTGTTGTCACAGCTTTGCAGACTCACGCGTGTTGAATAAACAGGAAATGTTCTACTTTGGATGTGAGTCTGCATTCAGCAACAACAGTATGTCTGCTGTGAGATGCACTGCAGTAAAAACACTCACCCCTGTTAAAGTAGGGCAGAATAAATTTCATAGAAGGGCATCCTCCCTAATGCAACATTTGGTTAGCAACTAAAAAAAACTACTACTGTCACTGCGATACCTTAAGTCAACCTTGAAAATAGGTAAAAAGTATACTAATTAAACCTTCACTAATATTTCAGTATCTGCTTGCTCAAATCAATACTGTCTTAAAGCCAGTTGTGTAAATTGACATGTCTAGAAAAAAAAAATCAATCAGCACAGAACTTGACATAGTATTTTTTCTTTAATGATGATGGCAGGAGATCGATCTTCAAGTTTAAATAGCCCAATTATTTGTTTATTACACCAGTCATCACCATGACTCCGGGAAGATGGCACTACAAGAACCAAGGTTGTAAATGAAAATGCATCCATCAAAGTATCTTTCACTCTAGAACTAAAAGTGATCATCATTCACTATTAGTAGCCAATGACTGGAAGAACAGCTTCCGGGTTGCCATTTACACAACATACATTTCTAGGTTGGTGAAGCAATTGCTGTGCTGTGTGGGTAGGCTATCTCACTGTTTCCAGCATTCATAAAGAAGCATGGAGATCTCGAGGAGCTCATTTTTTTGACTGTGTGAGGGTCTGAAGTGCAATGGATGGAGACCAGGGCTCCCCTATGTTGCAGGAGCTGATGCCTGTGGCTGGGAAAAGACTTAGGAGAATTAAAGTAAAAGAAAATTGGAAAAATTGGAAGAGAAAGAGAGAGCAAATAAGGGAGACAGTCACCTGGGAATGAAGACAAAAGAGGTCTTGGGGCACAGGGATTTGAGAAAGGTCTGTTCAATGAAGAAGATGAAGAGAACAGCAAAGAATGAGAAAAAAAAAAATGAATCTGCAGAGCAGAATGGAACTGTAGAGAAATAGTGTGAGGTGCAAAATGGGAGCAATAATAAATGTAGCAAATAGAAAATGAACATTCTGGGGTTTAAACTCCTGTGCTACCTTAATTACGTAGCTATTCTTAATATTGTTGAATTTGTCTTGCAAAAAATATTAAATATGTTTAGTTCTGTTGCTAAGTGCAAAATCCAGACAAAAGCAGGCAAGCCACAAGGAAGTGAAGGAGGAGGAATAACTATTTACAACCATAACCCACATTACAATCACTGATGAGAGGAAGAAAGAAGAAGAAACAAGAAACCTCCGTGATTCTTATCTTATTTTGGGAATAGGCAAGAGAGTTTCCCCTGTGAGAGGAACGGCTCACTTCATCTTCAAATGAAGTCCATACTGACAACATGCTGTAACATACTACTACTCATAATTCAGACTAAGACAAATTTCTTGCTAGTACTTGAAGACAGTACTGCCCTCAAGACTCAACAATGTTCTTATCCATTGACAAGGCATGCCTTGAAACCACACACATACAGCTTCCTGAATATCAGTCATATTTCTAACCTCTGTCAGCATTTTACAAGGATGTCTTTAAAACAGAAGTCTTCCCACATGCTGTTATACTGTGTCTTTAGAGAAGTTTGCACATTGGCAGCTCTGAAAATGAGAAGTAGGGCTTGTTCTGTGTGTATATAAGATCTGGATTAGGGCTTTTACACTCACAGTTTTTGTTTGAGTTTCTTACTGTCCAAGAAAATGTCTTTTTGTTATTATGGATATAAGTCCTTATTTGCTTTGTGCTGTGTAATCATTCACTTACCATTCTGGGTAGCTGACATCTGGTGGATTTGGCAACACACTGATTTTAAATTGATTGGTCCACTGATTTTATATTGAGGATCAGAGATATAAAGAAGAAATTATCGCTATTGTGATAATAACAGTACTATTGTATTAGTCTAACTCGCAACAATGCAGCCAGATCCAGGTAAAACTCAAGTCACAGAAAATTTTTGTGTTGCAATTGCTGTTGCTGTTTCAGTGACGGCATCATGAACTTTAATTAAAAAAGATGAACAGGTCCTTCACCGCCTGCAGAAGTGGAGCTGCATTTCATTTGAATGCTGCTCAAATTTAGTCTAGGCAACAACTCAACTACAGCTTTGCGGTTTCTTCACTAGAAGCTGTCTTTCATTTCATTTACACCAAATCTTATGCCTGCAATTGTATGGGAGCCCCCGTTTGTGAAAAGAGCTATTTGTCTGATAAGGTTATATTGATTAAAGGCCTTGCTCAATAGCCTAGATGTCTTGGAAAGTGCCAATAGTTCAATGGCAGAATCACAGAGTCATCTACGTTGAAGAAGACCTTCAAGACCATCAAGTCCCTGACCTATCACTAAACCATGCCCCCTAGTGACATATCCACGTTTCTTAAATACCTCTAGGTACAGGGACTCCACTACATCCTTTCGCATCCCGTTTTATTGTTTGACCAAATTCTCTGTGAATAAATTCTTCCTAAAGTTGCTAGAAACAGCCTGGATGAATTCTTATTTTGCTACAGCCTGTATCTGCAAGATGCAGGGGGCTCCTGATTCCAGTGTTAGTAAAAGTTGTGGATTCTGGGCATGCCACAGGATCAGACCCATAATAATTTGATTCTAACTACACAATAGATTCTGTACTCACAGCTGTCTGATTCTTCTAATATGTCCATTTCTTTTTCTGGTCCCGGGAGAAGCCTGTGAGAAAATTAGAGATACAGATAATGGCAAAGCAATTTAACTGAAAAGAGCAAAAGTGTGACGACCTTTTCCCCACACGAGCATGACTCAAGATAGACAGCTACTTTCTTTTATTGGCGTATGTACACACTCAACCTTACTATTCTTTTCCTCATTCACACAAGCATGCCTCAAAGGATGAGCCAAAATTCTATGGCATTTTAAAAAATTGCCTATTTAACCAAAATGTCAGCACCTAAATGGAATACTGCACCTGTTCTGAAAGGGATGTCAGACATAGGAGCACCTGCCAATGTGAGGCAGCTTACAGACCTGGGGTTTTAATTTTTCATCCAGAAAGAGCTTGCTAAATGTCATCACTCATTGGCATAGGCCTGCTGATCTCTCTGGACCACTCGCCTGAATAATGAGTTAACTTCAGAAGTCTTTAAAAAAAGAAAAAAAGCAGCAGAATTAAACTTCAGGTAGTTTTCAATACTATTGTACTAATAAAAACTTTCAGAATAACCTGAAATATTTCTGCTCTCTCCCTACTTCCATATTCTCATTTCCTTGAGACTGGTCTCTTTAGAAATGTAGCATATTTATTGGAAAATGATAATAAAAAAATAAGTCTAGCTAAAGGAATAGTAATTTGTCTATGGCATTTCAGCAAATGTGGAAGTTTTCTTCTGCGTCACTAGTTTATGTTAGATGTGGGAATACAACCAACCAATAGGTTTCTGAAGCATCAGTGAATAAAAGCCCATAAAAAAATTCATTGGTAAGCTGGGAATCAATCAGTGCTACTGTAATCAAAAACCAGACAGATTCTTCTCATGGTTAAAGATAGTGTGTCAGATTGCTATAGACTCAGA
The DNA here is from genome assembly GCA_016647715.1 of Pavo muticus. Classification (NCBI taxonomy): domain Eukaryota; kingdom Metazoa; phylum Chordata; class Aves; order Galliformes; family Phasianidae; genus Pavo; species Pavo muticus. The sequence goes on from JACDJE010000840.1 coordinate 75,080, forward strand.
AGTTAAATGTGCTAAAGGCAAAATCCAAGATTAATGTGAATATTTCTATGGGAACGTAACGCATTCTATGAAGAAAGCCTTTCACAGTAGTTTAATTAAAAGGATTAACTTTCAGAAGAAAAACAAACAAACAATAAAACAAAACAACAACAACAACAACAACAACAACAGAAACCAACAACCACAGGTGTATATATGACACCACCATGTTAATGAAAGCTACGAACCCTTTCCTCGTACCTAATGTTTTGCTGAAGGTGGTGAATGCTCACTGAGGTATCACCCCTTGTGAACAACTCTCTTTCCTTCAGCAGTCTCACAGACCCTCTGGACTTATCCAGTCTCTGAATGGAGACATATCAACTTGTAGCCATAAGGTGGTATAAGGTTGAGGATGGAAACCATTTCAACAGTGTTTTCCTTACTTTGTTAGGGTTGCCAGTCTCTGAATTTATTTCTTTGTAGGAAGGTATTTGCCCTTCTGGTGATGCTTTGCTTGAGTCTAAAACACAGACAGTGAGACTCAGGTGCCTAAAGATAGGATCCTGCTACCATGCAAGGTGCATGATCTGTGATTCCCCCTAAGGTGAGGATCTATCTTCCTCCTCCCTCTTCATATGTCTCACTTGCAGCCTCAAGAGCGGCTCAAACTCTCTTTCAGAAAACACTGTACAGGTGATTTGTAAGTGTCACTAACAAATACTTAATAAAAATTCATTGGAGTCACATTAAACATCATTCTTTAGCCACTGCCTTTTTGTTCTCCCTTCCATCGACATGTTGTCTAATTAATCTCTACTCTGTTAGTATTATAAACATGATGAAGATAACTATTAACAATTCTGTGCTGGCACTCTTTGTGGAATAATAGCCAGAAATGCAGTCTCAGTGTCTTGAATTAGTAACAGATTCTCAGAAACAAAAGGTATTTTCATTGTGTGACTGTAGTAGAGGTACTCGAAGTGGAAACAACTTCCCCTGATTTCTCTAATCTTGTTTTAATCTTACCTTGTCTTGATGCCCTTGGGAATAAACAAACAAACAAAAAAAAGGGCAAATCATTGGCTTCACCAGAAAATGTCACAATTATTTTCAATAAAAATTTTTAAAAGTTACAATTAGTTTATTATTTTCTCCTGTCCCATACCACAAGGCTGATTCCAAGTCTGTACGTAAACTGAGCACTTGCAGTTTGTTGTAGATGTGCCTGCCTTTACATATGGACAGTAAAGAACATGAAGTCATAGCCTCTACCTTTGCTTCCTTGCATGGACTGAATTGACTTGGATACTACTAGCAACAAGCTAATTATCCCACTGTTCCGGGAACAAGATATTCCTTCTATGAAAGAATTGATCTTACACTGTTTTACTCCAATGTTTCTAAACTATACCTCAGTCTCCCACAAAACAAAATAAGAAACAATCAGAAAGAACCTCAAACCAAACCAAAACAACAATAACAACAAAAACAGAAGGGTGATTTCTAAAAATGGAGCTACCATTTATTTTTTTATGGTCATGATAAAATATCAACAGCCAGATTCCAGGTTGTCTTCCTTCTTTGGTCACTGACATTGGGTTCAGCCTCGGTTTAAATTGCTACATAGAGAGCTAATACTTATATAATACTTATATACTTATATTATAGTTCATGCTTATATAGCATGCAGGATAACAGGGAGCCAGGCACTCTCTGGTTTAGGTGCAAGACACACAGTAGTAAAACTGAAATTGATTTGCTATGCCTTGAAATCAAATAATCAATCCTAAGCTTTACTCAGATGGATAATTGTTAGACATGTGCACCGTCCCGTTGAAATCAATGGTATGGTTTAGCTGAGGAAAAGTTGGCAGGAACAAGTCTTTTTTTTTTTTTTTAAGCTTTTATTTTCTCCCGGAGTTAAAATACAGACAGATAAAGAAAGAAATTCCATGAACAAAAACCACATTTATTCGTTCATTTTGCTTAAAATGTCTTGCATTGGCTTGGTGAACAACTTGATGCTTCTATAACAACTGTATAATTTTACAAGTAAGTGCATCTAAAACTGGTGTTCTACATACATAAAGAGGCAATAATTAATAGCTGTTAGTTCTTACTATTTTGTACTTCTTTTCTTCAGAATCTCTTTATCTACATTCTTTTGAACTACTTTCAGCAAATCCATTGGGTAAGGAATGGGAGGAAAACAGTCAAGAACCATTCTGTGTCAAGAAAATCGCTCCTGCAAATACAGTAGGACTTACTAGATGCAAGCAAAAAAAAATCAACACATTATTTAGCATTAGATTTCGATCCCTTTGAACAGCAGAGATTAGCAAGTAACATGTTGTGTCATTTGGTAAATACTACTCGATGTCTTGGAGTTAATGCTTTGATCCACAATGACCTGTCATACGAAGTGTGAACAGTTGGTCCCAAAGGCATCTCTCTAACTCCAAGGTATAAAGGTGAAGCACAGCAAAACCTTATAGTCATTTTTAATAGAAGATTATTTGCTACTAGTATTGTGTGCCTGAAAATTCACATCAGAAATGGCAAAATCATACATGCAGTCTTGCTATGGTTGCCTTTTGAAAGATGTCTCCCCTTGGGCTAGGCCAAAATTCCTCCATGCTTCAGTTCAGCAAGACATCCACACATATTTGTCACAGGCTGCTGACGTTAGAGCAACATGCATGTTGGTCTGAGTGCCACCCAGAAGTTCTCGGTCAGCATCCAGCTCGTACCCCATTTTGCCTCATGCCTGTACAGGTAAAGCCAGAGACTTAAGAAGCCAGCTCCCCGACTCCTGCATGGACATTCTCCATACTATTGAACTTGATCCCAATACACTCAGCTTTCATTTTCTCGGGTTCCCACTTACTTGTGCACTGCTTTTCATTGTCTGTGCTTTTTTGGCCCATTTCGTGGGGGCAGAGTAGTTTCTGGTTATTTCTTCAGAGAAGTGAAATTTTGGAATGTCCCCTGACCTCAGCCAGCATAGACTTTTTCCATTCCCATCTTGTAGTTCAGTATTATCTTCAACTCAAGGGTACTCTCAGTCCATTCTGAATATCTTCGGGAGCATTTAAAATCTGGAGTCAGCAACACATACAGCCTGTAGGATGCAAAAATGAATTTTCTGGTAATGATATTTAAGCCAGCTAGTCTTCCTAGGCTCCAGTCAGCCTGCTGGCTTATCTGGCCCAAATTAAGACAGCTAGCCCTCAATTCTCCTCAGTCACTCAGCAAGGAGAGGAGTCCTACCTCCTGCAGTAACCTTTCCAAAGCAACAACTTCTTCACATCAGCCAGAATTCATAAATCTCATGTAGTTGGATTATCCTGATCATCACATTTCATGCTCCTTTAGGCTGATATCCTCAAGGGAGATCCCGATGGATACCAGCCTTTTCTGTCATGTCCTCTACAGCAGAATGCAGACTCCACAACAGGAGATCGTTGTCTTTGCCAGAGCACTCTTATGTGTCACAAAAGACAGTGTAGGCATATACACAGACCACATCTACTGCTGCTGGCAGGCTTTTTTTGCTTCCCTGTGCTGCTGCTTATCCTGAAGCAAAATTCTGCCGTCTTTCCTCAGTGGGCTTACTGTTCATGAAAAAAATGTTAAACGGGAGGTTTGCATTCAGGAATTTATATTTGGCTTTCTTACATACCTCGCATTTAGCCTTGCTGCACCTCTGGATGTGCTGAGCACCCAGGAGATTTAGTCATATTCTTGTTACATCCTGCTAGTAGCTTCTTCACTACTGTGGGCTTCTACATAGAAAAAAATGAAAGGATCAACCATAAATTATATTTAAAATGCACAATATATTCAATTATGTTTCTGGGGATTTGTCATTGTTTTCTAAATGCTCTTGTTATCTTATCTTTCTATGCCTTTTATTCCTCTGTGGACTCAAGACTGGCCCCCAAAAAAACAACCCTACACATGAATTCTTTTAGTGGAAATATAAACCCATAGTTAAGTGCATAGCAACATGGTGAATTTAAACCCAATATTTACAAAAATGCCTAGAGCATGCACAGGCAGTATTGGGAGACATTATCTGAAAACAAAGCAAGAAACTGATTTAGCAATGTTTTGTTCCTCTGTAACATTTTTTTTTTTTCAAATACATAGATGCTTAAGTGCTGTAAACCAGACTAATTCAATGTTTCCCATTTTTTGCTAAAGATGCACTCCAAATATTTTGACTGCCGTCTACATTATCTTCATGTAAGGAGTATCTCTTCTCTATTTTACCTAGGACTGAGTAAGTGATAAGGAGGACACCTCCTACAATGCCCTATTTGTGTAGTTAGGATAATCTCAAGCCTTCTTACGCTTTAAAAATCTAAAAGAGCTTTTTAGACAGAGTGTAGAATGTATTTAGATTTCTACTTATTCAGATCACAAAACCCCCTCAAGTACTACTGGCTTAATATATATTTCATAGAATAAAAAATGTTAAAAAGTAGGATTTTCCAAGCTAAGTAAACCTTTATCAGCTGTCCTCATGCTTTTGGCCTTATTTCTTCTCAGCCCTTTCCCTCTGGGAGACAATAAAAATAGCTAACGTTCATTTTCTTCCCCAGTTCCTGCTTTCACTGCTTCTGTTCAACATTTATCTGGCAATCCAGCTTGCATGTTAGTCAGAGTATGATTTTGACGCCTATTAGCTTTGTTTCTGAAGGCTGCTAGTCCTTCTCTCTTCCTTGCTGTAGATCTCATCGCACGGCCTTGTGCCACCACTGCCTGTGCCCTGGCTAAAAATACAAAGCATGGTTCAAAGACAAAGGCAGCTCTTTATTGGAACAACTACTTGCTAAATATGGCAAAATAGAACTACCACAGCGAGAGAGACTGACTTCCTTAACTAGCCCTCTACTCCTCCTGGTATTACTTCCCCTAAGCTCATTGCAGCATGCTGCAGTGTCATGATACAGACACAACAGAGGGCTAAGTAATGGCCCAGTAAGGTCTGGTTTGCTTGAGAAGGAAGCAGTCATAGGACTCTGGCAGACACCAGTCTGCAACGGTGTATCCTGTATTGAAGTCAGCCTGGGATGCAGAGTTAATAATGGAAAATTTGTATTTTGCCTAAATGAGTGGAGTTGTACGGAATGACTGTGCTCTAGCCTGTATTGCTTCCATTTTTCATGTGCCAGATTTTCAGCTGAATCATGTTCACTTTGGCTGTGCACATACTTCTGCATGTGAAGGTACAACTGAGTTCCTGAGCAGAGGTGCAAATTGAGGCTACAACCCAGCATTACACTGAGACAAGACTCTTCTTCCTGCATGCCCTCCTTTCTGAATAAAGGAGGACTGAAAACATGGACAAAAGCTGCAACAAGAGGTAAATAACCTCTGCCTCCAACTTCAATCACTGTATGAACATGCCAGATACTCTTCTTCTCCACTCATCACTTGCACTCCTCTCTCTGAAACTGAGACTTCCTTGCTGCTCACCTTCACTTGGGCATTGCTCTGTGTTTGATCCATGTCTTTGTGCTCTTTTCATGTGAGCTTATGCTCAGATTCAGACTGAAGTGAGGACTTCCGTACCCTTCCCCAGTTTCTGCTGCCAGTTTCTGTTGCTCCACTGTATTTGACAAGAACTGGGATAATCAGTGACCCTTCACACAAAAGGAACCACAGTGAAATCTAGCCTTTACCTTTCACTAGGAAACCAACAAAACCAACATCTAGATCCTGAAGGCTGTTGATTTCTTTTTCTCTAGTGCTTTCCTTTCTGATAATCTAAGGGAACCTTCCTGGGATATTTAAAAAGTGGGTTGTTGTAGAGATGCCCCATTTCATGATAAGGAAGCACGCCGATCAGTGATGATTAAACTTTCCCTAGTGCAATGTTTAACATAAAAACAATCTTAAAGGCATTTGTGACTGCACAGACTTACAACACAGTACGCTATCCCAGAGGTATTCTCAGGGATAGTTTTATGACAGGTCGAGCTTGACCTAATATTTCACTGCTGCTGAAAAATTGAGTTCTCACTCCTCTTCCCATCCTTCACTCCTCCCTTCCCAGAAAAGCTGTGGATGCCCCATTTCTGGGTGCGTTTAAGGTCACATTGGTAGAGGCCCTGAGCAGCCTGATCCAGTGCCCAATATAGTGGTTGGCAACCACGTCGAGGTCCTTTCCAGTCCAATCCATTCTATGATTTTATGATTCTATTGTCCATCTCCCAGCTGCTGGCTCAGACTCTCCGCTGTACTTGGATCAGACCCATTCTATCACTAACTTAGAGAGCCATCTTCCACTTTATATGCTGGGCTAATTTTCTGTCATTCTGTGTGTCATTTGATTCTCTTGGTGATGATTCTCAGATGACACCCAGCTCTAGATCAAGATGCACTGCAAAAGTTACGTTAGGGGCAAAGAGGCGGAAGAGGTTACCTGGTCGTCCCTTTGGACAGAAGCAAGCTGGTAATTCACCTCATGCTGTATCTTGAAACCATGCACTGTTAGGCACATCACAGACACTTTAGCAGTTGTACCAATATTATGGATGGCAATTGGGTCTGGAAGAGATCAGCACAATCACGCATTTCAGCACTTTCAAAGCAAACAGTAAAAGCCATGTCTGCAGCTTTCTTTACCTGTCATGCTTACATTATTTTTCCAGCAAGCACAGCAGCAACACCCACGCATGCTTGTTAGCCACCACCACATCCATCCAGAGGAAGATAGTTCCCCAATTCCTTTTTGCAGGAAGGGTCTGTCCTTCCAAGATTGCTTTTCAATCACATCAACATTTTGAGGAATTGTAGCAAATTTGTTAGGGTTTCCTCAGGCTCATAGACAGATTTCCTATTCATCACCACCAAGGCTTCTGCTCTCTGTTTCTCTTAGCAGTCTTCCAGTTTCTCTACTGTACTGAGGTCTCCTTTCTTGCAGAGCACTGCTCTCTGCCTTCTCCTCCAACTGCCCCATACTGAACAGCAACCCTTACAGGTGTTTTCTCCCCTGACCAGGCTGAAGTGCATCCCTCTAGAAAAAAGTTTTCTCTCCTGGAAGCCTCTACCTCCCCCAGTCACTCTTTTTGAAAAAGACCATAAAATAAAAATTTGAAATCAGAAACTCTTCACCTCACCCATGCAATCTAAAAGGTAGAAGAATCACCGAATCACTGACTTGGAAGAAACCCTTAAAGGCTATCTAGTCCAACCCCCCTGCAATGAACAGGAACACCTACAGCTTGATCAGGTTGCCAGAGACCCATTCAGCCTGATCTTGAGTGTCTCAGGGCAACCTGTGTCAGTGCCTCACCACTCTTATCATAAAAAACTTTTTCCTTATATCCACTCTAAATCTCCTGGATTACAAACCCTTATATAATTCTAATCAGTTAAGAAACATTGTGAACTATGTTTCATTTTGGATGACACAAGCAGTGCATTAGTGCTGATATGCAGTTCAAAAAATTGCCATTGGTCATCAACTTCTTCTACTTATGGAGAAACAGACTGTTCAGAACAAAGGATGCAAAATGCTAGTGGCACAAAATATGACCTGGAAACCTTGAGAGGGATACAGCCTGACCTTGAGCTTTAGACCCTGTAGTGACATGGCAGAAGTTCCAGCTGGACTTAAAAATGTCTCAAATTCAATACTTAGAGGTACAAAAGCCCAGTGTGTCAGACAGAAGTCTGGTGTGCCAGGCAGCACTGGTGTTTTTTTACATTCCATTCTAGATTTGACAGCTTTGGCTTGATTAATTTTGTGTAGCAGAACACAGTCAGCACAGGTGGAAATCTGTAGTAACTAAACTTAAATTAGGTTTACCTCAAAGCAAATGAGATCAGAATACAGCCACTATAATAAAACTTCCCCACCTCTCTTCCATAAACTGTCTTTAATCAATGGGATAAAATCCAGCACTTATGACTAATCTGTACACTTAGTTTTGGCAAAGTCTAACACAAAAATGACTGTCTGAGATAAGGCTGTGTTTTTATCTTTGAGCTGTAAAATAATTAGAGTTTTGTGAGAAATGACTGAAAAGGGATGGTCACATTTGCAGAAATCAATTTTTTCTAAGCCATCACCACAAAGAGTGAAATGCTTTCATTATGACAGTGTGCCTGTGGTGTCACTTGCAGGGCACAGTTTGTTTGCATGGAGTGGTTATATATTTCCTTACTTCAGACCATTCAGAATTCTTTTCATTTTAAGAGTTATACCAATTCTGCTAGGTGATGCTGGAATAATTCTGACATCATTATGGAATGGGCACTGATGCCTACTCTATTAATGTAACCTTTCTGGCCAGTTGGTCCTGCATAGATAATGTTGGGAGGAAGGTGAAGAGAGGGAGGGAGAATCATCATTAGGATGTGCTAGCACCAGTCAGTACACATCCCACATAGCCAATATATCAAGTGCCATATTAGACATCTTGTTATTTTCCAATGATAAGCAAGATACCAGAATGTAAAACTCCTTGGTGATAATGATGAAGAGTAGTATCTACACAAGAAATACAGAAACATACATCAACCTCATCCTCTAGTATATTAAATACACATTTCACTTCAGAGGTGTATTTAAACCAAAATTTTTCACATTCCATGGAAAATAAGAGCTGTTTCTTTAAAAACCTGCTTCTACTAGAGGTCAATGGCTTTACCATTATGCGTTAAAAGTTAAGTAGAATTATTGACAGGCAAACCACAGAAATTGGTTTATGTCAATGAAGAATGGCAAATAGATACATGTATCAGGAAAAGAGCCCGAGAGGAAAAGATCTTTGCACAGTGAAATTAGATTCACAGGTCACAGATGATTTGTTAGTTCTTTCTAAGTTGTAAAGCAGTAATTTATGGGAGAGCTCTCACGGTCTCTTTACCTGCACTACAAAAAAGGAATCATTTTTATTAAAGTTTAAGTTGCGTGTCCTCACAAGTGGCAACCCATAGATCTGACTGAATTAATATAATCCCCTCAGAACTGAGCCCTCCTGTCAGTCTGGAGGTAATAGCCATTTCTTTAAGCCCTTTGTCTCTGTTCTTCTCTGGGAAGCCTCCCTTTAAAGCCCAGATGGAGGAGTAGCTAGAGGGCTGGAAAGTTTGCTTTTATTGCAAAAAGATGTCAAACTGTCATCTATTCAGGTTGCCTTCTTCATGTAAACAGATTTCCACTGCCTACTTGTAATTTCTAGAAATAAGCTTTCTAAAAACAAAAACAAAAATAAATTCAACTTGCAAGGCAGAGATGCTCTACCTCAGCAGATACCTGCAGCTTTTCCCCAAGATGCATTCTGTTTTGTTGCAGTAGTACAAAGCCAGCTATGAAGATTTATGTCTTGCAGTGACGGTGCTTGTGATGAGGGAAGAGCTGGAGCTCTCCTTGAGATACTGGTGGGAAGTCTCAACAGGTCAGACAGAGCAGCCCCAATCTTGGGGCTCTCTCCAGCAACACAAGTTTCGCAGCTTGCCATTTTTCCTGGCTGACCTCTGTAGAGGTGGAATAGAGAGACTGAGCTTCTTGTATTTTGTAAGGATGAATTTCCATAGCAAACAATGCTGACAGTGAGATGCTATGAGATAGGCAACTGATACTCTCTCCTTAGATCAGGGAAAACAAAGACCTGGAAGTTCCGTTTGCATCTGCAGCTTTCTATGCTCTCCATTCGACAGAAGGACATGACTTCAGAAGCCTCATGAGCCCATCCATGTTGGGATCCCGTTAGGAATGAGTGGTGCCATCCAGGGCTGGTTTGCAAGTTAAACACGAGGTTGTAACCACTGCTGGCTGTCCCTGAGAAGGAAGGAGGCAGAAGCACTGTAGGACAGAAATTTCCATCTTTTTGAGACTTCTGCTGCTGAGATAAGTTTGAACTGCAGAAGTAACATCAGCCTGAGCATTTTATCTTTTATGACCTCCAGATACACTTGGCAAGGCCTCAGAATCATTTGTCCTTGGTGAAGAGTAATTAAAGACTAAATATATGCTTCTGAGATTAACAGCTGGACAGCTGTGTGTGAAAACATCCCTTGCAGAAAAGGTTAGCAGGCTGAACAGGAGTGTCACAGAACATTATGGAGCGCTGGAGTGCTTTAAGTAGAGCTGTCAATAATGTATCTCTCTGCTGTGACTGCTTTTTTAATAGGCTAAATTATTTTCTCCTCCATTCTCCCAATTTCCATCCTTATTAGAGATTTCCTTATGGCTCCAGATAGCAGTGCCAAGGGGAAGTCCCTGAGTCACAGAATCACAGAATCACAGAATCACTAAGGTTGGAAGAGACCTATAAGATCATCCAGTCCAACCATCCACCCATCACCAATGGTTCTCGCTAAACCATATTCCTCAACACAACATCCAAACGTTCCTTGAACACCTCCAGGGTCGGTGACTCCACAAACTCCCTGGGCAGCCCATTCCAGTGCCTGACCACTCTTTCAGAGAAGTAGTATTTCCTAATATCCAGCCTGAATCTTCCCTGGCGCAGCTTGAAACCATTCCCTCTAGTCCTATCACCAGTTACACGAGAGAAGAGGCCGACCCCCAGCTCACTACAACATCCCTTCAGGTAGTTATAGAGAGCAATAAGGTCTCCCCTGAGCCTCCTCTTCTCCAGACTGAACAATCCCAGCTCCCTCAGCCGCTCCTCATAAGGCCTGTGCTCCAGACCCCTCACCAGCTTTGTTGCCCTTCTTTGAACACGCTCCAGGGCCTGAAGTTATTGTCAAACTGGGGCTCCGCAGAGGAGGCTGGGTAGTGCTGGTTTCTTTCATAAAATCACAGGCTCATAGAATCACTGAGTTGGAAGGAACCCTTAAAGGTCATCTAGTCCAACTCCCCTGCAATGAACATCTGGATAAGGGTGCTCCCCATCCAGCCTGACCTTGAGTGTCTCCAGGAACAGGGCATCTACCACCTCTATGGGCAACTTATGCCATGGCCTCACCAGACTTATTGTCGAGAATTTCTTCCTTATATCCAGTTTAAATCGCTCCTCTTTTATTTTGAAACCATTTCCCCTTGTTCTATTACAACAGACCCTGCTTCAGAGTCTGTCCCCTTCTTTGCTTATGGAGACAATGTCACTTTCATACACTCTGCTTAATTTCTTCACTCTTTTCTTCATCTACCCTGCAGATGACCGTGTGATTGTTCTGTACCAAGATGAAGAAAAAAACACTGCTATCTGGGGAACAAGACTGTTCATCAATTAAAGGTAATTGATGATTTTAATTGCTGATTTTTTTCCCCAGTGGTTACTTTTGCTTTTGCAAAGTACATTTGTGTAGATGGGTGTATGGGTGATCATGGTTAAGAAAGAGAGGTGGACTGATAGAGAAAAATCATAGAATCATAGAATGGCTTGGGTTGGAAGGGACCTCAAGGATCACCAAGCTCCAACTCCACTGCCCCTGATATCCAAACTAAATCTTCCCTCTTTCAACTTAAAACAATTTCCCCTTATCCTGCCATTATCTGCCCTCATAAAAAGCTGAATCCCCTCCTGTTTGTAGGCTCCCTTCAGGTACTGGAAGGCTGCAGTGAGGTCACCCCGCAGCCTTCTCTTCTCCAGGCTGAACAAGCCTAGCCCCCTCAGCCTGTCTTCATAGGGGAGGTGCTCCAGCCCTCTGATCATCTCTGTGGCCCTCCTCTGCATCCACTCCAATACTTCTTGTATTGGTGGCCCCAGGCCTGGACACAGTACTCCAGATGGGGCCTCACGAGGGCAGAGTAGAGAGGGACAATCACCACCTTGTCCCTGCTGGCCACCACTCTTCTGATGGAGCCCATCTCCTGGAACACTCCTCTTTTAGTTAAGAAGGGGATATATGTTATCTGATTTTGATCAAAGGTGATACCAGAGGTAATGAAAGATAAATAATCTTAAAGCTTCAGAGAAAGAGGATTCTTTAATAAAGAAAGGATCTGTCTTGGAGATTTAACTTTCTTAAATCTTTCAAATCCTTAAGCCAAATGCTTTAATATTCCAAAATGTTATGACAGTATTTATTTCATGTGCATTAGGAACAAGTAACCATCACTCCTTGACACACTGGACGCTCTTTCCATGTGGAACTGGCACACTGGAGTGCTAAACATGCATTTTCTGTAAAATATTTCCAAGTTCAGGACTTCCATTATAAATCTTTCTATTTGCTGACATGTGGTATTGTTTTGCCCTTAATGGTTTATGTACGAACAAAAAGGCACTGAATTGTATTTACCACCTTCCCAGCTACTGAATTGCTTAGCACAGATACTTTCTTTCATGAGTACTGTCATTAAATGCATGAAATTATTTAAACTGCTTTCCTGAGAGGCTGTTCCTTAAAAAGAGCAGAGTCGGGTCTCCTTTTGGCTGCAAACTAGGCTGAATTTCGTAATAAAACTCTCATCAATCAAAACTCTAAACAACAATAACCTCCCTATGATACATCAATGACTAAATCTCCAAGAGAGTGGGCTTTATTTTTTTCTTAGGGAAAAAACATATGAAAAAGAGAGAGAGAAAGAGAGTAGTAAGGATGCAGCGTTTCTTGTAAGGAACTCTGAAGAGATCATGCTAAAAAGGCTGCTAAAGGGATCACTTGCTGCTGTAGTTGGTAGAAAGGAGCTCTCTTAATTACAGCCGGAGTTTATTGCATCTCTCCTTCTCTCTCTCCCCCCATGTGCGTGCACACAGAGAGCTCGAGAAAACTGGCAGCACTACCTGAATAGCTATTGAAAGAGTGTGCGACTTCTCAGTGCCTGCTTCATTACTGGGTGCAGCCTCTTCCCAGGCGTGAGAGCTCCTAACTGCATTCTCCCATCGCAAAGCCCTCGGTAAGTCCCCTCCGCAGGCAGAGCTGCGGGTTAACCCAGCAAAGGGAAGGAGGGGGCGGCAGAGGACGTGGGGGCACTCAGCACAGCTTCACATCTGTTCCATTTCTGTGACAAACGGGTGGGATCTTCTCTGCTTTGCTGGGATGCAAAGGCAATCGTGTGGAATGTTTTGCGTGCTCAGGAGCGGTGCTAAGTGCCTTTAGGAGTGCTGGAAACTGAGCAGAATTTTTCTACGGGAGATGAGATTGGTGAATGCTTTTTGGAACTGCAAGAAGAGTGTTTGTGTCTAGGTTTGGTTTCCCCTGTAATTTTCCTCTTGTTTTCCTCTCCTTCCTTTTTTTTTGTGTGTATGTTTAATGTGCTGTTAGGGTCAAAAAGAAGAAACTGTGTCTTCCTGCTGACTGATGGCTTTTGAAATGTAGAACTTTTATCAGGAGAGGGATGGGAGCTGCAGCTCCAGAGGAGATCTGTGTGCTTTTTATTTGCATGTGCCTTCTTGTGCATGTTTCTGGTGCTGATTGTATGGATTTACCATGCTCAGGAGAAGTCCGAAAAGCTAGTATATGCACATTTACTGCTGCAGACGCTGATGTTTATGCTTGTTAAATGTGCTCGTGTCACATGTTTTATTAGTCACTGCCTGACAAGTGGCACTCTCCAGGTAGCTCCTTTCAGTAGATGCAGCAGAAAGTACTCCCAGGCTCCCTGGCTCTCATTTACTCTGATCCTGTAAGTCAAGCTCATTAGACTCAAAAGAAAATGATAGAGGCCACTGGAGAAGTCAGCCTGTAACTCTCCTGGCCTCAACTGAGCAATGGCATTAGAAATGAGAGCTGTGAATGATGCAGCTGTTGGAGGGTCCCAATGCACCAGAGCTGGCTGCCTTTTGATTTGAAAAGTATGGACGAGTTACTCCAGGGATGGGCTGGAGGTTATTGGCTAGCGGTACAAAGCATTAACGGAATGACTGTCTCCAAACTGAACTCACATGCATTTACCCCATATTGGGGTTTATTCAATCTAGAAGAACCGCTTTTTCAGTAGCAGAATATGGAACCATTGGCTCATATCTTACTGCCAGTTCAGTCCAGATGTCTGTTGGCTACAGCTGTCCACTGGATATACAGATGACACAGTTATATTTATGAGGGGGAAAGCTGCTTTTTCTATTTAGAAAACATACACTAGTGATTTGAAACTGCTGCTTGGTGTCCCCAGACATCATTTTCTCTTCTACTGAGCAAACATGATAGCTCAAAGGATTAAGTTTTAAGGCCTGCAATGCTTGCTTTCCAGTCCAAGTGGGTAAATTTATGTCTCTTCTACAGGTCAAAAGGACCAGATTGACTTTTTTTGTTTGTTTGTTTTCTTTTCGGAGGGCTTCAATGTATAATACAACTTTTATAAGCTAATATTAAAACAGAGCTCAGATCTGTAGCCAAGAACAAAATAGGTGTTGCTTCTTGCGACTCAGTTATTTTACATTATACTGATAAGGGAAGGTGTGCAGATGACTACAGAATTGACAAGGGAGCTCATATAGCTTCATACAGTGGAGGCAATAGGTAGGAATATCCTACATGTTCCAGGTTTTCAGAGGCAACATTACTTCATCAATAAACTAAACTGTTGTCAAAATCATGTTGTTACCTGGGACACTTATTATATCAAATATAACAGTGGGGTGCAATACAGAGATGAATAAACCCAGGTAGATGAGTGTGTGTGTAGAGGGAGAGAATTTGTAAGAAAAGAACAATTTTTGTTGTTGGTTTGTTTTATTTTGTATTTGTGTCCAACAGCTGCATAAGTTTGTTGCTAGAATACTGTCAGTGCAACAGTGCACTGCCCGTTCTCTATTTGTTTTGCTTTAATTATCTGCCTGGACATACAAAAAAGTAGAAAAAAATCAATAAGAAGAATCTCAGTGTGTAGAGGGTAGGAATGTGTACTTCTGCTGAGCTCTGTGCCACGTTCTTGTGTCAAATTCAGCCTTGATCACATTCATTTTAGTAAGGAGGTCTGCTATCAGCATGGCAGGAAGTTCACAAAGCAACTTGATAGCTGGTCAGGATGGCAGAAAAATGCTGGGGGCTGTTTGCCAGAAGCCAGATGCCATGACCCTTCTGCCTACTGGAAGTGAGTATTCTGAGTATGTTACAGCCCAGCACATGATAAAGAGACCAGGTGTCCCGGCTGACAGGCAAAATTTTTGTTTACGTGGCCAGTGTCTGCTCTGTAGAGCCTCACCCATGGCACATGGGATCTGGCTTCTCTGGTTTGCCCACAGATCTGTCCCACCAGGAATCGGATAAGGCTGGAGCCATTTGTCTCTTCCCACACAGGGAACTATGTGCACCTGTCAGACAAGGCTGCCCTACATTTCAATACGCACCCACACATCCATTTAGTAGGAAACATAGTAAGTGGTGGGCTGGACATATTGACTATGTTTGGACTGCTCTAACACAGTTGAAATTGGACAGCATGTGGAAATACATGCAGTCAGTATGTGTTTCCAGGTAGTGCCTTACTTCATCAGCACAGAATCACAGAATCACAAAATCATAGAAGCACTGAAGTTGGTAAGACCTCCCAGATCATCATGTCCAGCCACCAGCCCATCTCCATCATGCCCACTACCACGTCTCTCAGTGCCACATCCATACGGTTCTTGAACACCTCCAGGGACAGTGACTCCACCACCTCTCTGGGCAGCCTGTGCCACTGCCTCCCCGCTCTTTCTCAGATTTTTTTCCTATCATTCAGCCTGAACCTCCCTTGGCGCAACTTAAGTTAATTCCTTCTCATCCAGTCGCTATTACCCTGGAGAAGAGGCCATCATCCTCTCTACCATAACCTCCTTTCAGGTGGTTGTAGAGAGTGATAAGATCTCCCCGGAGCCTCCTCTTCTCTGGACTTCACAATCACATTTCCCACAGCTGCTCCCCATAAGACTTGTGCCCCAGACCCTTCGCAGCTTCCTTACCTTTCTTTGGACACACCCCAGCAGGGTTATATTTGTAGGAGGACTGGACTCACTGATAGAAAAAGTCTTCAGACCTTGACAGAAGAGCTTCTGAGATCTAAATGTACCTTTAAGGCAACCTGGGTTTTCATCAGAAATTCTTTCTGTAGCTATCTGACTTGAAATGGGCTTGTCTCCCTGTCTCCCTGCCCCCCATCAAAGATTACAATTCATAAAGCAGAAAATGCCTGACACTCAAACACTGGCAGAGTTCTTTTAAATTATGTTTCTAGTTTATCATCCTTTTATATGTCAAAGTTTCCTATTTCCCCTCTCTATTTTTATATATAGCAAAATGTTTCAATCCAGGCATTTCAATGCCCATCAGTAAAGTGTATGCGGCAGTATATCCTAATCTACTGAACAAACAGGGATTTTCAAAGGGCATTCCCTGGGCTGGCTGTAGGGTTGTTGTTTTTTTTTTAAATTTAATTTAATTACTCTACAACTAGTAAAGCGAAATTGAAAGGAGCAGAGACTAGTGTAATTATAATTGTTTATTGCCCTAAAAACCCTCTCTGTTGCCCTCAGACACTTTCCTTCTTTCCCCCTTTCATGTGGAATCCCTGCGAGTGTAACTTCGACTAAAGCTCTTTGGAACAGGTATCACGTACCCACTCATTGCACACTTTCTTGTCCACCATACTTCATGGAAACATGAAATATTAACCGTAGCTGGAGTGTTTGGAGTGGATAAAAACTAATGCAATCTTCTGATCTTAGCTGCATTTTTTTCTACGATTCCTTGCACCTTAGTGTGGTAAAAAGGAGAGAAACATCTTCAAACCTTCTGTGAACTTTTTGTTATTCCCCGTTGGAGAAAGAATGCAAAATCCAACATCTGCTGCCTCTGTCCATTGCATGCCGTTTGTAAGAGGAAGGACTTTGAAAAACCATGCTTGTGCAGTTATCGGGAGAAATATGAAAGAAGAGTAAGGATGTTTTTCAGCATGGCATTCTTCTGATTAGAATAACTTGCAAATTGTTTTTGTCATTGCTAGGACAAGAGTGGAATTGACATTTAGTAGCATATGAATTCCCCAGTAATTTGTGCCCTATAATATAAATTAGGTTAAAGGCAGTTTACCAAACCTTGGGACAGCAAGTTTTCGTTTTATTATTCTCTCAAAGGAAGATAATCTACAATGTAAATTATAGGAAGACAACAGTGGCACAAGGAACGTACAACTTTAAATGAAAATAAACTGATGAATTAAATAGGACATTGTAGTCAAAATTCTTCACTAAGCTGAAAAAGAATATCTACATATAGACGTCACACAGTCTCAGTTTTCCCTTTACTGTGTCTTTGTGTTAACTCCGCAAAATAATTAAAGAAGGGGAAGGAGAGCAGAGGAGATAACTGGATAATAGCAGGAATGACCACAACAAGCCTGCACATTTCATTGATCTTATACACAAGTTTTACTTGAAATTGAATTTTTTTCACTGAAAAATGATGACAGAATATGTTCCCAGCACTACAACAGATGCTATTAAAGCAGCTTCTTTCCATTATGAAAATAAAGCTGAAGCACTATAACATATGTTGTGTTGATTCATGTCTTAGGAAATACCATTCCATGGAGATATATTTGATAAATGCAATAAGAAAGCAGCTGATTCCTTGGAAAAATGCATTTGACTGCAGCATTAGCCACTTGCATATTGTACTTGACAAACGCTCAGATGCGATATGTTTTAATACATTGCCACAAGACCTAAAAAGTTTCATTCAGATGCAACACTCTTCCTTTATATTCCTGAATGTCTTATAAGATGTTACCTGCAAGTGGAAAACATTGGTAAACACTTCCTTTTATGGGAGTCTGACCCTGATGTTCTGTTGCTAGCACTCAGACCTCAAGATAGTACAGTTCCTCATCTGCAAATTCAGATTAGCTTTTCTGCCTCCACCTCCTCCAGCTACATCTGTCTCCTTCGCTTGGACTGCATACTGAGGGCAAAGATTCTGCCTTGCTACAATATCTGCACAGTCAGCCCCTACATGGTTCTTGGCTGTAGGTGCTTCTGCAAAAGAACTCCCTCCCCCAAGCTACTAACTAATGCTGTTGGTATCAGCCTCAGCCAATGCCAGTGATGCTGGGAGCATATCCCTATAGAATGCTGAGCCTGGAAGCACCTGCAGGCTACATACCCCTTCTGGGTGTGACTGCCCTGTGCTGCGGCCAGCAAAGGCTTCAGCTCCCCCTTCTACTATGTCAACATTTCTTACAAATAACAAAATCCATCAAGTGTTTGAAGAAGAGACCATGCGTATCAGTTCTAGAATCAGCATCTGGGAATGAATGTAGCAATTATATCAGTGACACTGAGAAATACCAAATTCTTTGACAGTTCTGTTAGCTCCACAGAGCTGCCTACCATAAGTAAGTGTTTGCTTTTGACAGTTAACTAGATAAGGTGACTCCATGGGGAGCTGATAGGTGTCCTAACAAGGTGTGTTGTTGCAGCACTATCTTTCTGACCAGGAATCCACTCACATAACTGACAGCTGGCACCTTTAGTAAAATTCAGCATAAATCAGTCAGAACAACAGCCCATCTTCCTGATACAGATATGTCCCGAGCCTAACTCTGTGTGTTTGGCTGGAACAGGCTCTGTGAAGCAGGAGCAGGTTTTGGAGCCTGCTCTTAACTTTCTATTTAGTATATTCTATGTTAAAATATAATCTAACAATACTGAAAGAGTGCTCTGTTCTACCTTTAAAGAGCAAAAAACTATCTCTCTATTGAAGTAAGAGCATTCGGTGAATTGATCCCCGATGAATTTCTTTCAATTCAAGGAGGCCAAACCCAGGTGTACGGACAGAGCATGGTAGACAAGGGCTGGTACAAGGTGTAGGGGAGCCTGTACAGTACAGCTGTGCTACATCCTTCCTTGTCTTGTTGCTCCATTGGGATCACTGGGAGAAGATAAAAGTTAGAGTAGCCCAGTACAGGATAGTGAAAATAATTAAAATATTGCTCAAAAAAAATCCTGTAAAACTCTCATAGGGAATTATTTTTATGTTGCTTTTCTTGAGATAATATAAAGGTTACCACCACTCTAGACCAACTAAAAGCCCAGTTTCTCATGAAGTCTTACAAGAAAAACTCAGATAGTTAAATGTAAAAGATCTCTTTCACTGTATTCAAATTGAAATTGTTGGAAAATGGCTCCAGATAAAGCCAGATCTGCCCATCTCATAAACCTCTGTTGTCTTTTAGCTGCATTCAACCAGAAGTCAACAAGGTGACTCAAGCCTAGTGTCTTAGTTTCAGCTGGGATGGAATTGTTTTCTTCAGTGTCTGGTATGATGCTATGTTTTCGTTCTAGAAGAAAAGAAGTGTTGATAACACACCAATGCTTATGGTTGTTGTTTAGCAGTGTTGTGCAGAGCCAAGGCCATTCCAGTTTCTCAGTGAAGAGCTGGGAGAAAACAGAATCAGGACAGCTGATTTAAATTGACCAAAGCAATATTCCATACCATATGGCATCATGCAGAAAGAGAGTCTTGAAGGGTGTGGTAATGCATCTCACTCTTCTGCTTGCTTGGGGGCTAGTTGAGCATTGGTCGGTGCATGGTGAACAATTGCTTGTGCATCATTTGTTATATACATTCATATATATATACAGTCCTTTTCCTTTTCTCTATCTTAGTAAATAGTTTTATCTCAATTCAGGAGTTCTACTTCTTTTTTTTTTTTAAGTTCTCTCCTCCATCCCACTGGGAGGGGAGGGAGGGAGCAAATGACTGTGTGGTGCTGAGCCACCTGCCGGGTTAAACCACAACACAGATTCACTACAGAATAGGAAATTCCCCAAAGTTTTTTCTCCAAGCAGCTGCCTACCTCCTAGAGCTGTAATCAGCTCCCTAGAGTTTATTGTCAGAGCAAGCACCCTGACTCTGGCTCAGAAAAAGGCAGTTATGCCTTTTCTGTACAGCTGGGAGTTCCTGCAGCCCTACATGTTGACATCGCATATCTGAGCCTCCTTTGGGCACTGCTGGAGCTCTAGGGAAATAACGGTGGTGTGTGGTTCTTCACTCCCCAGGCTTAAAAAGTCCAGGTTTCTTCTTCTTTTGAGTGACACAGGATGGCTGGCCACTTTCACAGAGTTAAGCAAAGTCATTTGGTGGTGAAATCATTCAGCAATGAAGGAGAGAGAGCTTATGTATTGATTGAACTCCCCACAGACGTTATGTGACGTTGCTGAAGTAAAGTTTATAGGATCAGTTATGTGTGCCAGCAAACTGTAATACAAAGCTGTAGAAATTATAAGTAGGTGCGATGTTATATTTAAAAAATGAAAAATTGATTTCTTCATGAGAATGTTGTGCAATGCAGGCAAGCATTCATTCTGCATTGCTCATTGGGAAGCACCATTGGATTTTACTTTCCAAGGCACTACAGATGTGAGCCTTACTCTCACTACAGATCCCTTTTGAATTCTCAGAGCATATTTTGTAGCTCAATATCCTACTGCCAGGTGTGTCTGAGGTCAGAGCTCAGCACCTCTGTTATTCTGCTAGCTGCCACGGTTTTAGCTTGGCCTCCCAGCAGAAGTACTAGCTAGTACTGAAAAGCAAACAAAAAGGCAAAGCATAAGGGTACTTCCATCCTCCCTAGGATTTGATTGTCTTGGCATGGAGTTGGGACTATATTAAAACAAAACTGATGTTTTTTCTGGCCAGCAACGGGAAGGAGCAGGGTTGGTAACAGGATAGTGGAGGGAGGAGAGGACATGCATCATTGTAGTGTAGGGTTCTGCGTCACTTCTATTGTGCTCCAGATAGAATATCTGAAAAGTCATCAGGCTTTTGCCATCTGTTCAATTTTTGGAATGCTTCCAGGAAAGGACAATGCTTATAAAGAGTGTGTCCATTTTAACTAACAGATTCTTCCCTCTCCTCAAGCACAAACCATATACATTTCATTTGTGATTACGGACACAGGCGTATGTGCCTCAGCTCACATGGACACAACGATAATGAGGCTCCTAATTTGCAACTAAAACCACCCAGCAACACACAGACTTCTAAGCAAGCAACTCTACATCCTAGTAATGAGTATGTTATTTTTTAGAGTTGGATAAGCTTGCCTGGTTTAAATCTGGATTTAATCTTATCTTAAGATATTCAGTGCTGGGATTTTGGTTTAGCAAAGTGTCAGCATAAACATGCATATTGCTATGTCTGGAAGTACCCACTCTACAGCTGTGTTCCAAAGCTGTTCCCCCAGAAACATGCAACACCTGCATGTCAGTGTAGATCTCATTTTTCATTTTTAACAAGTAGCAACTGAGAGTAAACCCGGCTGACCAGCTTCTGATTATGCATTGCATGAACTACGAGCCCTGTGCACTGCTGAAACTAGTGACACCCAAAGGAAAAAAATAAGGACCAGCACATTTCCACATAATGCATCTTAACACCTCAGGACCTCAGGATGAAGTCAGGCAAAATCAAAACAGGAGTGATTTTTCTTCTCAGCTCTGCAGTTATTGAAGGCATTTAGTACACATTAATTAAAATTAAAAAATAAAAAAAGAAAACTGCTCATGGCTAGCTTAAGGAGTAACATGTGGCATGTAATTTGGATTTCTGGGTGATTTAGACAGTAAGCTGCATTACTCATCCCTCTCATTTAAGATATGTTGATTCCATAATCTTCCATCTGGATTTTCATCCAAACTTCGGTTAATGTTTTAGTTGTCTTCCGGAGAAGGAGGTACATCATAGAGTGGGCAGAGCAGGGTAAAAATTATCCAGCTGAAAAAAGTGAGTATGACAGAAAGTGACCCTGAGCAACAGCAGTGTATGGGAACTTCTAATTTCCTTTTAGTGACAGAACAATTATTTTACTTTTTCTCCAGCAGCAAACAATCCTTCTGTATTTAGTGCAGGATACATTTATAATCAAGTGGCAATTTAGCGTATGACCTTCTCTCTTTGTTTGAGCTGAAAATCATCTCATGGCATCATGAGAGATCAGACTGAGAGAGATCCATGGGCAAACAAATCGAAAGCTTCCACTCTCAGGAGGAAAAAATAAAAACAAAATATTTTTTAAAAAGAGGATTGGAGTTAGAAAATGCACCATTTTCATCAACAGCCGTGCAATGCTAACATCATTTATTTGAACATGCAGTAAAAAAATGCCCAGCTGCTTGCATGGCTGTTCTAGCAGTTCAAATCCATGTGTTCCTTTTCATTAACCAGTGTACTGGGGCTATACCCAGACACTCTCTATCCATGATTCAGCAGAGACAAACCAATCTGCCAAGCATCCAAGCTAGAGTTAGATGTGCCTATCAGTACAGGTGATAAAAAATAATCCTATGATAGGCATGCAGCTAATATGATCTGATCAATTACGAAATTAAATTATGAACTTTGAAATAGAGGAGATGAGAATAGAAGAAAGGGAAAGGGAGAGGGAGAGGGAGAGGGAGAGGGAGAGGAGAGGAGA
>JACDJE010000844.1:0-14135 GCA_016647715.1 Pavo muticus
GATGGGGATGGGGATGGGGATTGGGACTGGGCTAGTGATGGGGTGGGGCTGGAGATGGGGTGTGATCCATGGAACGGGGCCGGTCTGGGCCCTCCACCAACGTCCCTCTCTCCCTCCTGCCCCCCCGCACCCCACCCCCGCAGTCGGTGCTCAACCCCACGGCGAGCTCCTTCGACGAGCAGCGCTGCGCCGCGCTGAGCCGCCGCTACGTCACACTGATGGAGCGCCTGAGGCCGCTGGGTTACAGCCCCGCCGTGCACCCCACCTTGGCCGAGTCCTTGGTCAACACCTACGGCATCCTCCGCGAGCTGCCCGAGCCCCCCGGGCCCCCGCCCGGCCCCGCGATGCTGCGGCACGCGATGACGGCCGTGGTGCCCCCCGCGCTGAGGGCCGACGCGTTGGTGCTGCTCGAGTGCCTGCAGGAGTTGGCGCGGGAGGATGGGAAGCCGCTCTTCTTGGCCTGAGCCATTAAACAGCAGCGGTGCAGGCAGCTGTGCGTGCCGTGCCGTCAGGGAGCCCTGTGGGCAGAACTGCAGCGCCGCAGGGACGGAGGGATGTGGTGATGCAGGGCAGCCGGGGACGCGGTGACAACAGGGACGCAGGACTGCAGGGGTGCAGTGCTGACGGGGATGCAGTGCAGGCAGGGATGCAGTGCAGGCAGGGATGCAGGGATGTAGTGCAGGCAGGGATGCAGTGCTGCCAGGAATGCAGGGATGCAGTGCAGGCAGGGCTGCAGTTCAGCCAGGGATGCAGGGCTGCAGTGCAGCCAGGGTTGTTGTGCTTCCAGGGACACAGTGCTGCCAAGGATGCAGTGTTGCCAGGACTGCAATGCAGCCAGGGATGCAGTGCTGCCAGGGACGCAGAGCTGTGATGATGCAGGGGCACCAGGGATGCAGGGCTCCAGGGATGCAGTGTGCACTGCATGGGCGCGATGCCGCTGCGCCGCAGGGCCGAGGGGTCGGTGTTGGTGGCTGCATGTGCTCGTGTGGGGCTGCGGGCCACGCGTGGTGGGTGGGAGGCTCAGATGAATCTATGGTGGCTCTGATAGTCTGGGTGCGCACACAGCAATGCGCATTAAGTGGCTCTGTTCTGTTCTGGGCTGATCACATCTGCAGCACGCTGCGCTGTGGGGTCAGACAGCTGCAGACCATAGGGAGGTACAGAATTTCAGCTGCAGGAACCACTTCCCCGTGGGTCTGCTGGATTCCTGGCTACTTTAAACCAAAGTTCGTGTAAAACTCACATCCACTGCACAGCGGTGCTCAGCTACTTCGGTCTTTTCATAGAATCACAGAACCCTAGAATGGCCTGGGTTGCAAAGGCCCACAATGCTCATTGAGTTCCAACCCCTGCTACGTGCAGGGTCGCCAACCAGCAGCCCAGGCTGCCCAGAGCCACATCCAGCCTGGCCTTGAATGCCTGCAGGGATGAGGCATCCACAGCCTCCTTGGGCAACCTGTTCCAGTGCCTCACCACCCTCCAAGTGAAAAACTGCCTCCTGATATCCAACCTAAACCTCCCCTGTCCCAGTTTAAGACCATTCCCCCTTGTCCTGTCACCATCCACCCTCGCAAACAGCCGTTCCCCTCCTGTTTATACGCTCCCTTCAAGCACTGGAAGGCCGCAATGAGGTCTCCCCAGAGCCTTCTCCTCTCCAGGCTGAACAAGCCCAGATCCCTCAGCCTTTGCTCATAGGAGAGCTGCTCCAGCCTCTGACCATCTCAGTGGCCCTCCGGCCATCCCAGTGATACTCTCTGGCCCGTTTCCATGCAGGACAGAAGAGGCAGTGCACATTCTTCCGACTTTACAACCTGTGCATCTTCCCTGCGTGCCACAGCGCTGCTCTGTACAAATAAAACACAGACCAGGAATTAAAACACAGCTTTTGCTACTAAGCGAAGGGCTGCTTCGAGGAGCCATGAGCTCTGGGCAGGAGACGCTCCTCGGCCTTTTTCTGACCATACCTGGCCAGGACCAGCAGCCGCTTTCTCTTCATCACATCGCGCTCCGTCTTCAACCACGCTGAAGCCTAACGCCGCGCTGTGCTGGTTTCCAGTCGGGTCCGTGTTAAAGGCGGCAGACCCGGCAGCAGGAAGCTTCATGCCTTGCGCCGCATCCCGCGTCCTTCCCCGAGGGAAAAGGAAGGTGGCAGCAGCTGAACGCCGGTGAAAACACGGGGAGCCCCAGGCCGGTCCTCACGGCAGCCCTGCCCGGCGCTATAGCGTCGCATTTCCTCGCAGCCGGACTTCAGAAGCTCTTCACAACGAGCGATTGCCATGGAGAGCCACGAGGGCAGCGCAGGGACTCCTCCGGGGCCTGCCAGCAAAGAGAAGCCACAGGGGCAGGGAATTGGTCAGTGTGCATACAGCACAGCTCTGTGCTGGCTGCTATGGCTCCTCAAAACCGAGCTGGGCTGCAAGCGGGAAAATCCAGCCAAGCAGCTTCAGGCCTGGTAGACAAAGAGGAGAAAGTTGTGTTTAACCCGAATGTACACACATGAAGGGTCTGGAACAGATCGAAACCAGGGGTGGCAGAAGGGATTCATCGCCGTTGCTGAGGAGCCCCACAGCCACACATCCTCACAGCCCCACAGCCTCACAGCCTCACAGCCCCACAGCCACACATCCTCACAGCCTCACAGCCCCACAGCCCCGCAGCCCCACAGCCTCACAGCCCCACAGCCCCACAGCCTCACCGCCCCACGGCCCCACGGCCCCACGGCCTCACGGCCCCACAGCCTCACAGCCCCACAGCCCCACGGCCCCACGGCCCCACGGCCTCACAGCCCCACGGCCCCACGGCCCCACAGCTTCACAGCCCCACGGCCCCACAGCCTCACAGCCCTGCAGCCCCGCAGCCCCGCAGCCCCACAGCCCTCCCCTCCACTACAGCAGCACAGGGGGTCTGCCATGCCAAGGCAGTGCCAGGGATGGAGGCGGACGCTGCACTCCTCCTCCAGGTCACATCAGCTCTCTGTTCGTGGCCTGCTTTGTGGCGGTGCTGCATTGCTGCTCCTTACACAGATGGCGGTCGCTGAGGGCCGTCGGGCAGGCGCTGAGCCTGGCGGTGGGGCGAGGAGCAGCAGGAGGAGCTCGCGGTGGGCGAGCAGTGATGGGGCAGAGCCGGCACGGCCCTGCGGGCAGCTGGTGGCAGCGGGGAGCTCTGAGGGAAGGCGGCGCAGCGCTGAGGATGGGGGACAGGGAGGGTGGGCAGGCTGAGAGCCGGGCATGGCCATCAGGACAAGGCGGGTGTGCGATCAGGCTGGGTGTCAGCCGTGGGTTGGGGCCCAGGGTCCACAAGCAAGCATGGGTCTGACTGCTCGGAAAGCAAATGGGACCCTGGGCTCCATCGGCAGAAGAGGGGTGGCCAGCAGGGACAGGGAGAGGATTGTCCCTCTCTGCTCTGCTCTTGTGAGGCCCCATCTGCAGTGCTGCGTCCAGGTCTGGAGCCCCCAGCACAGGAAAGACAGGGAGCTGTTGGAGAGGGTGCAGAGGAGGCCACAAAGATGATCAGAGGGCTGCAGCACCTCCCCTGCAAAGACAGGCTGAGGGAGCTGGGCTTGTTCAGCTGGAGAAGAGAAGGCTGCGGGGTGACCTCACTGCAGCCTTCCAGGACCTAAAGGGAGCCTCCAAACAGGAGGGGAGGCAACTCTTTGAGAGGGGAGATAACAGCAGGACAAGGGGAAATGGTTTGAAGCCGAAGGAGGGCAGATGGAGGTTGGATGTCAGGGGGAAGTTCTTTACTCTGAGAGCGGTGAGGTGCTGGAACAGCTGCCCAGAGAGGCTGTGGGTGCCCCGTCCATCCCTGGAGGTGTTCAAGGCCAGGCTGGATGGGGCCCTGGGCAGCCTGGGCTGGTGTGAAAAGGGGAGCTTGGTGGCCCTGCCTGGCAGGGGGGTTGGAGCTCCATCATCCTCGGGGTCCCTTCCAACCCGGGCTGTTCTGTGACTCTGTGACTGCTGCTGGGCTGGAAACCAACGCTGCTAGGGTTCAGCCCAAGCAGGACAGAAGACACAGGCTTATGGACGGAGGGGTCACTGTGGCCTAAGGGTGCTCTTAGGGCCATAGTATCGACACTGGATGTTCGCATTTAGAGCCTCTTCCACACACTGCATGACATCTGTCCCTGCTCTGTGGGATTTATTCCCTTGGCACTGCTCTCCGTTTGTAAACTGATGGGATTTGTGAAGCTCCAACAGAAGCTGATACGGAGACACAGTTCTGGGGGAATTCAGAGGATCTGAAGGCAGGCAGCCAAGCACGAGGCTCCGAGCAGAGCAGGATCCCACAGCAGCTGAAATGCACAGCGGGGAACGCAGCTCGCATCACTTCCTTACGCAGATCACCCCCAGTTTGGGCTTTGGAAATGAAGGCAAAGCTGCTCAGCAGGTATAAGATAAGAGGACTGGAGGGATTCTTCCTTCCCATCCTCCATTAACACCGAAAGCCTCCCAGCTTTCCTTCTTTCCAATTTCTCTTCTGGGCAATGCATGATTTCCCCACGGCTACAAACATCCCAGCAGGCAGGACATCGCTGGAGAGATCACAGACCATAAATGGCCTGGGCTGGAAAGCACCACAGTGATAACTGAGTTCCAACCCTGGTGTGCAGGGTCAGCAGCCACCAGAGCAGGCTGCCCAGAGAACCCACAGGGTGCCATAGGGATCCACAGGGTGCCATAAGGATCCATAGTAGTGCCATAAGGATCCTCGGGTGCCATACGGATCCATAGTGTGCCATAGGGAACCACAGGGTGCCATAAGAACCCATAGAGTGCCATAGGGACCCATAGCAGTGCCATAAGGATCCATAGGGTGCCATAGGGATCCACAGGGTGCCATAAGGATCCATAGTAGTGCCATAAGGATCCTTGGGTGCCATATGGATCCATAGCGTGCCATAGGGAACCACAGGGTGCCGTAAGAACCCATAGAGTGCCATAGAGACCAATAGCAGTGTCATAAGGATCCACAGGGTGCCATAGGGATCCACAGGGTGCCATAAGGATCCATAGTAGTGCCATAAGGATCCTTGGGTGCCATACGGATCCATAGGGTGCCATAGGGAACCACAGGGCGTCATTAGAACCCACAGGGTGCCATAGGGATCCAGAGGGTGCCATAGGGGTCCATAGGGTGCCATAGGGATCCACAAGGTGCCATAGTAATCCACAGGGTGCCATAAGAACCCATAGGTGGCCATAGGGATCCATAGGGTGCCATAGGGATCCAGAGGGTGCCACAGAGATCCATAGGCTGTGCTAAGGATGCATAGGTTCCCTTAAGGCACCCTGCAGATCCATAGATCACCTTTGGGTGCCATAGGGATCCACAGGGTGCCATAGGGATCCACAGGGTGCCATAGAGATCCATAGCTGTGCCCTAAGGATCCACAGGGTGCGACTGGGATCCATAGGGTGCCAGAAGGATCCATAGGGATGCCCTGAGGATGCATAGGGTGCCATAGGGACCCACAGAATCATAAAACCATAGAATCCTAGAATGGCCTGGGTTGCAAAGGCCCACAATGCTCATTGAGTTCCAACCCCCTGCTGTGTGCAGGGTCGCCAACCAGCAGCCCAGGCTGCCCAGAGCCACATCTGGCCTGGCCTTGAATGCCTGCAGGGATGGGGCATCCACAGCCTCCTTGGGCAACCTGTTCCAGTGCCTCACCACCCTTTGCATGAAAAACTTCCTCCTAAGATCCAACCTAAACCTCCCCTGTCCCAGTTTAAATCCTATCAACAAGGGGTAATAAATCCAGCAGCTTTCCTAAAGCACAAACAGAAACCTCTTTGCAATGCAACAGGTAATGCCTCCAAACAAGAAAGTGTTCCAATTACAGGAGAAGTGAATCAGCTGCATAAGTTAATAACAATGGTGCTAGGGATGAAACAACTGCCTTCTCAGCTTCTGCTTGTCCATCCCTGCAGGCATTCAAGGCCAGGCTGGATGTGGCTCTGGGCAGCCTGGGCTGCTGGTTGGTGACCCTGCACATAGCAGGGTTTGGAACCAGATGAGCATTGTGGTCCTTTGCAACCCAGGCCATTCTAGGACTCTATGATTCTATGGGCCCCTGTGGTACCCTATGGATCCTTAGAGCACCGTATGGCACCCTATGCATCTTCAGGGCACCCCTATGGATCCTTATGGCACCCAGTGGATCCCAGTCGCACCCTATGGATCCTTAGGACACCCTATGGATCCCTATGGCACTGCTATGGATCCTTATGGCACCCTGTGGACCCTTAGGACAGCGTATGCATCCCTATGGCACCCTATGGATCCTTATGGCACCCTGTGGACCCTTAGGACACCCTATGGATCCCTGTGGCACCCTATAGATCCTTATGGCACCCTGTGGACCCTTAGGACACCCTATGGATCCTTATGGCACCCTACGGATCCTTATGGCACCGTATGGATCCCTCTGGCACCCTATGTGTTCTCTGGGCAGCCTGGTCTGGTGGTTGCTGACCCCGCACACAGCAGGGGGTTGGAACTCAATATCACTGTGGTCCTTTCCAGCCCAGGCCATTCTGTGGTTCTGTGATCCCATGATTTCCTTCCAGTCCCTTCTAGTTCCCACACCAAGGATGAGTGCTGGCGCAGACACACCACAGGCAGCTGCTGGTTTCCTGCTGGTGTGTTTTGGCAGGGCTGCTCTTTTTTGTGACAAGAACATGCTGTGTGCAGTCAGATGGGGAGGAAAATATATTAATTTTGCAGTCATTTCTTCTTATTATTGACACAAACGGTGAGACGGCACCATGGGTCTCAAGCAAGGAGACCAATGCATGCACAGACCAGAGCCGGCTGGAGAACAAACGCTGCACTCAGTCAGCAGCCAAATCTCAGCCAAGCCCGGCCTTAAGAATGGAAAGAGCTGAATTTCTGAGCCCCGCCGTACCTGGACATCTCTCCTTCGAGCCCAAGCCCACTTCAACCACAAGGTGCACCCGTCAGCTCCATCCTAATGCACTCCATCAGCCATCTCCGGCTGCACACACTGAGGTGCTGAGTGCTGAGCTCAGCGTGATGCACGGCCAGGTGGAAACGCAGCCCCGGGCAGCCTTCAGCCCAGGGGAGCGAGGGGCAGATGGAAAGCAGAGCCCTCCTGCTCAGTGGGTTCGTTGGTACTGTCATCGAATCCGAGAATGGCCCGGGTTGAAAAGGACCTCAAAGGTCATCTGGTTCCAACCCCTGCTGTGTGCAGGGTCGCCAGCCACCAGGCCAGGCTGCCCAGAGCCACATCCAGCCTGGCCTTGAATGCCTGCAGGGATGGGGCATCCACAGCCTCCTTGGGCAACCTGTTCCAGTGCCTCACCACCCTCCAAGTGAAAAACTTCCTCCTGATATCCAACCTAAACCTCCCCTGTCTCACTTTAAGACCATTCCCCCTTGTCCTATCACCATCCACCCTCATAAACAGCCGTTCCCCCTCCTGTTTATACGCTCCCTTCAGCACTGGAAGGCCACCATGAGGTCTCCCCCAGCCTTCTCTCCCCCAGGCTAAACAAGCCCAGATCCCTCAGCCTTTCCTCACAGGAGAGCTGCTCCAGCCCTCTGGCTCATGTCCAGCTTCTGGTCCACCAGGACCCCCAAGTCCTTCTCTCAGGGCTGCTCTCAAGGAGATCTTCCCCCACTCTGTATCAACACCTGGGATTGCCCCAGCCCAATGCAGCACCCTGCACGTGGCCTTACTGCACCTCATTGGGTTCACATGGCCCCACTTCTGCAGCCTGCACAGGCCCCTCTGGATGGCTTCTTTCCTTCTTTTCCACCACTGAAGTCCAACAGCTGTGGCAGCTGCAGCCACCTGAAATGAGGTTTGCTCCTCTCTGACTCCTTGACCCCCGGCAGCATCGTGTCATTAACTGGGATTATCAGCAATCTGGGGCAGCAAACGTTTCCTTCCTATTGGCTCTTTGTTCAAAGGCAGCTGTAGCATAGAGGAGCCCTGCTGGAGCCATTAGTGACAAACAGTAATTATCCAGATGTGTTACAAAACGAAGCCAGCGTGACAAAACACCTCACGGTTGTATTTAGGACGGCTGGTTTGGCTCCCCAGCTCCCTCTGCCCTCGCTGGGGTTCAGCTGCAGTTTATCTCTGTTACTGAAGGTCCGAATTGCATCCCAGACTGCGCTGACATGGCAGTGCCCTCCACAAAGCATCCCACGAGCATGGGGTGACTTGCTCTGCTGCAGAGACCCACGTGGCAGCCTCCAATGCTTGCTTAAATCAATTCTGCCTTAGATGTGTACGATAAGCAAACAGCATTACCCTCATTTGGACCTTAACGAGTTTTCCTGATAGATTATTTATTTCAGTGGCCTGAAAGTCAGATCATCCTAAAGGTTGAAACAATCCAATCGTGTTCTACGTTCTGTTAGAGAACCAAAGCCATGATGGATCTGCCAAGGATACTGGCCTTCAGCTTCTGCCCTCCCTACTGCCCGTGCAGATGGCATCCCCAGCACCCTGCAGCAGGAGGTGCACAAATGGAAGACAGAGTGGCAAAATAAAACAAAACACAGCTATAATATAAATAAAGTTATGCAGCAGGAGTCTGTTTTTAAGTAAGCTAAAGCTAGGCCTGGGCTTGAGCATCCCAAGGAGGAGGTTGCCCAAGGAGGCTGTGGATGCCCCATCCCTGCAGGCATTCAAGGCCAGGCTGGATGTGGCTCTGAGCAGCCTGGGCTGCTGGTTGGCGACCCTGCACACAGCAGGGGGTTGGAACTCAATGAGCATTGTGGGCCTTTACAACCCAGGCCATTCTAGGATCTATGATTCTATGGGTCCCTGTGGTACCCTATGGATCCTTAGAGCACCATATGGCACCCTATGCATCCTCAGGGCATCCCTATGGATCCTTATGGCACCCTATGGGTCCCTATGGCACTCTATGGGTTCTTATGGCACCCTGTTGATCCCTATGGCACCCTGTGGATCCCTATGGCACCCTATGATCCCTATGGCACTCTATGGGTTCTTATGGCACCCTGGTGGATCCCTATGCACCCCATGGATCCTTATGGCACCCTATGGATCCTTATGGCACCCCATGGGTTCTCTGGGCAGCCTGCTCTGGTGGCTGCTGACCCTGCACACAGCAGGGTTGGAACTCAGTTATCACTGTGGTCCTTTCCAACCCAGGCCATTCTAGGTCTCTATGATGACTCTGTGATTCTTTGATCCCAAGCTCAAGTGTGGCATTCCCTGCTCAGTCACTCAGAAGCAGAACAGCCACACCTTCAACGTGACACTAAAACACAACCCATAATAATGACCATAACTGCAACGTGGTTTTGAAAGGCATTTTATGCACAGGAAAAGTAAAAACGTGGAGAAGCGAGGGGGAAAATCCTCCAGCAGCAGTTAAGCCTTGGAAAGGCACACGGCAAAGAATGAGCCACTGCAGTGCCAGCGAGGGCTGAGCTGGAGAGGGCTTCACTCACCTCACAGTGCCAGCTGTCTGCCATGGATGATGAGCTGAGATGGCACCAAGAGGGGCAGTCGCAGGGGCACGCAGCCCTGCCTGTCCTTCGGCACAGCAGCAGGGCAGCACGGACAGCTCAGCTCAAAGGTGAAAAGCAGATGGCCGAAGTAGGAGCTGGGGGAGAAGGAGGCTGGGTGTGAGCGACAGCGCTGTGGAAGGCCATAGCAGCATAGAAGCACAGTCACAGAACGGCCTGGGCTGGAAGGGACCACAGTGATAACTGAGTTCCAGCCCTGCTGTGTGCAGGGTCAGCAGCCACCAGAGCAGGCTGCCCAGAGAACCCACAGGGATCCACAGGGATCCACAGGGTGCCACAGGGATCCATAGGGTGCCATAGGGATCCAAAGGGTGCCATAGGGATCCACAGGGCGCCATAGGGATCCATAGGGTGCCATAGGAATCCAAAGGGTGCCATAGGGATCCACAGGGTGCCATAGGGATCCATAAGGACCCATAGGGTGCCTTAAGGATCCACAGCAGTGCCATAAGGATCCATAGGGTGCCATAGGGATCCATAGGGATCCACAGGGATCCACAGGGTGCCATAGGGATCCATAAGGACCCATAGGGTGCCTTAAGGACCCATAGCAGTGCCATAAGGACCCATAGCGGTGCCATAACGATCCATAGGGTGCCATAGGGATCCACAGGGTGTCATAGGGATCCACAGGGTACCATAGGGATCCATAGGGTGCCATAGGAATCCATAGGGTGCCATAGGAATCCAAAGGGTGCCATAGGGATCCATAAGGACCCATAGGGTGCCTTAAGGACCCACAGCAGTGCCATAAGGATCCATAGGGATCCATAGTGTGCCAAAGGGATCCATAGGGTGCCACAGGGATCCACAGGGTGCCACAGGGATCCATAAGGATCCATAGCGGTGCCTTAAGGACCCATAGCGGTGCCATAAGGACCCATAGCGGTGCCATAAGGATCCATAGGGATCCACAGGGTGTCATAGGGACCCACAGCAGTGCCATAAGGATCCATAGGGTGCCATAAGGATCCATAGGGATCCATAGTGTGCCAAAGGGATCCATAGGGCGCCATAGGGATCCATAGGGTGCCATAAGGATCTACAGGGTGCCATAGGGATCCATAGGGTGCCACAGGGATCCACAGGGTGCCATAGGGATCCATAGTGTGCCATAGTGATCCATAAGGTGCCACAGGGTGCCTTAAGGATCCACAGCAGTGCCATAAGTACCCATAGGGTGCCATAAGGATCCATAGGGATCCATAGTGTGCCAAAGGGATCCATAGGGTGCCATAGGGATCCATAGGGTGCCATAGGGATCTACAGGGTGCCATAGGGATCCACAGGATGTCATAAGGATCCACAGGGTGCCATAGGGACCCACAGCAGTGCCATAAGGATCCATAGGGGGTGCCATAAGGATCCATAGGGATCCATAGTGTGCCAAAGGGATCCATAGGGCGCCATAAGGATCTACAGGGTGCCATGGGGATCCATAGTGTGCCATAGGGATCCACAGGGTGCCATAGGGATCCATAGTGTGCCAAAGGGATCCATAGGGCGCCATAGGGATCCATAGGGTGCCACAGGGATCCAAAGGGTGCCATAGGATCCAGAGGGTGCCATAGGGATCCACAGGGTGCCAGAGGGATCCACAGGGTGCTGTAAAGATCCATAGGGTGCCATAAGGATCCATAGGGATCCCTAGTGTGCCACAGGGATCCATAGGGTGCCATAAGGATCTACAGGGTGCCATAGGGATCCATAGGGTGCCACAGGGATCCAAAGGGTACCATAGGGATCCATAGGGTGCCTTCTCTTCTCAACCATTTGCTACCACTGCAGTCAGCACTGCACAGAGCTGTGCCCTCTTTGTGAGCCATGACAGACTGCAGGTTGGACACAGCTGGATTTGGGTGGGCTCTGCATGGCACTGGATGGTTCCAAAGAGACCTCTGAAACCAAAGCAGTTCTGTGATTTCCTTCTGAAGCGATGCTCTCTGATAACAGCAACCACCAACAGCTCCTCCTGCTCTCAGCTATCCACTCCTGTCTCAGGGGGTGCTGGATGCCTGGACTGGATGATCTTGCAGGTCTTCTCCAACCCTGGTGATTCTATGATCACAATCATTCGTGCTTTTGAACAGCTGCATTCACCAACCAGGCTGTGAGAATTTTACAGAGTACAGCAAAGTATTTCCTTAGCAACGTGTCAACCACAAGAACTGCTCAGGCACTCTGTGCACGGGCAAGGACCTCCAGGGTATGCACACAGAACACACACACAACACACACACAACACACACAGACCTTCTGAGGTTCTGAATGGTCACAGACGGGCTGAGAGCATCCCAGCAGCACAGCAGGACTTTCTGTCAGTGCAGTTTTGCTCACGCTTCGCTTCAAACCACATTTGTTTGATCTTGCCTTTAGCAGAACAGCCACCTGCACGTTAAAAGCAAGAAGAGAACATAAAAGCCCTACTGAAGGAAAATACTTTAGGCCACACACAGCTCTACCCAAGAGAAGAGGAAAGGAAGATACAGCAGAGAGATCAGCACCACCATCCAGCTGCATTCCTAAAAGGTGCCAATCCTCAACCCAGCACTTAAAGTGAGGGGGGTGGAAATGGAATATTCCTGCTCCAGTACCCTCCTGCAACACGAGGATAATCACCTCATCACATCCCAATTGAGTGCTGAGGAGTTAACTGGGGTTTGTGAAGCGTTCCAGCAGTGCAGTGATGAGCAGCCTGGCCACAGCTCCATAGGGGTCAACAGGTCTGTGGGTCAACAGCTCCATTGGGGGTCAACAGCTCCATGGGGGTTAACAGGTCTGTGGGTTAACAGCTCCATTGGGGGTCAACAGCTCCATGGGGGATAACAGCTCCATGGGGGTCAACAGTTCCATGGGGGGTTAACAGCTCCATGGGGGTCAACAGCTCCATGGGGGCCAACAGCTCTGTGGGTTAACAGCTCCACTGGGGGTCAACAGCTCCATTGGGGGTCAACAGCTCCACTGGGGGTTAACAGCTCCATGGGGGTCAACAGCTCCATGGGGGGTCAACAGCTCCACTGGGGGTCAACAGCTCCATTGGGGGTCAACAGCTCTGTGGGTCAACAGCTCCAGGGGGGTCAACAGCTCCAGGGGGGGTTAATGGCTCCATTGGTGCTGTCTGAGTGGCAGGTGGTGAATAGTGCCCCGGGACAAATAACAGCAGTATTTATTTACTGCTGATCCCTTCAGGTGCACTCTCCACATCTAGCAGCACTGAGTTAAATAAGTTCCTATAGAGGGATATCCCACAGGTATGTAACCTGTCTGTACCATCGTGCCTATTTCCAGACCCTCTGGGCACCACCGCTTGTCTCCTTGATCATGGAATCATAGGATCATAGGATGGCCTGGGTTGAAAAGGATCAGAATGACCCCCTGTTATGTTCAGGGTCACCAACCACCAGACCAGGCTGCCCAGAAAACTCATTGGGTGCCATAAGAACCTATAGGGTGCCATAGTGGCCCATAGCAGTGCCACAGGGATCCATGGGGTGCCATAGGGATCCACAGGATGCTGTAAGAACCCATAGGGTGCCATAGGGACCCATAGCAGTGCCATAAGGATCGATAGGGTGCCATAGGGATCCATAGGGGTGCCATACGGATCCATAGCGGTGCCATAGGGATCCATAGGGGTGCCATAGGGATGCATGGGGTGCCATAGGGACCCATAGAATCACAGAATTCTAGAATGGCCTGGGTTGCAAAGGCCCACAATGCTCATTGAGTTCCAACCCCTGCTGTGTGCAGGGTCGCCAACCAGCAGACCAGGCTGCCCAGAGCCACATCCAGCCTGGCCTTGAATGCCTCCAGGGATGGGGCATCCACAGCCTCCTTGGACAATCTGTTCCAGTGCCTCACCACCCTCTGGGGGAAAAACTTCCTCCTGATATCCAACCTAAACCTCCCCTGTCCCAGTTTAAAACCATTCCCTCTTGTCCTATCACTTGGACTCGATGATCTTGAAGGTCTTTTCCAACCTGAGCAATTCTATGACTCTATGAGGGAGACGGTTCAGACGTGAAGGGGAAATGACTCAGAGCGATGCCCTCACACCGCTGCCCAGAGCTGTGGGCGCCCCATCCTTCGGGCTGCCCATTGCCAGGAATGGGCTCTGCGCAGCCTCAGCTGCACCCAGCCCGCATCCCGGGGCTGGCACAGCTGCTCTCTGAGGTCGTTTCCAACCCAACCACCCCATCCAACCCTCAGCCCTTCCGCCCTACTGTAAGCGCCCGCCGAGCGCCGCTCCCCCGGGCCGCGCTCCACCCCCAATAACTCCTCAGCTCCGTAAGATGGCGGCCGCGCCCTCCGCCCCCCGCCCCGCCCGCCGCGGTGCCCGGGCCCGCCAGAACCGGGCTGCCCGCCCTGAGTCACCGCCGAGCCGCCTCCCGCCGCACCCTCCCCGCAGCCCGGGCACCGCCCGACACACGGCAGCCGCGGAGCTTGCCAAGTGGAATAAGATAGAACATGAAAGGCGAAATAACAGGAGCTGCCACGCCCGGGGCTGCGGGGAATCTCGCTTAACCCTTTTTCCGCCCGCACCCGGAGCCGGCTGTGCGCAGGGCCAGCTGGGCAGCCCTGCATGGGACGGGGGGGGGGGG
>JACDJE010000844.1:15721-50516 GCA_016647715.1 Pavo muticus
GGCACTGGAACAGGTTGCCCAAGGAGGCTGTGGATGCCCCATCCCTGCAGGCATTCAAGGCCAGGCTGGATGTGGCTCTGGGCAGCCTGGGCTGCTGGTTGGTGACCCTGCACACAGCAGGGGTTGGAACTCAATGAGCATTGTGGGCCTTTGCAACCCAGGCCATTCTAGGGTCTGTGATATTATGGGTCCCTATGGCACCCCATGCATCCTCAGGGCATCCCTATGGATCCTTATGGCACCCACTGGATGCCATTGGCACCCTATGGATCCTTAGGACACCCTATGGATCCTTAGGGCACAGCTATGGATCCCTATGGCACCCTATGGAACGCTGTGGCATCCTATGAATCCTTATGGCACCCTATGGGTTCTCTGGGCAGCCTGGTCTGGTGGTTGGTGAGCCTGCACATAGCAGGGGGTTGGAACTCAATGAGCACTGTGGTCCTTTGCAACCCAGGCCATTCTAGGATTCTATGGTTTGATGATCCCCACTGATCCCATTGAGCCCATAGGGACCAGAGAGCCCATAGAGTCCCATTGATCTCATAGGGACCATAGAACCCACTGATTCCATAGAGCCCCTAGGGATCATAGAACCCACTGATCCCATAGAGCCTGTAGGGATCACAGAACCCATTGAGCCCATAGAGCCCATAGGGATCATAGAACCCATTGATCCCATAGGGACCACAGAACCCACTGATTCCATAGAGCCCATAGGGATCACAGAACCCACTAATCCCATTGAACCCATAGGGATCACAGAACCCACTGATCCCATAGAGCCCATAGGGATCACAGAACCCATTGATCCCATTGAGCCCGTAGGGATCATAGAACCCACTGATCCCATAGAGCCCATAGGGATCACAGAACCCATTGATCCCATAGAGATCATAGAACCCATTGAGCCCATAGGGAACACAGAACCCATTGATCCCATAGAGCCCGTAGGGATCACAGAACCCATTGATCCCATAGAGCCCGTAGGGATCACAGAACCCATTGATCCCATAGAGCNTACTGCGGTGGGCTCGCCGTCCCGGGAGGGGGGCGGGATACCCCTGGGTACGGCTTCAGGTTGCCTTTGAGGGCACTCCCGTGTAGGCGGGGGCACATTTATAAGGCCTCACGGAGCCTTTGGGGGCGCTCCTGGGGTTATGGGGGGTGCGTGGATAAGGCTGCTCTGCTGAGAGTGGAGGAGGAGGCCTAAGAGCCAGCTCTGCTTTGTGGTGCTGCTCCTGCATAGGCCCGGCTGCACTGCACGTTTATAAGGCCTCATGGACCCTTTGGGGGCACTCCTGGGGATATCGGGGGTGGGTGAGGCCTCGGGTGCACAGCGCTCTGCTGAGAGAGGAGGAGGCCTAAGAGCCGGCCCTGCCTTTTGGTGCTGCTCCTGCATAGGCCCTGCTGCACCGCACACCACGGACCCGGAGTGTTGCAAAGCCCTGCCGAGCCCAAACCCGCTGTCCCAGAGCGGTGCCGGGCTGCGGTGTGCCTGGGCCCAGCCGTGCTCCCCTGCAATGGACTCCCAGGCCCGCGCCCAGCGCCAGGCCCGAGCTGGTCCGACAGGCTCGGGGCAGACGGAAGGGAGAGGCCGCCCGCGGCTCAGGAATGCGCAGCCCTTATCTCTGGCTCCCCTGCAATCCTGGGGAGGGAATAACTCTCCGGAGTTTGCCTTTCTCTCGCTCTTACTCACCCTCTGCCCTGGGTGGAGCTTGATCCTGCAGGCTCGGAGGTGCCCGTGAATCAGGCTGCAGGCACGTCCAGGGCAGCGCAGAGCCAGCTGAGAGTACGACCCGCCACCTGCCCGGCGCACCTGGGAAGGTAGGAGAAGTTCAGAGCTCCTGGGGTAGCCGAATGGTGTGAAGAGGTGGGCAGGGGCTGGGGAGGTCCATTCCTGCTCCTCTGCTTTGGGCTGGGCGCTCAGAATTTGTGGCAGGGACTTTGTGCAGGTGGGAGATGGCTGCTGGGTGGGCTCAGGGGCACATGTTGTGAGTGCTGCAGGGGGAGAAGAGAGTCCAAGGAGATCATAGAATCACAGAATGGCCTGGGTTGTAAAGGACCGTAACGAGCATTGAATTCCAACCCCCTGCTATGTGCATGGTCGCCAACCACCAGACCAGGCTGCCTAGAGAACCCATAGGGTGCCACAGGGATCCACAGGGATCATAGAGTCATCATAGAAAAGCCTGGGTTGAAAAGGACCACAATGATCATCCAGTTCCAACCCCCTGCTGTGTGAAGGGTCGCCAACCACCAGCCCAGGCTGCCCGGAGCCACATCCAGCCTGGCCTTGAATGCCTCCAAATGGGAGAGGCAATTTGGGAGAGAGAGTGCCATAGCACAGACAGTGTTGTGGCTCGTGAGGAAAGGGACCCATCAGTCTCTTGCTCAGGCGACCTGTCCCATCTTCTTGGAGTGCACGTTTCCAAACGTAGCTCTGTCCTTGGGAAGAGATCTCACAGCCTAACTCGGCTTCCCATGGGGTCTGAACTGGCCTTCTCTTGGGGTGGGTAACCCTCATAGAATCATAGAATGGCCTGGGTTGAAAAGGACCACAAAGCTCATCTAGTTTCAACCCCCTGCTGTGTGCAGGGTCAGCCACCAGACCATGCCCACACACAGGCATGTGCGCTCCAGGTTCTGGGTAAGTGCGTGGTAGAAGGGCTGGAAGAGCCCTGCAGGAGGGGGAACATCTCACGAGGCGCACTGTCCCCATGCCTGCTTTGTGCTCGCGCTGCATGCATGGCTGTGCAGCTGGCTGCCAGCACGGCCTGCAAGCAGCGACGCAGGCATTCATGCACGTACATGCAGAGGCACAGGCAGATGTGTGTGGACACATTCGCACACATATAACTCATTTTTTCCGTAGATGTGAGCCTGTCTGACTGAGCTCTGGCTGTGTGTGTGTGTGCAGAGAGGAAGGAGAAGGTTTTGTGTTCTCAGCACTCTAAATTGACTGCAGTCAATGGGGTTCAATTATGGCCTTTGGCCCGAGGACCCTGGTTCTCTATCATCTACAATGGTTAGAGGTGCTTGGAGAGGGGAAGAAGCACCTATAGAAACCTTCTGCTGACACAGTTAATTTGTGAGAGCTGCAATCAGCTCAGCTGTGATAGAGGACAGACATGCAAACAGCAGAGCAGCCTCCATGGGGACAAACAGTGCAGGGCTCTGGTGACCAGCATCACTTTGCAGTCTGCAGCAGCGTGTGTTTCCACTGGGTGAGAGTAAGGAGACAAGCAGGCAGGAGCCAAGGTAGCATCCCTTCATCCCATTAGGACTGGCACAGGCGTGCAGCTCAGGGACACGACGTTATGTTCATTTTAGCCTGGCCTCCGTTTATCTGAGGAGCTGCAGAGTAGTGTTGGAATGGTTGAGGGAGGCGTCTGCTGCTGTCTGGCAGTGCAAATGGTGGTGTGCTGAGGAAGGAAGAAGTAATGGTGGTTGTGTGCTTGTAGGGAAAGCTGCACGTCAAAGGAAGAGGTGGAAATGTCCCAGCAGAGTGTGGTGTGATGGTGCCAGAGCGGGACCCAGGCTCGGGAGGCAGACACCTACCTGCCCTGCCCCATGGCTCAGTGCTGAACAGCTGCGGCTCAGCAGCAACCTCACAGGGTTGGACTTGTTTCAGTTTTAGGAATAAGGGGAACTTTGGGGCTGCTTTTCAGGCCCCGTTGGGCAAACCTTGCTGGAGAAGGGTTGTTTTCTGAAGTGCCAGTCAGGGTGTGGGGGATGGTGAAGGCCCAGGGCTGCGTGCAGTTGTCCTCCAAATGGCAGCATGCGTTGTTGGGCCTTCTCTTGAAGTTATACGTGTTCTGTAGGAAATAGCAATCCGGGGGAGGCACTGGGGGGCCCAGGTGAACCTCATGGGGTTCAACAAATCCAAGTGCCAGATCTTGCACCTGGGTCGAGGCAGTGCCCATTACCGATACAGGCTGGGGGATGAAAGGATTGAGGGCAACCCTGCCGAAAAGGGCCTGGGGGTTACGGGGGGTGGGAAGCTGGGCACGAGCCAGCACTGTGCCCTGGCAGCTCAGAAAGCCAGCTGCATCCAAAGCAGCCAGCAGGTCGGGGAGGAGATCTGCCCCTCTGCTCTGTGCTGTGAGGCCTCACCTGCAGCACCGCGTCCAGGTGTGGGGTCCTCAGTGCAGGAGAGACGTGGAGCTGTTGGAGCGCATCCAGAGGAGGGCCACAGAAATGATTCCAGGGATGGAACAGCTTCACTATGGGGACAGGCTGAAAGGTGGGGCTGCGCAGGTGGAGAAGGGAAGGCTGTGAGGTGAGCTGAGAGCGGCCTTCAGTACCTAAAGGGGAGCGACAGGAAGGAAGGGGACGGACTGCTGAGCAGGGCCTGTGGTGACAGAACAAGGGGAGATGGCTTCAAGCTCAAAGAGTGTGGATTTAGGTTAGATATAAGGGAAAAATCTCTTACAGCGAGGCTGGGGAGGCACTGGACAGGCTGCCCAGCGACGTGGTGGGTGCCCCATCCCTGGAGGCTGTCAAGGTAAGGCTGGCCCAGGCTCTGAGCAGCCTGATGGAGCTGTGGGGTCCCTGAGCAGTGCGGGGCAGTTGGACCAGATGGCCTTGAAAGGTCCCTTCCAACTCTAAGGATTCTGTGACTGGCTGAAAGAGAGTGAGTTTGGCATAAGCATTGCTTTCTCATCAGGTAACCTCTCTGCAGAGGACGCATTGACATGCAGAGCCTCAGTTTTCAGTCCTTGTCAGCACCCAGCAGTAGCTCTGAGTATTGTTTTGCCCCAGTGACTGCCTGTGCCACTGCACGCTCGTTATTACTGCATGAGTTAAGACTGACAAGCTGAAATACTTTCTCAGTAACCACAGGGAAAATTACAGCACGTAACTTTTCTTCTCCTTTGCCCTTCCACTGCCCCACAGGAGGATCCTGGGCTTTCTCCTATGAGGAGAGGTTGGGGGAACTGGGCCTGTTTAGCCTGGAGAAGAGAAGGCTGGGGGAGACCTCACTGTGGCCTTGCAATGCTTGAAGGGAGCGTATAAACAGGAGGGGGAACGGCTGTTTATGAGGGTGGATGGTGACAGGACAAGGGGTTTAGGTTGGATATCAGGAGGCAGTTTTTCACTTGGAGGGTGGTGAGGCACTGGAACAGGTTGCCCAAGGAGGCTGTGGATGCCCCATCCCTGCAGGCATTCAAGGCCAGGCTGGATGTGGCTCTGGGCAGCCTGATCTGGTGGTTGGTGACCCTGCACACAGCAGGGGTTGGAAGTCAATGAGCACTGTGGTCCTTTGCAACCCAGGCCATTCTAGGGTTCTATGGTTATGGCACCCCTATGGATCCCTATGGCACCCTGTGGGTTCTCTGGGCAGCCTGGTCTGGTGGCTGCTGACCCTGCACACAGCAGGGGTTGGAACTCAGTTATCGCTGTGGTCCTTCCCAACCCAGGCCATTCAGTGGTTCTGAATGAATGGTTCCTTTTGATCTGCAGCAGTTGATGTTTCCAGGGTCTTTGCACTGCCAGCAGCGGTGGGTGGGAGCCCAGGGGGCGTTTAGCAGTGCTGGAGGGTTCCCAGCTCTGCTCCACCCCTCGCTGGTGGCATGCAGTCTGTTGACTGCTCACCTTGGACGTCTTGTTTGTTACATTGGTTCATAAGGTGACCTCAGATGTGTGATGGGAGATCTCTAGAAGTTCAGTGAGTGAACTGAATGCACGAATTGAAGCAATTTGTTACCTGGTGGCTGCGACTGCAGGTGAAATGAAATTCCTAAGGCACGGCAGACAAACACAGCACCGTTTAAAATGATGGCTGTGGTTCGCACAGAGCCACCTAGGGCAAAGAGGGGGCTCCCATTTGCTCTGCTGTTCTGACACGGGGTTGTTGGCAGGGGCTGATCTGATGGCCTCGGGTGGAAGCCTGGAGTTGCATGCACCAACACTGTGACAGGAGTAACAGATTTCCTATCTT
Organism: Pavo muticus; assembly: GCA_016647715.1. Lineage (NCBI taxonomy): Eukaryota > Metazoa > Chordata > Aves > Galliformes > Phasianidae > Pavo > Pavo muticus. The sequence goes on from JACDJE010000844.1 coordinate 21,669, forward strand.
CCAAATAACAGCAGTGCAGGCATTGGGCCTGCAGCCTTGGAATGAAAGCACTGGGAGACCTGAGCAGAAAATACAGACAGGAGGGTTGGAAAAGGGCTGTGCTCCAGCATCCTTTGCTTGGCCCTTGTGGGATTTCCATGGCAGTTTGTTGTGTCTGAAGCAGGAACTCCTGGGGTGCTCTGAAAACTGGAAGCGCTCCGTGCAGATCGGTGTGAGGTTGGCAGGTGGGAGGCCTTAAGCTGAGAGATCCTTCCCGGGTAGGAGTGAAATCCTTAGCTGAGAGGTGCCTGCGGGAGCAGGTCCTGGGAGGGACGAGCGCAGCTCACGGCCCGCTGCAGCAGGGTTGGCAGGCAGCAGCCGCCGTCCATTGCACAGTGCAGAAATAGGAACCCAGCACACCTTAACCGGGAGACAGATCCGTTCCCACTCTTCTGTCTAATGCAGCCAGTGTTTCCGTGTCCTGTTACCATGCCAGCCCAAGGAGTTTGTCCGTAGGCATCGCTGTGCTCTCCTGGGAGTTGCTCACGGGATATTAGCAGCCTGCTCTCCTCTCTTCTGTTTTATCGAGCCAAAGGCACGCTTTGAATCATTTGTTTCCAAGCTTTGGAGGCTTGGGACGTTCTGGGAGCCTGGCAGTTCTTCACTGCCCACCACGCTGTGAGTGCTGTCTTTACCAGCAGCCAGCTGTGGCTCCTTTGGGGTCGCAGCTGAGAAATCTCTCCTCGTTGCTCTCCAGGACGTGTCCTTGGTGGCCCTCAGAACCCTTTTGGTTCGCTCCCCCATTGGAACCCGGCAGTCCCTCCCATGCTGATGGTTGCGTGGCCGTGCTGGGAGCCTGGCAGGCAGAAGTGAATCATTTTGGGTTGCCCTCTCCTCTTCGTGGTACCCAGGCAACAAAACCAAGGTGTGTAAGCCCAGGAAGCTGTGCATGAACTTACATATAAGCACAGGGCAGAGATCATTTCCCAACCTGTGTGGAACAGCCGCTGCTTGTCAGGCGATCCCATCTGCTTGTGCTTGGGGTGCTGTGGAGGCCTCAGCTGTTGGGAGTGTCTGGAAGCAGAGAAGCAGGTCCAGCCAGGGAAGGCATCACCTGAGAGAGGGAGAGTGGGAACTGGCTGTGCAGGCAGAACACGTCACAACAAGCACTGCAGTCAGCACTGCAGAGGCAGATAAAGCTGCCCGAGGTGCTGAGCCATCACCAGGGCTGGCACTGAGCAGCAGCAGATGGAAGGGAAGCACGGAGCCAGCTTCCTTTTGCTGAGGTGGAGAAATGGAGTCCCGTCTCGGTTCCGTTTGGATTCACGCCTGACGTTTCACTCGGGAGGGTGGAGAAAAATGCAGGTCTGCTTTTGGTGGTGGTTCAAATGTGGGGCTTTGTGGCCTCCTAATGATCCTCCAGACCCCTTTTCTGAGCCTGGAATTTCACACTGCTCTTCTGGAGATGAAGTGAAACCCATTGAGATGTGTCCAGTGAGGCTGTGGATGCCCCTCCCTGGGAGCACTCAGGGCCGGGCTGGATGGGGCTGTGGGCAGCCTGGGCTGTGGGGGCTGACCCTGCCTGCAGCAGGGCTTGGAACTGCATGGTCTTAAAGGTCCCCTCTAACCCAAGCCACTCCGTGCCTCTGTGTCTGAGGCATCAAATAAAGCACAAGCTACCAAGCTCTCCATATCTGTATTTAGGTTCTGCTCTTAGTTTAGAGGTAAAAGGAGAACTTTTATGTCTGTCTTCTGTCATTTCCCCCTCCTCTGCCTGAGCTGAAACGTGTCCTTATGGCTGGATGTTTGTCTCTGCAGAGATCCGTGCAGGCTATAGTAACTGAATGAGGAGCTGCACGCTCCTTTCTCTCCACCTGTTTCTCCCCCTGCCAACGCAGGGACAAGGGGGAATGGTTTTAAACTGAGTCAGGGGAGGTTTAGGTTGGATGTTAGGAGGAAGTTTTCCACCCAGAGGGTGGTGAGGCACTGGAACAGGTTGCCCAAGGAGGCTGTGGATGCCCCATCCCTGCAGGCATTCAAGGCCAGGCTGGATGTGGCTCTGGGCAGCCTGGGCTGCTGGTTGGTGACCCTGCACACAGCAGGGGTTGGAACTCAATGAGCATTGTGGGCCTTTGCAACCCAGGCCATTCTAGGGTCTGTGATATTATGGGTCCCTATGGCACCCCATGCATCCTCAGGGCATCCCTATGGATCCTTATGGCACCCACTGGATGCCATTGGCACCCTATGGATCCTTAGGACACCCTATGGATCCTTAGGGCACAGCTATGGATCCCTATGGCACCCTATGGAACGCTGTGGCATCCTATGAATCCTTATGGCACCCTATGGGTTCTCTGGGCAGCCTGGTCTGGTGGTTGGTGAGCCTGCACATAGCAGGGGGTTGGAACTCAATGAGCACTGTGGTCCTTTGCAACCCAGGCCATTCTAGGATTCTATGGTTTGATGATCCCCACTGATCCCATTGAGCCCATAGGGACCAGAGAGCCCATAGAGTCCCATTGATCTCATAGGGACCATAGAACCCACTGATTCCATAGAGCCCCTAGGGATCATAGAACCCACTGATCCCATAGAGCCTGTAGGGATCACAGAACCCATTGAGCCCATAGAGCCCATAGGGATCATAGAACCCATTGATCCCATAGGGACCACAGAACCCACTGATTCCATAGAGCCCATAGGGATCACAGAACCCACTAATCCCATTGAACCCATAGGGATCACAGAACCCACTGATCCCATAGAGCCCATAGGGATCACAGAACCCATTGATCCCATTGAGCCCGTAGGGATCATAGAACCCACTGATCCCATAGAGCCCATAGGGATCACAGAACCCATTGATCCCATAGAGATCATAGAACCCATTGAGCCCATAGGGAACACAGAACCCATTGATCCCATAGAGCCCGTAGGGATCACAGAACCCATTGATCCCATAGAGCCCGTAGGGATCACAGAACCCATTGATCCCATAGAGCCCGTTGGGATCACAGAACCCATTGATCCCATAGAGCCCGTAGGGATCACAGAACCCATTGATCCCATAGAGCCCATAGGGATCATAGAACCCATTGATCCCATAGAGCCCATAGGGATCATAGAACCCATTGATCCCATAGGGCTCATAGGACTGATTGAGCCCACTGAGCCCATAGGGATCATAGAACCCATTGATCCCATAGGGCTCATAGGACCGATTGAGCCCACTGAGCCCATAGGGATCATAGAACCCACTGATCCCATTCAGCCCATAGGGATCACAGAACCCATAGGGACCGCTGATCCCATGGGGACCTTAGACCCCTGGAACAGGGATGCACTGGAACAGGCTGCCCAAGGAGGCTGTGGATGCCCCATCCCTGCAGGCATTCAAGGCCAGGCTGGATGTGGCTCTGGGCAGCCTGGTCTGGTGGCTGGTGACCCTGCACACAGCAGGGGTTGGAACTCAATGAGCACTGTGGTTCTTTGCAACCCAGGCCATTCTGTGATTCTGTGTGTTGTGGATGAGGAGGGCAGAGATCACCTACAGAGGTGCAACCAATGCAGGCTTTGGGAGAGCCCGGGCAGATGGGTGGGGGAGGCCTTCGCAGCTGAGATGAGCTCCTGCCTCTCATCAGCCCGTCTGATCTGCTTTCTTCTCCCACTTGTCGGGTTTTCTGCGGGCTCCTTCCTGCTTTCCTTCATCCGCTGCCCCTGAGCATGGGAGGAGTAGCTCATAAGCCGCTCCAAAGCCTGCCTGCTCCTTCGGCCTCTTCCTGCACACAGGCACAGTGTGTATTAACGTGCAGAGCAGCGGTGCTGAGTGCTCCTCTACCCTGCCCTCTGCTCCCCTGTCTGTGTTCGTGGTGGGCTGGGAGGAGGAACTTCTCGGGGAAGGACTCAGGTCCGTGGTTTGGGGTCGTTCATTACCTGCAATGGTGAGGCTCTAATTAACTGCTGGTGCTTTTGGAGAGCTGGTCTAGAAGCTCTGGAACAAACAAATCCGCAGCTGTGTCCTCTTGTTCCACGCACCCTCAGTGGCGGAGCGTGATACTCCCAATGAGACTCCTCTGTTTCATGCAGGTTCCTTTTCTTTGGGCACTGGGATGGTTCTTGTGTTAGGAAACTCCATCCAGGTGTTGTTTTCCTGACGTCCCCATAGAGGCTGGCTGTGGTGGAGCGCTCATAAGCCGCTCGGTTGCACAGCAGGTGATGCATGTAGTGCTGAACTCACACATCTCCCTGTTCCTTTGCACCCCTTGGATATCCTTCCCTTGCAAGTTTGCCATGCTTAACGTGGGTTAGGTTATGAGGGCTTCTTAAGCAAGGACCAGCGTAATGGTTGCTGGCACTTTGCCTCTCTGACTCCCAGCCAAAGCCTTCTGCTGTCACTGAAAATGGAACCAAAGCAGCGCGGGTGTCCGTGTGTCCCCTCTTGGGATTCAGGGCCATCAGCTGCTTGTTGCTGGGGCGGTTCAGCAATGGGAGAGCTGAAAGGAAATCAGAAAGGAATTAGTGATCCTGTCTTACCCATTAGCAGGTGCTCCTTGCTCCATAGGAGTCCAAATCAAATGGGATGTTACGGGAGGGACGGAATTACTCTGTGCTGCTGCAGCCTCACCTCGAGCGCTGGTACAGCTTTGGGTGCCGTAGCATGAGGAGGGCATAAAGCTATTGGAGAGCATCCAAATGAAGGCTGCAGAGACGGTCAGGGTGTGTGGGGGGGGATGTATGAGGGGCAGCCCTGAAGGGGGCCCATTGCATGCACGGCTTCCTCTCAAAGAGGCCGGCAGGGTCAGCATTAGGAAGAGGTTCTGCAGCAGAGGGCAGGGAGCAGCCCCCAGGCAGGAGGGTGCCCTGAGATGCTGGAGGTTGGGGACATTGGGGCAGCACTCAGCTGGGTTTGGGGTGGTCCCGTGTGGGGCCCTGCATTGGGCTCAGTGATCCCTGTGGGTTTGATTCCGTGATATAAAGCTTCGCTCCACTCCCAGCTTGGAGCTCCAGTCCCAGAAATGAGACGGGAGAAGAGAATAATTCAGAGGGACTCGACCAGAGGATTGCCAGCCAGAGACACAGAACGTGCCAGGAACAGCTGGGCGAGGTGGCGTTGTCCGTCTAGGAGCGTGATGGCTGAGCTGATGTGCACCATCAGGGTGGCACGGTGAGGTTCAGGAGGTCCCGGTTTTCCTATCCAAAGCAAAGAGGAATGGCTTCCAATGGGTTCCAAAGCACAGCAGGCTGTTGCTGGTAGCTGAGCTGCAGGACTGCTGCCTCTGGCTGCTGTAGGTACTGAGGTTGTGGATGGGTCTGGGGGAACTTCGTGAGTTTATGATAGCAAAATGCTTTGAAGTCATTGGAGCATTTCTGGCTCAGGGCGTCCGTGTGCCTCAAGGAGCTCAGCTGGAGCTGGGGAAGCTGGTGAGCAGGAATGCTCATCCCGTCTCTGTGTGTTCTCCAGATCGGCGGCTCTTAGATCCTTTTGGAAATGGGGTTCTGGACTGCCGGGACATTTGATCTGATCCCACACAGCAGGTTTCCTCTTCTGTTCTCCCTTGGTCATCCCATCTCAGTAAGGGAGGCTTTGGGCACTGAGGATGGGTGCTGGATACCAAACATCTGGGGGCTCTTTGATTAGACAGGCCGGGAAGTAAAGACCTTTGGGGCCTGAGAGCACCAATAGGGTGTACTGCATGGGACGGGATTGGGAAACCCTGTAATCTGTATGGAGGATCTGTAATCTGTATGGAGGATTATGACCCAAATCAACATCGTTCATGTGAGGAAGAGTCATCAGAGCAACCTAATGAGGGGAGATGGCCCGCGTTATTTCAGACGCTGTTTCGGATTAATGGCCGCCCACAGGAGCACTGTGAGGCGAGGTGTGTCAGCGCAGCATGGCTCTTGCAGGGCTGCTAAGTGCCCCGCGGTGCGCGCAGGGCGCTGCAGCGCCCTTCCATTGCAGGCCTAATTGCCTTTCGCTCGTGGCGAGGAAAGTGCACGGCGGGGATCGTCATGGGATTTCTGCAGGCACGGCTTCCCCCACGCTGGCTGCGCGATGGGTCCGTGCTCTGCCAGCTGTTAGCTGGGTGGGCGCGCTGAAATCACTGCAGCGTGTAAAAGCTGATGGCTTTCAGAAGGCTTTGATAAGAGCTGTCACAGAGCTCTCTGAAAAGGGTCACAGAATGGCCTGGGCTGGAAAGGACCACGGGGGTAACTGAGTTCCAACCCTGCTGTGTGCAGGGTCAGCAGCCGCCAGAGCAGGCTGCCCAGAGAACACATAGGGTGCCATAGGGATCCACAGGGTGCAATAGGGATCCATAGAGTGCCATAGGGACCCATAGCAGTGCCATAAGAACCCATAGGGTGCCATAGGGATCCACAAGGTGCCATAAGAACCCATACGGTGTCGTAGGGATCCACAGGGTGCCATAGAGATCCATAGGGTGCCATAGAGATCCATAGGGTGCCATAGGGATCCATAGGGTGCCATAAGAACCCATAGGGTGCTATAGGGATCCATAGGATTCCACAGGGTGCCATAGGGACCCATAGCAGTGCCATAGGGATCCATAGTGTGCCATAGGGATCCATATGGTGCCATAATCATAGAATCATCATAGAGTCCTAGAATGGCCTGGGTTGAAAAGGACCACAGTGATAACTGGGTTCCGACCACCTGCTGTGTGCAGGGTCAGCAGCCACCAGACCAGGCTGCCCAGAGAACCCACAGGGTGCCATAGGGATCCACAGGGTGCCATAAGAACCCATAGGGTGTCATAGGGATCCACTGGGTGCCATAAGGATGCATAGGGTGCCATAGGGATCCACAGGGTGCCATAAGAACCCATAGGGTGTCATAGGGATCCACAGGGTGCCATAAGGATCCACTGGGTGCCATAAGGATGCATAGGGTGCCATAGGGACCCATAGCAGTGCCATAGGGATCCACTGGGTGCCATAAGGATGCATAGGGTGCCATAAGGATCCACTGGGTGCTGTAAGGATGCAGAGGGTGCCATAGGGATCCACAGGGTTCCATAAGAACCCATAGGGTGCCATAGGGATCCACAGGGTGCCATAAGAACCCATAGGGTGCTATAGAGATCCATAGGGTGCCATAGGGATCCACTGGGTGCCATAAGGATGCATAGGGTGCCATAATCATAGAATCACAGAATCCTAGAATGGCCTGGGTTGCAAAGACCCACAATGCTCACTGAGTTCCAACCCCTGCTATGTGCAGGGTCGCCAACCACCAGCCCAGGCTGCCCAGAGCCACATCTGGCCTGGCCTTGAATGCCTGTAGGGATGGGGCACCCACAGCCTCCTTGGGCGAGCCGTTCCCATACAGGTGATAATAGATGCTGGAATCGTTAAATCCAGGGAGAAATGTGGGTAACTCTGGGACAAAACCTCACCAACCCGGCTGAAAAGCCAGAATAGTGCAAATAAAGCAGGTGCTGCTGCTGCAGGGTTATCCGTACCACTGTATGCCCTTTGGGGTTATAAGCAGTTCTGGCTGGTGATAGTGTGAGTGTATTTATTACAGTAAGCCCAGATTTCCCAGGTAATCCAAATTGCTGCTTTCTGAAGTGTGGTTGGAAATCCCATGTTGTGTTAATAGGTTTTCTGCTGGGCTGCTGTCGATCGTTAAAGGGAAGGCATTGATGCTCATTGATAGCAGACATCCCAGCGTGGGGGCTGTGCCTGGTGCTGCTCAGGAGGATGCTGAGATGTTCGGGTTGTCGTTATGCAGTCCCGGTCAGCTGCAGTGGCAGCACGAAGCTTTAGGAAGCGGTCACTGTCAGTAAACGCAGCATCAGAAACTGATGGGATGTGTTTAAGATGAAGAACAAGGTACTGAAATGCAGAATGGAGGTTGGAAGTGAACGTGGAGCGGTTTGCTGTGACGTGCAGCGTACGATGAAGGCACTATGGGGGCACTTCCCTTGGTATGGGGCTGCAGAGATGAACGGCGTTTTGAGGGGGAGTCCAAAGAATTGGTAACAGAAAGCCACAAACATCATCCAGAGACAGCAGACAGCAGCAAGCCTGCTGGGTTCAGCATGGCCAGAGCTCAGAGCGATGCACGCCGCACCGGAGCGGACCAGGATGTGGCACTGGGTAACCTTCCTACTTTGCTAATGCAGGCATTGAGGCAGTTAACGTTGGAAGGTGAAGATTAATTTGACTTCGCAATGAGATTCATTGTCAGCACCCATCCAATGCACGCATTTAAACGTGGTTACTGGGAGGTGTGTGTGAGCGCCGGGGCTGTGATGGGTTGGTCTGCTCTTTTTTGCCCTCTGTATCTGCCCTCCTGTCCTCTGCCCGCTGCTCCATTGGCTCCCAGCAGTCAGAACTGCGCCGAGCGGCGCTGTGTGCTGCCTGCTGGCCGTGGCTGTTGCTTCCCCCCCTATAGGCTGAAATAGAAGCGATGTACTGCTCGTACTGAGGCCTTGCCTGAAGGACCTGCTGAGTGGTTTTCTTGTGGCACCGCTGTAGAACTGCACGTAGGGCTTTCCATCTCCCTTGGACAACCACAGCTACAGGCAGAATGAGAGGGAGACACTGAGCTGCAGCACTCAGGGCAGGCATTCGGTGGCTGGCAATAGTCAGTGCTAAGCCAGTGGTCTGCAGCACCACACCAGGTCATTGAATAGTCCCCTTCACGTTCTCTTTGGTAAGAGGAGGCTGTGGCCATGCAGCAGGCACTGCAGAATGGAAATGCAAGCTTTAAATTATTAAGATTATAGAGACCCAAATCAGCCCATAAAACAGTTAGATAGGTTTGTATTGAGCAGATATCCCGAAGCGTCAGTGATGTTTCCTCTCTATTTAATGCTTTGGTCAGTAAAAGGAAGCAGTGATAATAACGCTGCGAGGTGCTTGATTGTGGGGAAGGACAACAGAAATAGAAGGCCCCGCACAGCACCCGGGGTCAGCTGGTAAACTGAGGCATCAGGACTAATTTGTACGTGTGCTAATTAAGGATCCATGGATAGCGAAGGGAGGCTGCATCTCAACGACATCCCAAAACACAGCAGGTATCGGAGCGAGCAGTGAGCTGAAGTTCAGTGAAGATCGATGCACGCAGGTGTGAAATCAGGAGCAGGGGAGCAGTTTTATCTTAAAGGCGCTGTTTCTTATGCAGCCAGGATGCCATCGGGCTCCTGGGCACAGCTGCAGCCACAGCCTTTTCTCCCAGGTGTTGGTACAGAGTGGGCGAAGATCTCCTTGAGAGCAGCCCTGGGAGAAGGACTTGGGGGTCCTGGTGGACCAGAAGCTGGACATGAGCCAGAGGGCTGGAGCAGCTCTCCTGTGAGGAAAGGCTGAGGGATCTGGGCTTGTTCAGCTTGGAGAAGAGAAGGCTGGGGGAGACCTCATGGTGGCCTTCCTGTACTTGAAGGGAGCGTATAAACAGGAGGGGAACAGCTGTTTACGAGGGTGGATGGCGATAGGACAAGGGGAAATGGTCTTAAAGTGAGACAGGGGAGGTTTAGGTTGGATATCAGGAGGAAGTTTTTCACTCAGAGGGTGGTGAGGCACTGGAACAGATTGTCCAAGGAGGCTGTGGATGCCCCATCCCTGCAGGCATTCAAGGCCAGGCTGGATGTGGCTCTGGGCAGCCTGGCCTGGTGGCTGGCGACCCTGCACACAGCAGGGGTTGGAACTCAATGAGCAATGTGGGCCTTAGCAACCCAGGCCATTCTAGGATTCCATAATTCTATGGGTCCCTGTGGCACCCTGTGGATCCCTGTGGCACCTTATGGATCCCTATGGCACCTTATGGATCCTTATGGCACCCTGTGAATCCCTGTGGCACGTTATGGATCCCTATGGCACACTATGGATCTTATGGCACCCTGTGGATCCCTATGGCACCCAATGGATCCCTGTGACACCCTATGGATCCTTATGGCACGCTATGGGTCCCTATGGCACCCTATGGATCCTTATGGCATGCTATGGATCCCTATGGCACCCTGTGAATCCTTGTGGCACCTTATGGATCCTTGTGGCACCCTGTGTATCCCTATGGCACCCTATGGATCCTTATGGCATGCTATGGGTCCCTATGGCACCCTGTGGATCCCTATGGCACCCTATGGATCCTTATGGCACGCTGTGGATCCCTGTGGCACCCTGTGGATCCTTATGGCACCCTGTGGATCCCTATGGAACCCCATGGCACCCTATGGCAGTGCTGTGGGTCCCTGTGGCACCCTGTGAATCCCTATGGCACCCTAGGGGTTCTCTGGGCAGCCTGGTCTGGCGGTTGCTGACCCCGCACGCAGCAGGGGTTGGAACTGGATATCACTGTGGTCCTTCTCAACCCAGGCCATCCTGTGATGCTTCTATGAAATCAAGACGTTTATTTCCTGCCTGGCAGCCCTGAGCCACTCGTGACCAAATGTGTCTGTATTGGATGGCTCTCACTGCGTATGCAGTCCATGTTACTGACTGACAGGGCTGCCCTGGGGCATCAGAAACGTGGCAGATGTGGCACAAAGCCCTGTGAGAGACTCAGCCCTTCTCAGCCAGCAGCTGGAAGCCAGGGCAAGTGCCTGTGGGCACCTCGGGTGGCATTAAACCCATGTGCAGGTACCTCTGCTCCTAGAGTCAAGTTTGGAACAATTGCCAGGCCATATTGGCAGGATCAGACGGGGCCTTTGCTTTCTTGTGCGATGCAAGGCAGTGTTCTTGTGTGCTTCATCTTGCCACTCCCCTTCTGCTGTTTCATTATGGGTTGTGTGGCTTTGGTGCTGAGGATCTTCCTTCAGAACGCGGCGCAGGGCTGGACGGAGGGATGGCCAGCAGCTCGCTGTGAGGTCCCATGGCTGCTGGCAGCTGCAGAGGCTGGAGGAGCTGACTGATAGGGGTGTGTGTGGGTCGGTTCCTCAGTCATAGGGTCAGAATCCTAGAATGGCCTGGCTTGGAAAGGACCGCAATGCTCACTGAGTTCCAACCCTGCTGTGTGCAGGGTCACCAACCAGCAGACCAGGCTGCCCAGAGAACCCATAGGGTGCCATCAGGATCCATGGGGTGCCATAGGGATCCATTGGGTGCCATAAGGATCTCTAGGGTGCCATAAGGATCCATAGGGTGCCATAAGGATCTGTAGGGTGCCATAGGGATCCATTGGGTGCCATAAGGATCTATAGGGTGCCATAGGGATCCATTGGGTGCCATAAGGATCCATAGGGTGCGAATGGGATCCATTGGGTGCCATAAGGATGCATAGGGATGCCCTGAGGATGCATGGGGTGCCATGGGGACCCATAAAATCATAGGTCATAGTATGGCCTGGATTGAAAAGGCCCACAATGCTCATTGAGTTCCAACCCCCTGCTGCGTGCAGGGTCGCCAACCAGCAGCCCAGGCTGCCCAGAGCCACATCCAGCCTGGCCTTGAATGCCTCCAGGGATGGGGCATCCACAGCCTCCTTGGGCAGCCTGTTCCAGTGCCTCACCACCCTCCAAGTGAAAAACTTCCTCCTAACATCCAACCTAAACCTCCCCTGTCTCACTTTAAGAACATTCCCCCTTGTCCTGTCACCATCCACCCTCGGTAAACAGCCATTCCCCCTCCTGTTTATACGCTCCCTTCAAGTACTGGAAGGCCACCATGAGGTCTCCCCGCAGCCTTCTCTTCTCCAGGCTAAACAAGCCCAGATCCCTCAACCTTTCCTCACAGGAGAGCTGCTCCAGCCCTCTGATCATCTTAGTGGCCCTCTGACCATCCCAGTGACTCTCTGACCATCGTAGTGGCCCTCTGACCATCCCAGTGGCCCTCTGATCATCTTAGTGGCCTCCTCTGGACCCTCTCCAAGAGCTCTACGTCCTTCCTGTGCTGGGGGCCCCAGGCCTGGACGCAGCACTCAGATGGGCCCTCACAGGAGGTGAGCAGAGGGGGGCAATCCCCTCCCGCTCCCTGCTGGCCACCCCTTTTCAGTGCAGCCCAGAACACAGCTGGCCTTCCGTGCTGCAGGCGCACACTGCTGGCTCATGCCCAGCTTCTGGTCCACCAGGACCCCCAGGTCCTTCTCCACAGGGCTTATAACAGTGTGTGATAATCGTTGTCACTCTGGATTCAGGATATCAAAGAAGGGAATCGTTAAATTCTCATCAGAAGAACAAAGGCATAAAAGCAAACATTTGCATCTAAATTGAATGAGAGCCTTTGTCAGTGAGCTCTATCCCACATGGGCTGTCCATCTCACAGAGCCCTCCCTCTGCTGTTACTGCTGCTGGACATCGCCTTCATTTTGGTCTTTCCTGGAACTCCCACCTGACAGCTGCCACAGCTTTAATAGGGGATGAGGAACTGCTTATGATAGGATGAGTCCTTAGGGCTGGAAGGGACCTTTAAAGGTCACTGTGTCTGACTGCCCTGCACTGCACAGGGACCCTGACAGGAGAAGGGGCCAGCACCTCCCTCTGCATTTCTCCTGCTCCGTTCGTTGCACTGAGGTCGCCCCTCAGCCTTCTTTTCTGCAGGCTGTGCAGTCCAGGTGTGCTCAGCCCCTCCTCACAGCACGTGAGCAGGGGGGTGCCTGCAAGGGGGGGCAGAGCAGGGGGTGCCTGCAAGGGGGGGCAGAGCAGGGGGGTACCTGCAGAGGTGGGCAGAGCAGGGCAGGGGGGTGCCTGCAAGGGTAGGCAGAGCAGGGGGTGCCTGCAGAGGTGGGCAGAGCAGGGGGGTGCCTGCAGAGGTGGGCAGAGCAGGGGGTGCCTGCAGAGGTGGGCAGAGCAGGGGGTGCCTGCAGAGGTGGGCAGAGCAGGGGGGTGCCTGCAAGGGGGGGCAGAACAGGGGGTGCCTGCAGAGGTGCATGGAATCCAAAAGCTGCATCAAAGTGCATTACCAATTGTAGCAGTTTCTGTTCAGGAGGTACCAAAGTCACTCTTGTGGGATTGTTCTCCTTGATCAGCTCATGTTTACCTTGATAATACGTGAAGCAGGGTAATATCTGAAGCTGCAGCTGACTTCTCTGCTGCTGACGTGGACAGGAAGGTGCTTTGAAGTTGCTCATTCTGTGCATCTTTTGCCATGCAAAGCATGGGGTTCGCTCTTTGTGGAATAGCAGCACATGAGAAGCTGGAGGAGGTGACTGGGGCAGTGCTGAGGGCTGGGGGATTCCTTCGCAGGAGCCAGGTGCTCTGTAGGCCTTACAAATGGTTCAGTGCAAACAGACAGCACTGGTTGTATAGGTGGAGACGAAGCAGCATTCTTCATGCCAGCCATTGTGTTGCTGCTGGTTGGGAAGTCAAGGAGTGGCAGCCAGTCCTGCGGCGTGCAAAAAGCACACGAAGCTCAGCACGTCACCTGACGCAGCACTGAACTCCTTTTCCAGCCATGTAGGTGCTAACAGCTGCTAACTGGAAAGCACTCTAAGCTAACTGCTGACTTGGAAACGCTGCTCTGGGGGTTGGCGACCCTGCACGCAGCAGGGGTTGGAATGAGATGAGCACTGTGGGCCTTTGCAACCCAGGCCAGTCTAGGATTCTGTGATTCTACTCCAGTAGCTTTAAGGAAAGCTGTTATGTAGAATATCACTGCATTGTCACTGCGGGCACAAATCCCTGCTGCAGAGCATCCTTTTGGCCTGGGCAGTCGGCTGTGTTCGAAACAGTGGATGAAATGATGTTCATAGGATCATAGATCATACACTGGCCTGGGTTGCAAAGGCCCACAATGCTCATTGTGTTCCAACCCCTGCTGTGTGCAGGGTCACCAACCAGCAGCCCAGGCTGCCCAGAGCCACATCCAGCCTGGCCTTGAATGCCTGCAGGGACGGGGCATCCACAGCGTCCTTGAGCAACCTGTTGCAGTGTGTAAAGCCTGTAGTCCTCAATCAGAGTATTATTGTTATGTTCATTTGCTCGAGCTTTTTCTCCTTATATACAGAAACTTCAACCCTTTCCAGTTTTCATTGGGCCCAGAGGCTGTGGTAATCCTTCCTTATATACACAACCAGCTGCAAGAGCCGTTGATAGGACAAGGAGGAATGGTCTTAAAGTGAGACAGGGGAGGTTTAGGTTGGATGTTAGGAGGAAGTTTTTCCCCCAGAGGGTGGTGACGCACTGGAACAGGTTGCCCAAGGAGGCTGTGGATGCCCCATCCCTGCAGGCATTCAAGGCCAGGCTGGATGTGGCTCTGGGCAGCCTGGGCTGCTGGTTGGCAATCCTGCACACAGCAGGGGTTGGAACTCAATGATCATTGTGGGCCTTTGCAACCCAGGCCATTCTAGGATTCCATGATTCTATGGGTCCCTATGGCACCCAATGGATCCCAGTAGCACCCTGTGGATTCTTAGGACACCCTATGGATCCTTATGGCACCCAAAGGTGACTTATGAATCCTCAGAGTGCCTTAAGGGAACCTATTCATCCTTAGCACAGACTATGGACCCCTATGGCACCCTCTGGATCCCTATGGCACCCTATGGATCCTTATGGCACCCTATGGGTTCTCTGGGCAGCTTGGTCTGATGGTTGGTGACCCTGCACACAGCAGGGGGTTGGAACTCAATGAGCACTGTGGGCCTTTGCAACCCAGGCCATTCTAGGATTCTATGATGATTCTATGATTATGACACCCTATGGATCCCTATGGCACCCTGTGGATCCCTATGGCACACTATGGGTCCTTATGACACCCTATGGATCCTTATGGCACCCTATGGGTCCTTATGACACCCTATGGATCCTTATGGCACCCTATGGGTTCTCTGGGCAGCCTGGGCTGGTGGTTGGCGACCCTGCACACAGCAGGGGGTTGGAACCAGATGATCATTGTGGACCTTTCCACCCCAAGCCATTCTAGGACTCTGTGATACACTCTCAATCTGTATCAGCCTGTTTTCCACTCTGCACAACCACAAGGTGCAGACATTTCCATTTCTGATAGGCCAGCAGTTGCATTGCCTGTGCTGCAGGACCCCATCTTGCTGAATGCCTTCCAGGTAGCTCCCAAGAGCTGCCCTGCTGCCTTTGCTCTCCAGAATCCCATTCTGTATGTTGTCTTTTTCCCAAGAGCCGCAGAATATTTAAGAAAGCTCCTCCTCAGGGGTTGTGCCGTCTGCTTCCACACAGCCGCCCTGCTGTGATTGCTGCACAAGGAGGGGGTTGGGGCGGCATCCTAAAAGCGTGCTGACTTTGGGATTTCCTCACACTTCCATTCTGGTTGATCTGACGACTTCTGGAGGAGAAGGAGCTCGTTTTTGCAGCAGTGCAGCCTGTCCTCAGGAGCAGCACAGCGGTCAAACGCCGCTGCTCCTGATTCATGGTGCCCACTTGTTAGGGACTGCCCTCCTGCCATTGCAGCCCTGGAGCATTGAGGCTTATCGCAGCAGATCCGTAACGTCTGTTGTGTTTTTTTTTTTTTCCACAGTTCTCAGATCTGTGCATCTGCTTTTGAAGATATCGGCAGCACCTGAAGGACGTGAGGAGCTGCATGGCAGAGCCTGGCCAGGCAGGCAGAGGAATGGCGCACTCAGCAGGCGGCAGCTGCTCTGCACGCAGGGCCTGATGCTGCTTCCTCAGCACTGCCTGCCCAGGAGGAGCTGTCTGGAAGAGGACGCAGCATCTCCCTCCCCACTGCTCACCCCGTGAGCCCAGCAGGGTGACGGGGCAGATTTTCCTGCCTCGTTACTCAGCGTTACTCAGGCCCGGAGTTTGGTGTGATCCAGTTCAGGTGTTTGCTGCAGCCCTCTGGCTCTGTTTTCGCAGGTAAAGGTGACGTGGGGAACCGCCTCCCTTCTCCCCAGCCCCACCTCAGCCCCGCTGCCGTGTGCTGTGGGCCCAGCTCTGATCCCTGAGCTCTGATCCCTGCGCTGCCTGCCCTGCCGCCAGCTGGGCGATGCTGTGTGCTGAGCAGGAGGGCTGACGGCCCTCTGAACGTCCCAGGCTGTGCTGACAAACCTGCTCACTGCCTGCCCTGCGGCCGCACCGCGCCCTGGGCCCAGCCCACAGAGCCAAGCAGACACCCCATGGCTTTCCCAGCCTAAGCTGACACTCCTTAAAGCACACGCAGAGAAATGACAGCTTCCAACACGTATGTGCAGAGCCAACGCCCTCCTGGAAGGCTGTTTTTGCTGTGGCAGCACAAATGGCTGCCGATGTCTGTCCCTGTTTGTCTCATCAGCCTTCCTTCCAGGACCTGTGGGCTGCTGTCCCACCTCAGCTGTAATCTCTATTCAGTCCTACAGGAATTCCTCCAGCTCTGTGTTTGCCCTAAGCCAGTGACTTAAAGGAAAACGTAAATACAACTTTGCTTGTTCAGAAGTGCACTTCTTCAGTTGCTCACTTCTTGCTTGCTCATGTTGACAACCAGAAAGCCTGAGGTGACTTCAGCGACTTCCTCTATTGCAAACACAGCCCCGCTCAGCCTTCCTTTGTTTCCTGCCCTACCTTTCCAGCCACAAATTGCTAGATAGTGGGAAAGGGTTCTGACAGAGCATTGCCTGGCCCTCCTGCTCACAGCTGCCTCCTCGGGCACTTCTTGTTGCCCACCAGAGGTACAGGGGCCCAGCAGGTCTTGGTGCTGACCAGTATGGACACTTTGAGAAAGCAGGCAGTTTTCCTCATAGAATGGTCCAGGTTGAAAAGGCCCGCAATGCTCATTGAGTTCCAACCCCTGCTGTGTGCAGGGTCACCAACCAGCAGCCCAGGCTGCCCAGAGCCACATCCAGCCTGGCCTTGAATGCCTGCAGGGATGGGGCATCCACAGCCTCCTTGGGCAACCTGTTCCAGTGCTCTGAATGAAAAACTTCCTCCTGATATCCAACCTAAACCTCCCCTGTCTCACTTTAAGACCATTCCCCCTTGTCCTATCACCATCCACCCTCGTAAACAGCCGTTCCCCTCCTGTTTAGACGCTCCCTTCAAGTACAGGAAAGCCACAATGAGGTCTCCCCTCTCCCTTCTCTTCTCCAAGCTAAACAAGCCCAGGTCCCTCAACCTTTGCTCATAGGAGAGCTGCTCCAGCCCTCTGATCATCTTAGTGGCCCTCTGACCATCTCAGTGGCTCTCTGACCATCGTAGTGGCCCTCTCATCATCTCAGTGGCCCTCTGATCATCTTAGTGGCCTTCTCCTCTGGACCCTCTCCAAGAGCTCTACGTCCTTCCTGTACTGGGGGCCCCAGGCCTGGACGCAGTACTCCAGATGGGGCCTCACAGGAGCTGAGCAGAGGGGGACAGTCACCTCCCTCTCCCTGCTGGCCACCCCTTTTCAATGCAGCCCAGAACACAGCTGGCCTTCCGTGCTGCAGGCGCACACTGCTGGCTCATGCCCAGCTTCTGGTCCACCAGGACCCCACAGTCCTTCTCCGCAGGGCTGCTCTCAAGGAGAAGAGCATCTCTTTGTGTCCAACTTTCTGTACTCTCTCCCCTCCCCAGGCTGCAGCTGCTCAGCTGGCATCCCCTCAGCCAAGCAGCACTGCTGTCTCCTGCTGCCATTGCCACCTCCTCAGCCCCACCACTGCCACTTCAGCCCCTGCAGCACCAGCACTGAAACCACACTTACAGCCAAACCGCCATCATCATTCATCCTCACCTGTTGCTTGTTACCCTGCCTCATGTACCCATTTCCCCCTGCATAGGTGCCCAGGCCAGGTCCAGCAGCACTTATCAGCTTGAGCTTCACGCAGTGACTGCTGTGATGGACAAATGCCTTACCAGTGAGACTGACCTCGTTGGTGGAAGTGCCAGCTTACACACCCACAGTTTACGAGAGGCAGAATTGCTCATAGCAGCGGCTCATGATTTGCATGGGGATGAACCCTGCTGTTTTTTTTGTTCTACAGTTTAGTCATTAGTGGGAATTTAGTTTGGAAAAGACCTGCCTAAAACTATTTTATTCAGCAATTGGTTCTTGACTCAGAGATTCTTGGCCTTTGTCAGCAATCAGGACCTGTAAATCCTGGTGAAATATGAACTGCTATGCAGTGAGAGGGAAGGCTCAGGTGGGCTGATACGTGCGTGTCAGTACGGCCAGGTGCGGTGTTGAAGTGAAAACAGTTCTTCATCCTGGGATGCTGGAAGTGGCAGAAGCCAAAATGAGATGAGAAGCAATGCCACACATCAGATTGGTGATCAGAGGCCTGGAGGTGAGCATCGTGGTCCTTTTCAAACCAGGCCATTCTGTGGTCCTATGATATCAATTTGGTATTTCCTTACCAAGCATGGCAAGCAGGGGTGCATAGGGAAGAGTGGCAAGACTTCCCCAGAGATCTCTTGTGGTCCACAGCGATACCTTTAATGGTCTTTGGAGGGTTTTCCTTCCGTCTGTGGAGATGTCCGTTTGCTTTCTGAACGCTTGCAATGTAGTAATTGCTAAAGCATCCTTTGGGAAGGCACTCTGTGCAGTAGGAGCAGCTGAGGAAGCTTCCCTGATGTCCAGTCTGAAACCACGGCCTGCTCCTTTCGTTTGAAAGCCTTTCAGTTCTTGCAGCGGAGGAGAAAACAGCCGTCTGTCCCTGCTCATATTGTGTAGACCTCTTATCTGGGCTAAAGAATTGTACTTAGCGTTCACAACGGCCTCCTGAGATGTGAGGACGAGACTTTCACATGTGCAGCATGTCCAGCTTTTCAGTTCCCTCTAAACCCGTATTCTTTAATAAGTCACGCTTCAGATTAGCTGACCTTCTTCCTTTTAATATCCATTTTTGCCTTCTTGATTCATGACAGCATTGAAATACTGATCGATGTAATACAGAATTAAGGTTGCTCAATCACTTTATCAGCATTTAATTCTCTCTGCCATTTTAATTGTCAAGTCAGTGTCATGAGGCTCCTGTTTTCCTTCTTTGTTCTTGCAGTTGCTGCTCAGCTCAAGCTAGCGTTATCGGGCATTTCACCCGCGTGCCTGTTCATCCCCTTCATGGATTGTGTCTGAATAGGGTGAACAGCGTGGCCTCCAGCACGGCCCGTGGGGCTCCTGTGAAGCTGTGGAGCTCCACGGGGCATGGAGCTCAAGCGCTGCATTGCAGCAGAACGGTGTGACTGAGGATTTGGTGTCACTGCAGTGGGGAGTGGCAAAGAAGAGAAGAAAAACGAGGATGGTGCTGTATGAAGCGTTCGTGATTTCGTTGCTTTGGTGCTGTGGCCTGGCTGGGGAGGTCTGTGGATCCAGGAAAGGCCTTCAGGCCACGAAAGCATTGAACCCTGAGAGCACTTCCTTCACATGAGGGGTTAGGACACTGCCAGCATGGTTAACAGCAGGTGCAGAGGTGACCTGAGCACCCCAGAATGGAGGTATTTAGTGGTCCCCATCTTACAGTATAGTCCTGAAGCCTTTTTTTCTTCCTCCCACAACCAGGGCAGTCATTTCTGAATTGAAAACAGGAGCTCCTTCCACCCTTTGTGCTCAGCGTCCTTATGAAGGCAGCTTTACATCAGCAGTCAAGGGCTGCCATGCTCTTTTTTCCTGACTATGAGGAAGCCTCTGTGGATGTGTCAGTGATGGAAGCACTGGCACTGCAGTGGAGGTTAGGAAGCTTTGGAGCTCCCTTCAGACCAATGAGGTGCCATTATATATGGGCTGTATTTCTGTCATGATCAACTTTTCTTCCAAAATCTGGTTAAAATCAGGTTTGTCTCCGGTCTCGAGCAATAGGTTCCCTCCAGGCACCTCACTGTAAAAGACCACATAAATCAGCTCAGCTTTTCCCAGCCGTAGCTCCAGGAGGCTGAAGCAGCCATCGTGCCCCTGGTTTCTCTTCCCTCATGGCTCCCACGAGGACTTCTGAGCATACAGCAGTATGGCACCCTGATACCTGCCTGCATCCCCTTGCTTCTATTCACACGCTGAGGTGACGTTAAAACACAATGCTAAGGGTGCAGTGGGGGCATTTGTAGACCTGCATGTGCATTTGCATTGACTACTATATTGTTATTATTGTTATTATTTTGCATTTGGAAATGAGCTTCAGTGGCATTCAGATAATAACCAGCAGCATCGTTTTTTTTCAGAGAAAAAGATAGAAAGATTAAAATAAAAGACAAATTTCAGCTTAGCTGTGAGCAGCCTCTGGCCCAGGTGCATCGTTTGGTTCATCACTGTGATGCCCTAATTGACTTGTTTCTTATTTTGCCCCCAAATGTTTAACTGCATTAAATTCCTTCAGTGATTACCACCTTTGCCTGCTTTAAGGTGAGCATTAATTATGAATAAGCTTTCTGGTAATCTCAGATATGGATACAGATTGCAAGAAGAGCTCCTTGAGAGTGGTCCTGCTGAGAAGGGCTGAGAGGTCCTGGTAGGTGAAAAAGTGAGCCAACATTGTGTGCCTGCAGCCTGGAAGGTCAGTAATATCCCAGGCTGCATCAGAAGAAGAGGCCAGCAGAGCAAGGGAGGTGATGGTGCCTCTGTGCTCTGCCCTCCTGAGGCCCCAGTTGGAGTATTGCATCCAGCTCTGTGGTCCCCAAGGCAGGAAAGATACCGAGGTATTGGAGAGGGTCCAGAGGAGGGCCATGAAAGTGGTCACGGGGCCACAAAGGTGGTCAGGGGGCCACGGAGGTGATCGGAGGGCCATGGAGGTGGTCAGAGGACTGTGAAGGTGGTCAGAGGGCAGTGGAGGTGGTCCGAGGGCCATGGAGGTGGTCAGAGGGCCACGGAGGTGGTCAGAGGGCCACGAAGGTGATCAGAGGGCCATGAAGTGGTCAGAGGGCCATGAAAGTGATCAGAGGGCCATGGAGGTGATCAGAGGGCCATGAAGTGGTCAAAGGGCCACGAAGGTGGTCAGAGGGCCATGAAGTGGTCAGAGGGCCACGAAGGTGATCAGAGGGCCATGAAGTGGTCAGAGGGCCATGAAGTGGTCAGAGGGCCACGGAGGTGATCAGAGGGCCACGGAGGTGGTCAGAGGGCCATGAAAGTGATCAGAGGGCCATGGAGGTGATCAGAGGGCCACGGAGGTGGTCAGAGGGCCATGAAGTGGTCAGAGGGCCACGAAGGTGGTCAGATGGCCATGGAGGTGGTCATAGGGCCATGGAGGTGATCAGAGGGCCATGGAGGTGATCAGAGGGCCATGAAGTGGTCAGAGGGCCACGAGGGTGGTCAGAGGGCCGTGAAGGTGGTCAGATGGCCATGGAGGTGATCAGAGGGCCATGGAGGTGATCAGAGGGCCAGGAAGGTGGTCAGAGGGCCATGGAGGTGATCAGAGGGCCACGAAGGTGATCAGAGGGCCGTGAAGGTGGTCAGAGGGCCGTGGAGGTGGTCATAGGGCCATGGTGGTGGTCAGAGGGCCGTGGAGGTGGTCATAGGGCCATGGAGGTGGTCAGAGGGCCACGAAGGTGGTCAGAGGGCCATGAAGTGGTCAGAGGGCCACGAAGGTGGTCAGAGGGCCATGAAGTGGTCAGAGGGCCATGGAGGTGGTCAGAGGGCCATGAAGTGGTCAGAGGGCCACGAAGGTGGTCAGAGGGCCATGAAGTGGTCAGGGGGCCATGAAGGTGATCAGAGGGCCATGAAGTGGTCAGAGGGCCATGGAGGTGGTCAGAGGGCCAGGAAGGTGGTTAGAGGGCCACGAAGGTGATCAGAGGGCCATGAAGGTGATCAGAGGGCCTTGGAGGTGATCAGAGGGCCATGAAGGTGGTCATAGTGCCATGGTGGTGGTCAGAGGACCGTGGAGGTGGTCAGAGGGCCGTGGAGGTGGTCAGAGGACCATGAAGGTGGTCAGAGGGCCATGGAGGTGGTCAGAGGACCGTGAAGGTGATCAGTGGACCATGGAGGTGGTCAGAGGGCCATGAAGGTGATCAGAGGGCCATGGAGGTGGTCAGATGGCCATGGAGGTGATCAGTGGGCCATGGAGGTGATCAGAGGGCCGTGGAGGTGATCAGAGGGCCGTGGAGGTGGACAGAGGGCTGGAGCACCTCTACTATGAAGACAGGCTGAAGGAGCTGGGCTTGTTCAGCCTGGAGAAGAGAAGGCTGCAGGGTGACCTCATTGTGGCCTTCCAGTACGTAGAGGGAGATCATAAACAGGAGGAAAAACAACTTTATACTATAGATAGTGATAGGAGAAGAGGGAATGGTTTTAAACTGAAGGAGGGAAGATTTAGGTCAGGTGTTGGGGAAGTTTTTCACTGAGAAGGGGTTGAGGTGCTGGAACAGATTGCCCAGAGGCTGTGGGTGCCCCGTCCATCCCTGGAGGTGTTCAGGGCCAGGCTGGATGGGGTTGGATGGCGCCCCGGGCAGGCTGGGCTGGTACTTGGTGTAGTGGTTGGCAATCCTCCCTGTGGCAGCAGGGCTGGAAGCTGATGATCCCTGAGGTCCCTTCCAACTCCGGCCATCCTATGGTTCTGTGATTCCCCGACATTCTCTCTTCTCTTTTGATTTTGCCATCGTGACCCCTCAACTTTCACCGTCTGTGAGGACAGATGTGTCACTGAAGTGGACCTGCTGCCATGGCCATCACTGTTCTCATTGCTGGCTCTTCTTTTCTTACAGCCCTCCCTCCCCTCATGGCTCGCCGGTCTCAAAGCTCCTCCCAGGGGGACAATCCACTCGACCCCAACTACCTTCCCCCCCACTACAAGGAGTACTACCGCCTGGCTCTGGATATACTCACCGAGGAGGGCAAAGAAAGTTACGAACGCTTTCTGGCAGAGGAGGCAGCCCCTGATTTCCTTTGCAGCTCAGAGGTGGATCACATCCTACAGAACCTTCAGAAGCCCCAGTATGCCAATCAGGAGGGTGGCACAGACACGGCAGGCGACAATGACGTGGATGGATCCTCTGGGACGTACTGGCCCATGAACTCAGACCTCGCTGTTCCGGAGCTCGACCTGGGCTGGCCCATGGTCTTTGGGTTCAGGGGAACAGAAGTCACAACCCTCGTGCAACCGCCGCCCCCCGACAACCCCAGCATTAAGGAGGAGGCTCGCAGAATGATCCGAGCTGCTCAGCAGGTGAGGCATGGGAGAGCCCAGCAAGAGCGGAGAGAAAGGCTGTAAGTGTGTGAAAGGATGCGTCGTGTCCTCTGCTGAATCCCTTAGTGTTGCTGTGAGGACCTGACAGACAGGAAGGTTGGTTCTGAAGCTGTTTATTTCATCAAAGCTGGTCTCTGCTCTCTGGACTTGAGAAAAACTGTGCGAGGCCACAATAAAGTACACCAAGAGTTCAGAGGATCACAGGGTAGCCAAGGTTAGAGAGGGGCCTCTGGAGGTCATCCAGTCCAGCCTCTCTGCTCAATCAGAGTCAATTAGAGGAGGTTACTGAGGACATTTCCCTGAGTATCTCCAGGAGCGGACACTGCTGTCCTTCTGGGCACCCTGTTGTTAATCTTTACTCACCCTTACAGTAAGAAGTTTTTCTTCTGTGTGAGTGGAACGTCCTGCCTGTCGGTCTTGCATCTTTTCAGTGGGTGACACTGAGATGAGTTTCGCTCCATCTTCCTCACACCTTCCCACCAGGTGTTGTTATACGCTGATGAGTTGGGAAGGGCAGGGAGATCCTGCAGAGCTTTGAACCATGGAATCATTTCAGGTGGTTATGGAGAGTGATGAGGGGTTTCCCTTCAGGTTGAGCAGCCCCAGTTCCCCCAGCTGACGCTCGTATGCCTTGTTTTCTGGAGCTGCTGTCAAAGCTACATTTAAAAGCTACTTCAAAAGGTGCTGGCAGCACTGAGAGGCGTCTCTACAGTGGCTGACTCAACATTGGTCAGGAATTTACTTAAAAATGACATTTGTGCTGGAGGGAGTGAGGGGGTAGCGGCCAGGCAGGTCAGTGATACCTGCCAGCGTGGTTCTGTGACAGAAAGTGCCTGCTGTGACCACTGGATTAATGAGTAAGGGAAGGATTCTCGCTCACTTTGCACCTCATGTGCACAATACACACTTCAGGTAACAAAACCATTTCCAGTTCTGGAGCCCACTGAATAGGAAGTTGAAATGGAGTCAGTTTAACAGCACAGCTTTGGAATGTTGTGTGCTGGGGAAGACAAACGGGGGGGTCACAGGCGGGCACAGATCCCTGAAGACTCCCCTGTGTTCTTTTCCTAGGTGGTAGCCATAGTCATGGACATTTTCACTGACGTGGATCTGCTGTTTGAAGTGCTGGATGCTGCTGCCCGCAGGGTCCCTGTGTACATCTTGCTCGATGAAATGAACTCTCAGCTTTTCCTTGATACAGCTGCTAAATGCAGGGTCAACCTGAACTACGTGGAGGTGAGCAAACCAAAGACCAAGCCGAGCCATAATTCCCATCCTGAGAGGGTACATCTGGGGCCACGTTGGGCTGTTCTTACAGTAAAAACCTGAGAAAGGGGAAATCTGGGCCAGAGAATAGAGAAATATATATGTGAAGCCGGGAGACCTGGCACAGTGTAGGCCTGAAGGCAAAGGGCACGCTGGTAAAAAGGGCTGCTGATCCACTGTGCATGCAGACAGAACAGCTAGTGCTGGAGGATGAGAATGGTGGCAGGAGGGGCATTAAGAGAGTAAGGGGAAAAAAGAGGGGCATGGGAAGTAACAGCCTTGTCTGGTTTGCAGTTCCTACGGGTGAGAACAGTTTCTGGCCCAACCTACTACTGCCGCACGGGGATGTCTTTCAAAGGACACGTGAAGGAGAAATTCCTGCTGGTGGACTGCATGGTGGTGCTGAGTGGCAACTACAGGTGAGGAGCCCTGTGATGCTGGTGGCCCAGTGTCACTGAATAACAACCTGTTTGTTTGCTGGGTAATGCAGTTTCAGCTGCTCCAAGTGAGGAAGCATTAAGCCTAACTCAAAAAAAGTGTCACCAGCTCTAACCAAACAGCCCAGTCCAAACCAGGGAGTTAAAAGAGGCCCAGGAGGATGTGTTCACGTGTCAAGTGCAGGTTAGATGTGTGGAATTACCCATTTCCCGTGTTTTCTTTATTAATGACTATGCTATGCTCATAGAATCATAGAATCCTAGAATGGCCTGGGTTGAAAAGGACCACGATGATCATCCAGTTCCAACCCCCTCCTATATGCAGGGTGGCCAACCAGCAGACCAGGCTGCCCAGAGAACCCATAGGGTGCCATAGGGGTCCATAGGGAGCCATAATCATAGAATCATCATAGAATCCTAGAATGGCCTGGGTTGAAAAGGACCACAATGATCATCCAGTTCCAACGCCCTGCCATGTGCAGGGTCACCAACCACCAGATCAGGCTGCCCAGAGCCACATCCAGCCTGGCCTTGAATGCCTGCAGGGATGGGGCATCCACAGCCCCCTTGGGCAGCCTGTTGCAGTGATGAAAATCATGATGAATTTCTTCAGACAAGCAGATGGTGAGACGTGGAGTAGCGCAGCGGAGTTATTTGATGCTAACACTGTCTTTACTTCTCTCTGTAGCTTTATGTGGTCCTTTGAGAAGATCCACAGGAGCATTGCACACATCTTCCAGGGCGAGCTGGTGGCCAGCTTCGATGAAGAGTTCCGAATTCTGTTCGCGCAGTCAGAACCTCTCGTTCCTCCAGCCAACGTCTTGGCAAAGGCAGAGAACCCGTTTGCCATGACTCCCTTTGGCAATAACATGCCATTCTTTCCTAAGAAAGCACCCCTCATGTTCCAGAGGGACGACAACCTTTTTCCCTCCTTCATGGACAGAGTTGATCCAGACAGGTACTTCCTGTCCAACTTCAGGCGCGATGATTTGTTACGCCATACCGTGGAGGGGTCGGCCATGAGGATGTACAAAAAGGTGGAGATGGAGAACGCTCAGATGGATCCCGTCAGGGGTTTTCTCCGCTCCAAGCAGTTGGAGATGGATGCTTTTAAGAGACACAGTTTTGCAGAAGGGACGTTTGAGAACTTTGCTTCTTCTAAGCAGTACGCCAGGCAGATGTTCATGAACAATATGGATGAGTTCAAAATCCAGTCCAGCCATTTTCAGAAGGATCAGTTCTACCAGTACCAGTTTGAACACCCCCACTTTTCCGGCAGACCCCAGGGGTTCTTTGACAGGATACGAGGCGGTAGGCCAGGGTTCAATGAGTTGGAAGAGGGAGGACCTCTTCCCTATGGAGAGGGACCCAGATACCCTGAACTTGAACCCGGCTTTCCGCAGGAGGGTTTCCCCTTAAGGCTGGATTACGTGCCTTCAAATTCTTCCAGGGAAGTGAGACATGGCTCTGACCAGCTGAACCCGGCAGGCAACGGCCCGATGGGAATGATGCTGAGACGGCAGAATATAGGACAGAAATTTATTTGCCAGACTTCTCCTACGCAGAAGCAAAGCCTGGAACAGCGCCTGTTCTTACAAGACAAAGATGAGGAGCAAGATCAGGACAAGAACACTCAGGAAAATAGAACAGGTTTACGCAACTGGAGGATTTCTTCATACCTCAGTGCTTACCAGTCAGAGCCAGAAGAGGGTCTCCCAATGCCTATGGAGTCGGAAGCATATAACGACGTCCTTGGGGATCCCCTCACAAAGCACCCCACTGACCTCATCCCAGCATTCAAATCCCCCATGTCTTTTAATAGCAAGTCACTGGGGGTTGAAAACGCCAAAGAATTTGCAGATCCTGAAAGAGGAGGTGAAGAAACGCCCATGATGAAACAAGATGCCTTTAGGTCCAGGATAAATCCCTTGATCCAGAGGAGCTCGAGGCTCAGGTCCTCTCTGATTTTCAACGCTGCCAAGTTAGATCAGCCTAACGCAACAATAGAAAAGGTTCAGATGATCCACAAGGAACAGATGTCCAATGAACTGACCAAAGACAGTGAAACCATAAAGACGGCCACCTCGTCAAAAGTGGCAGAGCTTTTAGAGAAATACAAAGCCGTGGGCAAGGACGCCGAGCGAGCCACAGTCACTCACACCAAAGCTGTGTCTAGTTTCCTCCAGGAGGAATCACAGAACGCGGAGAAGAAATGTACCAAATCCGTGCAATATAAGATTCTGGAGAGTAGAGTGCTGGAGTCCAAAGACTCCTGCAGCACTTACAAGATGCACGGAGAGGCTGACAGACCGTTTGGAATGGCTCCGTCAGCCCCCCAGCTGATGGATGCGTTGGGTAAAGATCCCCTGGCACATCTGGGCGCTAAAGTGGACAAGCTGTCATCTCGGTTTTACCCTATAGAGAATAAACCTGCTCTTCCAGAAAAGGAGAGCCTTATATTTGTAGGAGACACTCAGAAATTGGCTATTCCGGAAAAGAAGGAAAGAGTGACCTTCAAGGAGGACGCTGAAAAATTGGTCAGTGCGGAACTGAAGAAGCCCCAGGTGAGGATGGGTACCACGTCAGCTATTGAAAACCTATCCAAAGGCCCGGGATCTGACAGCTCCCTCAATAAATCTGAGGAGGAGTGTTCGAAACAGGAGCAGAACACAATGGAATTCTTAAGGAAAGGATCCCTGCGGTTGAAGCAGTTTTTGAACCCGAAAGGTGAAAAGAAATCGGAGGAGGAACCCAATGCCGAGACTGGAAAATCTGACAAGCAGCCCGTGGGGCTCAAAAGATCCTCCATGGGCGACTGCCAGGAAATGGTGGTGGAGGAGGAAAAAAACCACAAGTTTGCAACGCCGCTCCCGGCCAAAAGCAGCCAGCCGACACAGGGCAGATTTCCTGCGTCCACAGCCAACATCCTCTACAGCAGCAACCTCCGCGATGACACCAAGGTGATTTTGGAACAAATCTCTGCCAATAGCCAGAAGAACAGAGCCGAGCTGGCCAAGCAGCTGCCATCCACCAGCAATCCTGATCTTTCCAAGTCAACCATGAGCTTGGAAAGGAAAGCCGAGAAGGAGAAAAGCTGCAACATCCACAGGTCGGAGAGCTTTGGGAGCCAGAAACGAAACCTTCAGCGGCAGCCATCGGAGGACAGGGATACCCTGCTGAAGAAGATGGAGAACATGAGGAAGGAAAAGAGGGTGTACAGCCGGTTTGAGGTCTTCTGCAAAAAGGACGAGCATACGAGCCAGAGTGAGGAGGAGTACGACGCGGACGCCAAAGACAAGAAGATGGGAAAATTCATGCCCAAAATCCTGGGGACCTTCAAGACCAAAAAATGATCATAGGAACGCTATTTAATTCCGTATCATCACTGACTGTCAATGAGGAAGCAAGGCAGTGATGGTGGCTGCAAAGCCAGGTCAGCGAGTGGGATGCGTTCAGCATTACTCCTGTGGCACGACTTGCCCCGTAGAGTCATGTGGTAACAGGAAACCTTGTTACAGTATATTTAAAATAAAACTACTCAGTGGCCAAGATGCTTAAAACAATGCTGTCTCTTTATGTTACGGCCAGGGAGGCTTTTCAGTAGCTAAGAAAAAGAATCCCACTTCCAGTAAGGAAAGAAACAGCGGAAAAATCGATGCTTGAATTCAGTCGAGGAAAGAAAAGCAAATACGTGTTTAAGAAAGCAGCTGTTTCCCAGGTACGGGTTCGTTATCTGCCTCTAATGACCGGGCTGATGTGGGAGTTACCTTTCTGAAGAATGGCAGGAGAAAAACACCTATACGTAACCTTTTTTCCCTTAGGCTGTGGTCTGGTGTGGCAGAAAATGCCCAGTTCTCCTATTTGCTGTCTTGTGAGCCTGTTGGTTGAGGATTACTATTGGTCTGTTTTCTTAAGTGTAATGGAAGTATTGCGTTGGAGACTGAGCTGAGGATAGCAGCTGGAGGGCCGTAAAAGGAGAACGCGGCAGTTAATTAATGGAGAAGATGATTTCAGAGCTGCTTTTCAGCAGAGTCGGGAGTTGAAGCCATTATAGTTAAGTAGTGATTTATGTAATCCTGACCCATTAGTGGAGAATTTCTGTGAAACGCCATGAAATTCATTAAAAGAAGGGGGGGGGGGGGGGGGGGTATAGTTAAGTAGTGATTTATGTAATCCTGACCCATTAGTGGAGAATTTCTGTGAAACGCCATGAAATTCATTAAAAGAAGGGGGGGG